>JAODAL010000214.1:0-370099 GCA_025379985.1 Phyllomedusa bahiana | reverse complement strand
TGTCCCCCTTTTTCTGCGTTTCTCCAAGAAAACCATATCACCTACCCTGTTTCTACATCCATGGAGAAATTCAAAACCAGGTGTTAACCCACCCCTATTATTGGCATTGCCCAAGTTGAAAAATGGGATGCGGGTTTTTAACCCCAAGTGTGGGACCCCCTGGCCACCACAAACAGTGGTGCAAACCCAGTCAGGGAGCGGAGTCTAAGGGGCCCTTTGGGTTTTTTCCCAAAGACCCCACCGCAAGGTCCCTTGGTTTGGGCTGGGCAAGAGACTCCCAGGTCATTACTCCTGACGTTACTTGCTTGCGGTGGCGACAGAAGTGTAATGAGGTACAGAATCATAGGACAGATTTGTGGTCAGGGAAAGGCAGGAAGGTCGTGGCAGGCAGCAGGCAGAACATAGTCAGAGGATGGAGGCAGAGGTCAAGATACACAATAAAACAAGAACACAAATCAACGCTTTCTCTCATGCCCAGGGCACTGTAGATCTGGTAAGGTCATGGGGAAGAGGCAAGACTAAGTTTTACTGATCTGGTGTGCACACTCACAGCATGCAGCAAGGAGAAGTGAGCATAGGAGTTTGACATTACGAGTGTGCCTGTCAGCAACCGTCTGCTATACCTTAGAACTTTTAACTGTTTTTTTCCCTTTAAAAGTTTGCCTACCAAATGGTGGATCGTTCTAGCTGGTTGCCATTTTTTTCCCTGTTCCTGGTTTTATAAAAAACCCTCAAGCCTGATGTTTGCTTGATATTGGTTTAAGCTTGCTTTTCTGCTCCTCTAGCCTGGAACAAACCCCCCGTTAGTTCCTTCATTTGCGGTTTACCCTGAAAAACCTCTCATCCTACTCCCATTACTGTGCCCTGCTGCCCTTCCCCCGGATCCAGTTCCACCCTTGCTCCTCGGGTTTCCCAGTCTCTTTTTGCCTTCACGTGTTAAAACCAGTCCCTCGCCATGGATTCCGCGTATCCACAGATCGTGACAGGATATCAACCCACAAAATGGGTCCGCGGGGCTGGGGGCCCCGGAAAAGCTCGATCAAAAAAACTTCAGACTGCTAGGCAAACTGCGCACTGAGATGCAAGATTAAAAAGTAAAATGTGCGCTTATAAAGGGGCCAGACTGGCCTTTTAAACCAAGTTTTGGGAAAAGCGTTTCGGGAACTACGCGAAACTGTCACGTTTATCCGACCGGATGGCCCACCTGGAGAGAAGCCCTGGTCCCCCATTTTGGGCCCTGTCGGGCCCCCAAAAATTCCACCCTTCGTTCGGGGGGATCTGACAAATTGGGGGTTTCCTCAACCAATGTAACTATCTTCGACGCAAACCCTACGCAATTCCCTCCCGATGATCGAAGGTCCTGTGTATCTCATGGCTGACAACAAAGCCTTTGTGGGCTAGTCCTTTTAATTGAAACTCAAGCCCCGGTGAATCACCGGGGATTTCATCGCGCCATGGTAGTGTTTGACGATCCAATCGCGGTGTACAGTGAAGCTGCAATCTTCTTGCGCCAGGGCAAACGCCCTTTTGCCGAGACATGGGTTCAAGGGTGGGCGCGACACAATGGATTGATGCAGAAAAATTTTCTTTTTTTGGAAAATACGCGTGAAATAAAAGAGAACTTGCCCGTGCAGAGGCCCTTTGGGTTTGGATACCTTCAAAATCACTGCATCCAAAATCGTACAACTTCTAACGAGCAGGAGAAGTGGGCTACCTAAATTTTATATAAGCATTCCCTGCAGTCCCTGTCAGCTTTCCTAAGGAACCCCAAGGGGAAAGATCCAGAGACCCAGAATTTGGAGCCTATGAAGTGGTTTTCCGTATTAAAAGTAGAGCACGGAAAGAAGGGGCCCATCGGCCCCGGGGGAAAGTCTTTTCTTCTTTGTGGGGAAAATTACCACTTCCTTATCAAATGCCCTCCGTCCCCGGAAATTGGTGGCAGTTATGGGCCACGATAGCTCAGGGAAAAATCAAATTCCTTTGAAACAGATTTTTGAAAAAACAGTTAAACCATTCCTCTCATCGGTGGCGTTCATATCAAAAAAGAAAAAGGGACTTCATTACATCCTTCCCCTCAAGTTCCCCGGTTAATCACAATGGGTTCAATTCAGCGTGTAGACTCGGGGGCAAAGTGGCTTTCTGGACCTGTCTTTTGCTCAGGGAAACATGGGGGTTAAAAATTTTAAAAAAACTCTCACCTGTTGTAATGGGGAAAAGGTAGATGGATCCCCCCCTGAACTCAGGGCCAGTGGACCAAGAACAGAAACCCCTTGAGTCATTATGACATCCCCTCATCGAGAAGTCCCCGTCTTTTCCCGTTGATCTCTTCCCAACCCCTTTCCCGTCATCCTAGGCTCCCTGGTACAAGCACGAACCCCGTCCAATGGAAACCAAGGAGATAAGCTTCCCCCAGGATGCCCTTCCCCCAGCTCATTCTGAAACAAGGCCCGAAGACCCAGTCAAGGAAACACAATATTAGAGTACCCCAGAAAAACAGGGAATTTGCAGAGTCTGCAGCAAACAGACTGCAGCCATCCCCCCACACCGACCCCCATGATTGCCCCTGACTGTTCCAGGTCACCTATACCTTTTGGAAACATCTAACCTTTGGCGGGCCCCGAAATTTAAAAGCTTCAAAGACTAATAGAAAAAATCTCAAGGGGTTCCGCCCATCTTCCTCCACAGCGGGGCTCCATTTTTTTTGTTAAAAAGAAGGACGGTTTTTTAAGCCCCCTTTATAGTTAAGGAACTTAAAAAATTACAATAAAAAAATCATTTTCCTCTCCACTGATCCCTGAAAATTCTGGAAGAGGTGCGCATGCGAGGATTTTTTTTAAATTGATTACGAGGCGCCTCACCTGTCCGTATTAGATTGGCGATAATGGAAAACGGCATTTAGGTCACGTTACGGCATTTGAATATTGCGTTATGCCTTTTGGCCTTTTTTGTCCCCACTTTAACATCTCGTCATGACATCTTCAGAGATCTCCTGGATCAATTTTAGTTATCCTTTGGGCGAATCCTGATTTTCTCCAAATCGGGGAACACCAGAAAGTGAAACTTTTTTGGAGCGGCTAAGAGTGTAACGAGCGGGGGCCCGAGCCGTTTCCCCGGGCTGCGGCTCCCCCCTGTCCCCAGCCCGCTGTGGGGGCGGGCGGTGGCGGTGCGGTCCCTGGTCCGGCCGGGCCGCGCCGTCCCCCCGGGGACATAAAAAGTTCCTGCCCCCCTCCTGATCCCGGCGCCTCGTACGGCCGTCGGGCGCGCTCCCGTCCCTAAGGCGCGCGGCGCCGTTCCCTCTCTTAAAGGGCCAGGCGCCGGTAATTGGCCCGGTTTTCGGCATGACCCCTTTATTGGCTCACCTCCGGCAGCCCTGCCCGATCTTTAGTGCCTCCTGTGCCTTTAGGAAAACGTTTGTCCTTGTTTGCCTTTACCGTTACCAGGGCCCTCTCCCTGTTTCCCGACCCGAACCTTGCCGCCTGTTGACCTTTGCCCGTCCCTGACCAGCCCCCGCCTCAAGTTTTTGTACCACGCTTTCCTTGGCTACCACCGCAAAAAGTCCCGCAGTGGGAAAGACCTGGTAGTTTCCGCCGGCAAGAAACCCGCTTTGCGGCGGGGTCTGGGGAAAAAGGGTTCTACTTAGTTCCGTTTCCCTGGCGTGGACTTACTCCAGCGCTTGCGGTGGCCAGCGGATTCCACTACCACTGCCGTTACCAGTAAGATCCGGCCATGGATCCCGCCCAAGGTGCCTCTCTGCCTGGTGATGCGGACCTGCCGCAGTCGTCGAGCAACAGTCACCGTCAATTGCGCAAACAGGCTCTGCGTATGGACCAGTTGACCGCCATGTACAGCAACTCTGGCGAACCAGCCAATCCCATCTGTGTCTTAACCGCCTCCGCCGCACCGGCCGCATACGGTGGGTCCATAAGCTTCGTTTACCGTACCGTCAAGTTTGATGGGGACTCCAAGCAGGCCGAGGCTTTTCATCAGTGATCAATCTCATTGAATTGATGGCGGGACCAGTTCCCTACGGGCGTTTCTTTTCTAAAGTGGCTTTCGTGGTCAGCCTGCTTTCCGGGAGGCATTAGCATGGGCCAACACCTCTGTGGATCGGAAACGACCCTGTGACAAACGGATCTGCAGTCTTCCTCCAGGAGTTCCGCAGTGTTTTTGAAGGATCCGACCCGGGCTTCCTCCGCCGAGACTGCCCTCCTCACTCTGTGGCAAGGGGAGACTCGTCGGTGGGTGGACTACGCAGTGCGTTCGCAACTTGCCTCCTGAGTTATCCTGGAACGAAGGTGCCTTGTGTCGCTACCTTTTAAAAGGGGTCTATCGAGTAGATTTAAGGATGTGTGGCCGCAAGAGACTTCCCGTCCTCTCTTAGCGGTGTTAATTCAGTTTGGCTACCCGCTTCGTCGTGCGTTTCGCGAGAGGCGTGAGGAGCTCGGGCAAGAAACGAGATGGAGCACTTCCCGCGGTTCCTCGCCTGGCTCCCGTTTTACAGAGACAACCTACGCAACCCGCTCATCCCTTTTGAGGAGCCCATGCAGGTCGACCATGGTACAATCTCTGGATCAAGAACTGGCCCTACGTCGGTCTGGCAACTGTGCCTCTACTGCGGCAAGCAAAACAGTCCTGAGCACTTCCGGGTGGAATTGTCCCCAACGCCAAAAACGTCCGGGAAACTCTCGCACATAGGGTTCGTGGAGAGGCGTCCCTAGGTGCATATTCACTCCTCTTCCACGCATGATGCTGCCGGTTCAACTCTGGAACTGATGCTGGTCTCACCTTCCAGACCTCCGCTTCTTGGACTCTGGCTCGGCAGGGGGAGGAACTATATTCATCGCTCTTGGTTGTCGCAGTACGTCTTCCGGTGGTCCAGTGGAAAAACCCTGGTTCTTCTCCTCGGTCAGCGGCGGGTGCTGCTATGCGACACTTTACCTGTACTCACCTAGCCACTGTTCTTCTTACGTGGGAGTTCTGCGATAAGGAGAGATCGCATTCTATGTTCTGCCACGCTCTCCTCGGGCGTTCTTATCGGACTTCCGTGGTTGCAACTCCACTCTCCGACGCTAGAACTGGGACGAGGGTGAACTCACTCGCTGGGGTCCAACTGCCTGAGCCGTTGGCTGTGTGACCTGCCCGGTGTCTACCGTCTCTCGCACGGACCCGCGAACCGTCTGGCCGGCCTGACGCCCGAATACAGGGGTTCAACCGATGGTCTTTTCAGAGAAAGAAGCGGGATCCTTCCTCCTCATCGACTTGACTGGCCCCGAATCGAGCTTACTGCCTAGGTTACCAGTCCCCCCCCGGGGCGAGTCTTCCTTGTCCGTTCCCGAGACTCAAGCTATGTCCGAATATATCCGGGAACTCCAGAAGGGGCTTCATACGGAGTTCCTCCTCTCCGCAGGGGGCGGGTTTCTTCTTTCGTGGGAAAGAAGGGACGGCACCCTGCGACCCTGCATAGATTAATCGGGGGTCTTATAAAGATTCACGGTGAAGGAATCAGGTATCCTCTGCCTATTGAATTCCTGAGCTTTTGTTGCCTACGTGGTGCGAAGATCTTCATCTAAATTGGACTTAAGGGGAGCCTATAATCTCATACGCATCCGGGGCGATGGTGGAAGGACGGCCTTTAACACCAGGACGGGCACTTCGAATACTTGTCTTGCCATTGGCCTCTGCAAGCCCGCCTCTCCTGGATTGTGATCGACATCTTCAGGGATCTATTGTATAGTGTGTCGTAGTGTTCTGGATGACCTCTTAGTATACTCTTTGACTTGGAGACCCACGTGTTCATGTCCGCCAGGTCTGAGGCGCTCTTCGGGCCAACGCCTATACGCCAAGTTGGGGAAAGTGCATTTTTCATCAGTCCAGCCTGCCTTTCTTGGGATATATTATCTCGGACCAAGGGTTGCTGATGGACCCAGCAAGCTTGTCGGCTGTCCTGCAATGGCCTCGCCCAGTTGGTCTTGGGCTATACAACGCTTCTGGGATTCTGTAATTATTACCGGCATTCTCCCTCACTTTCCACCGGTTGGCACCCATTGTGGCGGCTCAGAGAAAGCACGCTAACCCGCGAAGCTGGCCTACCCGATTGCTGAGGAGGCCATTTTCGAGTTTGAAGTCGGCCTTCGACCTCCGCTTCCTTCCTGTCTCGGCCGGACCCCACTAAGACGTTTGCACTTGAAAGTGGACGCCTCGTCGGTCGGGGTTCGGTGCGGGTTTCACGCAAATGGGGCCAAGTGGGGAGAACGGTCACCTGCGGCTTCTTCTCCAAAAAACTTCTCACCGGCGGAGAGGAACTATAAGAATCGGAATCGGGAGTTGTTACCATCAAGTAGCCCAGGAGGAATGGCATTTATCTACTGGAGGGTGTCGGCATCCCTTCAGTATCTACTCCGACCACGCAGGATTCTCCAGTACCTCAGACGGCCCCAAGTGACTCAACCCCGCCAGCTAGATGGTCCTCTTTTTCTCCCGATTTGATTTCCTAATCATTCCGTCCGGCGGTGAAGAATGTGGAAAGCGGATTGCGTTGTCTCGCGCTTCTGATTGTGGTCGGACGGGAGTTGTCTCCGGTGGCCATAATACATCCGGAGCGCTTGTCCTCTTCAGCCCTCGTTGTTGACCTTGGAGGTTCCGCCTGGGAAGTCATATGTGGGACCCGCCTCCCAGGACAGTCCTGAAGTGGGGGCACTGCTCTATTGGTGGCTGGACTCCCGGAGCCGTTAAACCCTCATCACTCTTATATCACGGTTCTATTGGTGGCCAGACCTTGCTAAGGACGGTTAAGGAATTTGTTGGGCCTGTACCACCTGTGCCCGTAACATAAAACCCTCGTCACAGGCCTGTCGGGCTCCTGCTTCCCCTGCCCATCCCTACTCAGCCCATGGTCACTGTGGCGATGATTTTATCACCGATCTTCCCCCATCGCTGGTAACACCGTGATCTGGGTAGTTACAGGATCGTTTTTCTAAGATGTCTCACTTTTGTCCCACTGTCGGGGCCTGCCCTCGCCCCGCGCCTGGCTAACTTATTTTTTCACCACATTTTTCGCCTTCACGGGATTGCCTCTGCTGCAGATTGTCTCTGACGCGGAGTCCAGTTCGTCTCCAAATTTGGCGGGCCCTCTGTTCCCTGCTTAGATTAAGCTAGATTTTTTCCCTCGGCCTATCCACCCCAGGGTACTAATGGCCAAGTAGAAAGGAGTTAACAAGGTCTGTGGGGATACTTGCGCATTTTGTCTCGGCGCGACTGAATGATTTTTGGGCTGACCTTCCTCCCATGGGCAGTAATTTTCCTACTATTCCTATGATTCCGATGTCAGCGGGGCCTCCCCTTTCTATATTGTGTATAAGGCCTTCACCCCGCCCTCCTCTCCCACTGCCCTCTCAGTCCGAGTCCCTGCTGCAGATTACACGGGTCGCCGACATGAAGACTACTTTGGGCCTGACCCGCCAGTCTTTGTGCTCCGTGCTTCGGAAGCATGAAAGCTCAGGCGGATTAAAGAAGGAGTCAGCCCCCCAATTTTTCTCCTGGCGATAAATTTTGGCTGTCTGCCTAAATGTCAGGCTTATGATCCCTAGCTATAACTGGGTCCCGCTAGTAGGTCCCTTTGAGGTGTTAGACGGTTCTAACCCTGGTAGCCTATAAACTCCGGCTCCCGCCTCCTTGCGCATCCCGAACTCTTTCATGTGTGCTTCTCAACCCCTGGTCCTTAACGTTTTACTCGTAAGGCTGCTCCTCTTCACCGTGGTGGCGGAGCTACTAATGTATCGCGTGGGAGAGATCTTGGTATATGAGGGTGTTCCAGGGGGAAGCGATACTTTCTCATAGAGTGGAAGGGATTCGGGCGAGGAGTGGTCATGGGACGGAGGACAACATTCTGACGTCAACTTGTTCTGAGGTTCCTCCGGGCTGGGAGGAGGGGGAGGCCTAAGGGGGGGGGTACTGTAACGAGCTGCGACGCAGAGTCCCGGGCTGGGCTCGCTCGCTCCCAGCCCCGTCTCTGTGTGCCACGGGCGAGTGGCGGTGCGGTCCGTGGTCGGTTACGTGGCCGCGCTCGTCCGGGCACCATAACAGTTACCCTGACCCCGGCTCTGACTCAGGCGCGGCTCGCACGCCGTCGGGCGCAGCTCCCGTCCCTAAGGCGCGCGCGGCCGTCTCCTCTCTCTTAAAGGGCCAGTGCGCCAGGGTAATTGGCTGGTTGCTCGGGTCACTGAACTAATATGGCCTCCACCTCCGCGCTAGCCCTCTGCCGGTTCTTGTAGTGCTCCTGTGCCTTTAGAGAGGAAAGCGTCTTGTTCCTTGTTTGCATCTACCGTGGTGTATGTACCATGACGTCTCGCTCCTGTTTCACTGACCACGAACTCTGCCGCCCTGTCCTGACCTATTGCCCCGTCCTTGGACCACGCCTCAGGCCTCACGATTCTGTACCTCGCTTATCATTGGCGACCACCGCAAGCAAGGCCCGCCAGTGGAAACGACCTGGTAGGTTCTCCGCCGCAGCAAGTCCATTCCGTTTGCGAGCGGGCTCTGGTTGAAAACGGGTTTACTTAGATTCCGTTCCCTGGCGTGGACTTACACCATCGCTTGCGGTGGCCCAGCGGATCCACTACCACTGCCGTTACAAAGAGAGAACCAACTCTACATTAAGATTGAAAAATGTGAATTCCACCAGACCGAGATCCAATTCCTTGGCTATGTTATTTCACACATGTCTAGAAGGGACATCTAACAAGATCAAAGCAATAGTAGACTGGCCTACTCCCAGAAACATAAAAGATGTGCAACGTCTTAGGTTTTGCCAATTTTCTATAGACGCTCTAAAGAATTTTTCGGAAAACATTATTTTCCTATCACTCAGTTGTATAAGAAGATAAAATGCTTTTGTTTGGTCTCTCAAGCACAAGAATCTTCTCTATTTCTGAAGACAAGTTCATACAGTCCTGTATTAGTTCATCCAGACCCAGAAATCGCTTCATTGTGGATGTAGATGCTCAGACTGTGCTGTAGGGGCCATACTTGTCTCAGTGAACAGGAGACAAGTGTTTATTGCACTTGTCTTTTTTCTCCGAGTTTATCACCTTGCTGAGATGAATTATGATGTGGGGGAATTAAAGAAAACTGTTAGCTATCGTTGCAGCCTTTAAGGAATGGAGACATTCATCTTCAAGGTAACCTCACACATACATATAATAATTCTAACGGAATCTCCGTAATCTGGAATTCGTGAGATCTGCCATGTGTCTATATCCTCGCCAAAGCTCGTTGGAGTATTTTTTTAACAATTCAATTCTTAATCTAGTACAGACCCGGATTCCCGTAATGGCACAAGCAGATGCTCTTCAAGAAGTGTTCTCAGTGATCCGCACCAGCTATTACACCTAAGGAACATTGTATGTGTCTAACGTTGTGGGAGTTTTTCATAATAAGGACTTGCTCAAAAGAAATAAGGGAAGCTATAACAACCGACTCCTTACTGTCCCACCTCTGGATGATGTACAGTTTGTTACTTAAGAACAAGATGTGGAACCACGGGCAGCAGATATACATACCCGAAAAAGTCAGAACTGAAGATCTGAGATAGCCCATGATTCCATAAGATTGCGGTCACAAAGGAGTGCAGAATGCCGAGGGAATTTTTATCCCGATTTTTCTGTTGGCCCAATTATTTACAGGATGTAAAGGAAGTATGTAACATCTGTGATCATCTGTGCTTGATGCAAAGCTCCACGTTCTCGCACCCTCGGGTCTACTACAGCCTTTGCGAATCCCCTCTCGCACCTGGGGTTCAATTTCCATGGACTTCGTCGTAGATCTCCCTATCTCGAAGGGGAAAATACAATTCTAGTGGTAGTGGTACCGATCACCAAGGCTGCCACATTTTTCCCACTGTACTGGTCTACCCTCTGCCATAAAGACACTGTGGATCTCACGACTTCAGAATGTGTTTCGTCTTCATTGAGTTCCTGATGAAGTTATCTCGGATCGTTGGGGTGCAGTTTAATCAACTTTTGGCGGAGTTTTTGACTCAGCATCTGGATATTGATATTAAGCTAGCAACACGCCTTTCTTCCACAATCTATATGGACAGACTGATCGCAACAAATCTGACCCTGGAACAGTATCTTCGATGCTACATTTCTAATTTCTACAAGATGATTGGGCCTGATTCTGCTTTCTATTGCCGAGTTTCGTATAATAAATCCCAAAATGCCTTCTCACCAAACAGACTCCGTTCTTTGCAAATTTGGGGTCCATTCAAATTATTCCTTCCAAGATTCCCTGCTGTTCCTCTTATTCCTGCTGACGAAAGGATCTCTGCCACTACAGCAACAATTTACAATACTGTAAGGAAAACACTCCGGAGGGCTCAAGAAAGCTACAAGAAGTTGGGCAGATAGACATCGTATAAGCCTAGCCACAAACTTTTTAAAGTGGGGGATTAGGTATGGCTTTGCCACAGAAATGTGAAACTTAGAGTTCCTCACCAAAACTGTGACAGAAGTTTGTCGGGCCGTATAAGATCATCAAAAATAAATCCGTCCGAGTGCTGTTCGGCCTCAAACTCCCTACCTATCTTATGAAGATCCTTCCTGTGTTTCATGTTGTCTTACTAAAACCTGCCGTGTCTAACCCATTTCCAGGTTATACGTGTCCTCCTCCTCCCTGATGAGTGGAGATGATGGGCACGAACAGTTTTTGGTGGAGCAAATCCTGGACTCGAGAATTTTCAGGTCATCAGCTTGCAGTTACACTCATTAAGTTGGCAAGGTTATGGGTCGGAAGAAATTGGTGGGATCTCGTGAGTAACATCAATGCTCTCGGACCTGATCAAAAGATTTCATCAAAGACATCCGGATCTGGACGAGTCAGATATCATCCAGAGGGCCGCTGTTGAGGTGGGAGTAATGATCAGCAACCGTCTGCTAATACCTTAGAACTGCTAAACTGTGTTTGCCCTTAAGTTTGACCTCAGCCAAGATGGTGGATAGTGTCTGATCTGGTTGCCATCTTGTTTACTGTTCCTTGTTCCTATATAAAACTCATCAAGCCTGTTTGTCCATTGCTTGAGTATTGGTGTTTAAGCTCATGCGGTTCTGCAGTCCTCTTAGCCTGGTGAACTTATAACCGTTTGTTACTCTCATTTGCGGGTTTACCCTGCAAACCTTCATACCTAAGTACCATTACTGTGGCTCTGCTGGACCTTGCCCGGATCCAGTTCCCATCTCTGCTGCCTCCGGGTTTCCTTTTCTTATTTGCCCTTCACTGTGTTCCAACAGTCCTCGCCATTGGATTCCAGCTGGTATCCACTATATCGTGACACGTGTCTGTGGCCCGACATGCAGGTCGTGGCACTACCCCCACCTGTAGAAGCAGGAGGAGAGGCACGGGTGCATCCACGACCCACCATGCGGGAAGCGGGACACCCGAAACAGCATGTTAAGGGTACATTCACACGACGAGTAAACTTTACTTGTCATACAACGCAGTTTTTAACACGTTGGTATTACATGTGGATATAGGGTCGTTTTTTTTACTCACAGTTTACAGTCAGAAACAAGTGCTATCCATTTCTATTTGGTTTTAGATGGGGATTCACATTAAAAATCACATACACGTGTTTGGGGTGCATTTAACACAAGGTTTCAAGCCATCTCCATTGACATCAATCATTTTCTGTGTGGAATATGACCAAAGAATTAATGTATTCTAAGTTATTATGGTGAAAAACCTACTGCTGAAAATGCGCATTGTATGAACTACAATACATACTGTATTTTTTATTGATGACAATAAGAATAATTTACTTTCAGTTTTAGATGAGTATTTCAAGTCAAAATCCACGTGAATTTCAAATTGAAATACTCATTGCGTTTACTTAGCCATAGTACTTCCGTGATGGTGACAACCAATGGCATTCTATATTATGTAAGGTATGCAGGTGAGGAGCGTAGTCTCCGAGACACCGCAGTAATGCTATCTGGGGGGGGGGAGCGTCACAGTGACGGTCACCGGTGAGAGCAATGCCCATCTCGACCAACGATTACTTCCTGTCTCTGGTCATAACACTGTGCAGTTCCTTCTGCAGGGAGAAAGCAGGAGAAAACAGAACTTAATATTTGGCACAGAAACATTTGATTGCAATTACAAAGGTCAGAGGTTTCCTGCAGTTCTTGAAGTTAGCACACACTGCAGCAGGGATTTTGGCCCACTCTCCATACAGATTATTCTCAGTTCTCCTTTGGGTCCAGGGACTGGAGACTGGCTATGTCACTCTTGAAGTGCTTCTTACAGAGCCACTCCTTTGGTGCCCTGGCTGTTTGCTTTGGGTCATTGTCCTGCTGGAAGACCCAACCATGACCCACCTTCAATGCTCTTACTGAGGGAAGGAGGTTGTTAGCCAAAATCTCACGAAACGTGGATCCATCCATCCATCCATTCATCCTCCCTTCAATACAGTGCAGTAGTCCTGTGCCCTTTGCAGAAAAGCACCCCCAACGTATGATGTTTTCACACCATACTTCACAGTTGGCACAGTGTTCTTAGAATTGTACTCATCCTTCTTCTTCTAAAACATGACGGTGGGTTTGATACCAAAGAGTTTCTATTTTGATCTTCATCTGGACCACATGACTTTCTCCCATCTCCCATGTGGAGAGGTTAGAGATTGATTGATTGAGTGTGTGGACAGGTGTCTTTTATACAGGTTACAAGTGCAAACAGGTGCGATTAGTAGAGATAGTGAGTGCAGAGTATCAGGACTTCTTAAAGTAAAACTAACAGGTCTGTGAGAGACAGAGTTCTTGCTAGTTGGTAGGTGATCAAATACTTATTACATGCAATAAAATGCAAATTTTCGATTGGGTTCAGGAGACTCTCTAGGCCACGTCAGGACCTTGAAATGCTTCTTACAGAGCCACTCCTTAGTTGCCCTGGCTGTGTGTTTTAGGCCATTGTCATGCTGAAAGACCCAGCCATAACCCATCTTCAATGCTCTTACTGAGGGAAGGAGGTTGTTAGCCAAAATCTTGCCATACATGGCCGCATCCATCCTTCCTTCAATACAGTGCAGCTGTCCTGTCCTCTTTGCAGAAAAGCACCCCAAAAGTATGATGTTTCCACCCCCATGCTTCATGGTTGAGATGGTGTTCTTGGGTAGAACTTCTTTCTCCAACCATGGTGAGTGCAGATGATACTAAAAAGTTCAATTTTGGTCTCCTCTGACCACATGGCCATCTCCTATGCCTCCTCTGGATTATTGAGATGGTCATGGCGGACTTCAATCTGGCCTGGATATGTGCTGGCATGAGCCGGGGGAACTTGTGTGCCCTGCAGGATTTTATTCCATGGTAGCATAGTGTGTTAATGATGGTAATCTTTGAGACTGTGGTCCCAGCTCTATTCAGGTCATTAACCAGGTCGTCCTGTGTAGTTATGGGTTGATTCCTGACCTTAAAATTAAAAAATTGGTCAGAAAGGTAAAGCTGCAAGTAAATATTTAATCCAAAGAAATCCCTACCTTTATCTAAAATTTAACTTTTAATATACCTTTAAAAAGAACATCACAAACAAGTGTCAAAGTGTCAAAATAAACAAGCTGATAGGGACTTATAATAACAAACGTTTTGAGACTAACAAGAAAAATAGGAAGCCATACGGTCAAGAAGTAACCACACATAAGTAACTACATTACACCTCAGAGGCGTTTCCTCCCAGGTCGCAGAATCATCAATGGGGACACCTGATGGTAGTGGTGACTGAATGTGTGGACAGGTGTCTTTTATATAGGTAACAAGTTCGCACAGGTGTATATCTGGATTCAGATGACAGATAAGGGGTACATGTGTGGTGTGTAATATACACATAACACGGCCATTTATTAGGTACAGAGTCTCTGGCCACTTCGGTTAAAGCTTTTTCAGTAGCCATCCATTGGCCACTCTGTGTTTTTTAGGCCATGTCATGCTGAAGACACCATCCCTGCTTCAAAGGCTCGTTATGGGGAAGGAGGTTTGTTTAGAATTGCCTTTTAATTGGCGCTCATGGTTCTTCGAGTGCAGAGGCTGTCTGGTTTTCAGAAACTGCATCCCCTGTATATTTTCACCCCAGCTTCATGGTCGTAGGTTTCGGGGAGAATTTTTCTCCAAAAGAGTGAATAAAACATTCATTTTGGCGGCAGACCTTGCCGAAATGCCTTGTTGGGATTGAGATGGTCAAGGGATATCAAACGGGCTGGATTGTGCTGATGAGGCCGTGAACTTGTGTGCCACTCGAGAAATCCATGGTAGCATGAGTGTCTTAACTGATGTAATCTTTGAGGAGCTGGGCTCCCCAGCCTATCGGGTAAACCACTCCTGAGTGGGCACTCCTTTAATAAAAAGCAGAAAGGAAAGCTGAGGTAAATTTCCAAAGAACTACATCTAAAATTGGAATTTAGTATATTGGAAGAAATAAACAGTGTCTAGTGTCTAAATAGTGATCGGATTTTCTTTGCGACTACAGATGATAGGGAGAATACGGTCGGTAACAACATATAACTAGGATTCCACCTCGGCATTTACCCAAGGTCGCAGAATCTAAGGGTGATGGTGTGGTGTCTGTGTGGTGGACATGTCTTTCTTGGATTATGGGTGTAACCAAGTTAGCACGTGTATATCTTTGGATTCAGATCGAAGATATGGGCATGTTCTGGGAAAGTGGGGTAACCTTACTAGCATGTGTATAATATAATTATATATATACTTATATGTATATATATATATATAGATATGTGTGTGTATTTATATAGTAGGAAAAATAAAAGTACATATGTATATTGTATCCCAGAAAGCATACTTTGACCTGCAAATCAAGGACACCAGGGTGTATACAAGGTCGAAGGAGGAAATACTGGCCCGGCTTTATCCTTATCTAGGTGGTCTGAGCATGGCGATTCTTCCTCTGGGAGTACGACACTAAGAAACCAGCGAGGTCGCAGATGAGAGTACGACACTAAGAAACCAGCAAGGTCGCAGATATATGACCTATTCCACCTTACCAGCAAGTGGCTGCAGCCGGTGGAGTTCATGCCTGCCCAAGTAGTGGAACGGGTCATATGTGAGCGATCTGTCTGTGCCTTAGCAGTGAGGATACAACACTGCTTGGGGTACTCTGACCCAAAAAGTGTGAATGACTTGGTGTCCATAGTGGAGAGGTTTATGGTTACTGAGGACTTCCTCCAGGACCGGCATGGCCCCGGGAATCAGCAGAAACCGGCATAAGGTAAGACTGTGTACATGCTATTAAGGGGGAGAGACTGTATGCTAAGGAGGATGGCAGGTTTCCTGAGCGTACCGTTAAATGGATGTCAAGTTCAAAGAAAGACTTATTTACCAGGCCACAGGGCCAAGATGTCTGCTGGAACTGCCAGAAATTGGGACATATGGCCGCAAAGTGCCCTATGCAAGCAGAGCCCATGGAGTGTGACTTTGGGAGATGCAGGTCATACTTCGCCTGCTTATGCTGCCCAACTGGACAATACCAGTGAACGGCAAGTTTGTCCAGTACGCATAAGAGGCCATTCATTGAAAGTGCTAATGGACTCTCGGAGTCTGGTGACTTTAGTCCGGGGAAGTTTGGTGGACTCCAATAAACTCCAAACCCGCTGCCTGGGGGTGGTGTGTATACACAGGGACACTAAGGACTATCCCATAGCAGTAGTCACAGTGAAGACTCCATGTGGGTCCGTGAGCCATGAAGTCGACATGGTAAATGATTTAATGCATGCTGTGATAGTAGGCCATGATTTTCACTTACTCTGGAAGATGTGGGAAAATAAGCAGGCCAAGGTGGGTTGTTTCTTAGAGGTCCTAGCTGGGGATGCAGAAGAAGCTCCCTCGGAAATGGAGTTTTCTGCTTTACAGGTTGCAAAAGGTAACTTCGGTACCAAACAGATAAGGGATCCCCTCCTAATAAACGCTTGGAGGAGCCTTAAGGTTATAAATGGGGTCCAGCAATAACCAGGTGTCAATTTGGTGTACCCACATTTTGCAGTACAGGAGAACTTGCTGTATAAGGTAAAGAAAACCCAGACTGAGGTGGTAGAACAGCTGGTCATGCCGCGTTCCCATGTACGCATGGTGCTGGAGCTGGGACATTCACTTGGGGCAGGAAAGACCATAGAATGCATTGAGCAGAATTCTTACCGGCCAGGCATGTATAGAGCGGTGGAGGAATTCTGTCCGTCATGTCTAGAATGTCAGATTAAGACCCCTCGGCCACAGATTTGTAATCCATTGATTCCGCTACCAATAACTGAGGTACCTTTCGAGCAGATCACCATGGATTTGGTTGGGCCACTTCCCAATCTGCACAGGGTCACCAGCATATTTTGGTAATCCTGGACTACGCCACCTGGTAACCAGAAGCAATATCTCTCAGGAACACCTCTGCAAAGGGGATTGCCCGAGAGCTCTTCCACATGTTTATCCGGACCATTGAGTCTCTAAGATACTACCTGATGGAAAGACAGTTTAGGATGGTCACAGACCATTCCCCACTAACATGGATGGCCCAAAATAAGGAAAGAAATGCCAGAGTAATGAGGTGGTTTCTAGCTTTACAGGACTTTACATTTTGTGTAGAGCATCGCCCGGGTTCAAAACAAGCCAATGCAGATGCATTATCGCATACTCATTGTTTGGAAGCACAAGGTGCTCCTCACTACAGGTCTGAGCAGAAGGGGGATATGTAAGTTGGTAGCAGGGAAGGTCCTTAATGGAGTGTACATTCCAGCTAGATTTCTGGCATACACCAGGGAAAGAAATAATAAGTGACATGTCACCAAGGTTACCTGGCCTTGGTGAGATAGAAGCTGATGGTTTGTGTTGTGTCAGCCACAGTAAGTGGTTGACATCCGTTTACCAGTTGTATGGCTGCTTCAGCCAAAACCCGTGATGCCTTTATATCGGCAGTAGACAAAGTGTTGGGTGGGTTTCTACTCCTCATGTTTCAAGCCAGGGTTTGGCTGGCCTTTATAAGTCGGCTAGTCAGCTGACTAGGGAGATCTGAAATACAGGTCAAGGAGCTTGGCCTGAGGAGCATCTCACTGGAGATATCCAAGATCTCGCATATAAATGCTTGCTGACCAGGTGTAGTGAGGGTAACTGAACTGAATAGCCAGTGCTCAGACGAGCAGGTGTTTTATTTGTTTATCGTTCTGTTTTATGTTTGGCATCCGTTGAAAGCTGTATACCTGTTTTGCCAATAAAGCGCAGGAGGAACCATATTGAAACCAAAGCAGCCTGTCTGTGTCTCTATCTGCATTGGACTGCATTCCCGAGAGCGCCGATTGCTTACAATATATATGTATGAAATATTTATTGAATCTGCATAGTGATTGTACATATATGTATATATATATATATATACACTCACTGGCCACTTTATTAGGTACACCATGCTAGTAACGGGTTGGACCCCTTTTGCCTTCAGAACTGCCTCAATTCTTCGTGGCATAGATTCAACAAGGTTTGGCAACATGTCAATTGGTCCAAGGGCCAAAAGAGTCCCCAAGAAAATATTCCCACACCATAACCACCACCCCCACCTGAACCTTTGATAAAGGCGGATGGATCCTTCTTTCATGTTGTTGAGCAAATTCTGCCCCCTACCATCCGAAGTCGCAGCGAAATCGAGATCACAGACCAGGCAAGTTTTCCAATTTTCTACGCCCAATTTTTTGATGGCTTGGGAAAATTTGGCCTCCTTTCCTGTTCTTTATAAAAAGGAGTGGCACCTGGTGGGTTCGCTGTGTCCCCCTCTCCTCAAAGTTCCCCGTACTTGCGTTCAGAGATGCTTTTTTCTGCCAACCTTGGTTGTAAGGGTTGGTATTTGAGTCCGTTGCCTTTTATCAGCGAACCTCTGCCCATTTCCTTTGACCTTGGCATCAACAAGGATTTCCCCCCCCAAAGGACTGCCGTCACTGCTGTTTTTTTTTTTCGGACCATTCTCTGTAACCCTAGGATGGTTGTGCATGAAAACCCCCGGGAGATCGCATTTCTAAAATACTCAGACCACCCCTTCGGCACCAACAACCATGTCCTTTAAAAGGCCCCAAAATTTTCCCTTTCTTCCCATACTGAGCTCTTTTGAAGCGGGAAATTTGTTTTTGCCCATGCTCATCCTAAATGCATGATTCCGCCATGTGATTGGGGATTAAAAAATTAAGTGTTAACGAGCATTTGGGACAGGTGTACCTAATAAAGTGGCCGGTGGTGTATATATATATTTTATAAAATATATATATATATATATATATATATATGTACTTATGTATATATGTGTGTATAGCTGGATTTAGAGGACAGATAAAGAGAGCTTCCTCTATCCTTGTTTAGACTGAGGAAGGCTACAGCCATTAACAGCTTTAGCAGTTACGTGTTCAGTACTATGGAGTAATCAAGCATTGTCGGCCTCTGAAATATCTTAATCTGGCACTGGACGAAAGGAAACATGTTCTTTTCATGACAGTAAGCAGTTTCTTTCAATCTGAAACTTTTGCAATTAATCCAGATATGGGGTATTTTTGTGTAGCTCGTCAAGTTTGTTTTAAAGGGTTTGAGATCAATTTTTTCTTATGGTAAATCTATATGTTATTCTACTTCTTCATTTGGTGCTATTTGCTGAGTGGCTCTTACTGAGGAGCAAAGGTCACTATCTTGCTGTCTGAGCAGCCGAGTAATCTTTTACTCCTCATAAGACTAGTGAGAGATATTAAATCACAGTTGACGTACCTGAAGCGCAGCAACTTCATCCATATTTTATCTGCTGTAAATTTAATACCACAGCAGTTTTTAGGGTGATGTATTTATTAACTGGCTGGGGATGAGCAGTACTGAAATTTAGTTTGTTCAGGAAAATAAAATGAAGACAATCTGACAAGTTTATGAAGTAAGCACAAAGGCTATTTATTACTTTTTAAACACCTAAAAGATCTTAACAGAGTTATCCAAAGACTAACCATCTCTATCTATCTATCTATCTTTATCTATCTATCTATTATTATCATCTATCTGTCTGTCTACCTATCAGAAATGTAGCACTCTGAAATGTTGAAAAGGGAGAAAAAGCTTATAATTCTCTCATTAGAGTCTGTTTAAACATTTTTGCAATTAAAGGAAAACCCGGAGGTGTGGTTTATGTGCCCCATGCCTAGTGAGAATAAAATTTGAAGGGGGAGAGAAGCGGGGCTCTATTTAGTATGGATTTATTTGGTTTGATGCTGAATCTCTATAAAAAAAGAAACATAGGGTAAAGGAAACCTTGTCACTACCTGTTTACGTTCGTCTGCACACATTTTGATGTAGGAAAAGCTGTCTCTTATGTGGGTGGGTAACAGGCTCCCACGTCATTTTAAGGAGTCCCTTTAGAATTTATTTTGCTTTCTATTCCTAAAAAACCGCTCCCAAAACAATTTAACTTAAATCCAGGCTCAGCTTCTCTCCTTCTATCATATCCTATTCTCAGATAGCGCAGCATAAACCACCTGGCAGGTTCCCTTTTAGAAGCTTTTTCCCGCTTTTTTTACAATTTCGGGGGAGCAAAAATTTTTTTTTAAACCATTTGAGTTTGAATATCAGACAATGTTCTACTCTGCTGACACTCACCTTATTGGATTTAAAATTGTCTATCTATTACTATCATCTTTTATCTATCTATCTATTTCTATCTATCTCCTTATCTATAAAAAATGAGTCTTTTTACCCCAGTTTTCTTCCACTAATTTTTGAGGAAACGTGCCTGATAATGTGGTTTTGATGCTAAGGACCCACCTTGGGGGCAGCAGGCCAGCAGTAGAAGATACTTTTAACTCGGGTGACATTTTTTTCTTTAGATAATGGGGGCCCTATTTGGGGGTTTGAGCCCCAAAAAAGTTTTTTGGGACTGATGGGTTCAAAACCCCGTTTGGGTTTTGAAGGAGGAGTACAAAAAAAAAAGCATGGGGCCCTACAGTAAACATGGTTGGTGGCAAGTCCTATGCTGTTGGGTCGGAGCTAGTTTTCTTGATGGTATCATGAAGTATTGCTCCCTTAGTGAAAGTGAAGGAAAAATCATCATCCAACTCTTTTCCAACAATACAATCTAAAACAAACATCCAAGACCACTGTTGCATTTCTGAAGAGGAACAGGGTGAAAGTAATTCAGTAGTCAAGTATGTCTCCTGATCTGAACCCAATCGAACACCAATGGGTGAGCATCACTCTCCATTCAGCATCCAGGCTTTAAAAGTCATTCTTGAAGAATGGCAAAAGATAGATGTTGCAATATGTCTCCAACTTGTTTATTAAATTAATAGAAAACTTGGCACTGTCCTTAAAATCATGGAGGTCTAAAAACATAGATGTAGTAGTTTTTGATGTGGGTGTACTCATTTTTGCATCAACAAATTTGGGTAAAACTTAAGATTTTGTAATTTAAATTAAAAAAAGTGAGTACACCCCTCAGATTGTTGAAAATATTTTATTATATCTATTCATGGGACAACACTGAAGATTTGACACTTTGATACAATATAAAGTAGTCAGTGTACAGCTTGTATAGCAGTGTAAACTTGGTGTGCCCACAAAATAACTCAATACACATCAATATATAAACCGCTGGCAACAAATGTGAATACACCCCTAAGTAAAAATGGACAAATTGTGCCAAAAGTCAATATTTTGTGGATCACCATTATTTTCCAGCACTGCCTTATCTCTCTTGAGCATGGAGTTCACTAAAGCTTCACAGGTTACAGCCACTGGAATCCTCTTTTAATCCTACATGACGACATCATGGAGATGGTAGGTGTTAGGGACCTTGTTAGATATCTTGGAAGTGTGTTTGGGTTCCTTATGATGTTGAAATACTGCTCTGTGGCCCAGTTTCCAAAGGAATTGTCCTTTGCTTCAGTATGTCACAGTACATGTTGGCACTCATGGTTCCCTCAATGAACTGTAGCTTTCCACAGCCGGCAGCACTCATGCAGACCCAAACTATGACACTTCCACCACCATGTTTGACTTTAGGCAAGACACACTTCTCTTTGTACTACTCACCTGATTGCTGCCATAAACGCTTGACACCATCTGAACCAAATAAGCTTATCTTGGTCTCATCAGACCACAGGACATGGCTCCAGTAATCCATGACCTTATTCTGCTTGTCTTCAGCAAACTCTTTATGGGCTTTCTTGTGCATCATCTTTAGAAGAGGTTTCCTTCTGTGACGACAGCCATGCAGACCAATTTGATGCAGTGTGCGGTGTATTGTCTGAGTACTGACAGGTTTACCCCCACCCCTTTAACACCTTAACGACCGCCCACCCTCTTTTGACGGAGGGCATTTCAGGTCGTTTGTCTGCAGCAACGTCTTTTGTCATCACCGTAGACATCGGGGTTTTGGGGTTTCCGCGCTAAAAGCTGTTAAGGAAACAAAAAACTTTTACTTCACAGCCTTGTTCCCAGCACAGTCTCTAGAAGCGCCGGGAAGCAGGGGAGACCTCAGCTCCCCAGCGCTTAACCATTTGATTTCTGCGGTTGGGGGCCCCCGGAAAAAATAAAGGGGTTTTTTAAAAATGTTTTTGTTGGGGGGTTTTGGGACCCCTGGACGACCCGGGAGGGCCCCTGAACATTCACCCCGGGGGAAACCCTAGAAAAACCCCGGGGGGTTTTTGGGGGTAAAAAACCCCGCAATCAGGACAGACTGTTTGCTGTCCTGATTGCTCCCTGTGTAAAAACAGCCCCAGTTTAATAAAAATATTAGCATATATGAATATTAAAAATTTGGGAAAAAAAAAAAAATGGAAAAAAAAAAAAAAAAAAAAAGATGTGAACTGTTTTTCCCCCAAAAAGTACAATTTTCCCCGAATAAAACAAGGCCTCTTACAACTCCCAATCTTTTAAAAATTAAAAAGTGACGACTGTTTTGGAAAATGCCCCAAAAAAAGGCCCAAAAAATAAAAAAAAAAAGGCCCGGCCTGAATACCAGGAAAATTCCCGCTTTAGGGGGTTTAATTTCCAAATTCTGACCCACAAAAAAACTAAATTTTTAAAAGAAATCGAACCCTACAACCAGGCAAATTTTCCCCCTCGCCTATTGTTAGGCGGCAAAGGGGGCCCCTTTCCTTGTTCTTATGAAAAAGTGGAACCCCGTTTGGCCGGGAAAAATTTCAAAACCCGTAAAAATTTTCGCAGAAGGTTTTCCCAATTACCCCGGACTGAAATTTTTTTTCATCCCAAAATTTTTCCCGTGTGAAAATTTGGGCCCCCAAATGGTAAAGCATTTTTTTAAACCGAAAATAAGAGGTTTTTTCAAAAATGAGGGGTTTTGTACTCAACCCCCGGGTTCTGGAAAAACCAACCCCAAAAGGTCATTTTTATGGGTTTAAAAGGAAAATTTTTTCCCTGAAAAATCCAAAAAACCCATTCCCTGGGGATTTCCCGTTTTTTGTTTTCACATTGGAAATTTTAAATAATGGGTTATGTATATATATATAGTATAAATAAAATATATATATAAAAATATATATATATATATATATATATACATTTTTAAAAAATATACAGTATATATACATATATGCAGTGTTCAGCATAAATGAGTATAAATGATATAGAGGGGAAGAGGGTATAGATAGAAGGAATCCAAATGCATGTATTAAAAAAATCTTAATTTAATAGAATTTACCCATTAAATTATGATGTTGTGGTTTTCTTCCACCATCATTTTAAAATTCTTAAATAACCCGTAAATTTTTAAAGCATTTCCCCATTTAGAAAACTATTTTTCATACTCACAATGATTGCTTCAGCAGAAACAGTTAGGGCATAATTTAAAACCCTTAAAAGTGTTTAAAATGGGGGAGGAAATGGGAAATGGAACCCCTTTTAAAATGGTGATAATTTCCAAAAGTAAAAAAAAAACTAGAGGGTTTTGGGAAAACAAGGGGAAAAAACTTTGAAAAACGTGGGGGTTTAGCCATAAGTGGGACTTTTTTGAAGAAACTTACGGGCTTTTGGTAGAAGATTGCCCATAGGTTTACTGTGTTATTCCATAAAGATTGATAAGACAAATATTTTTCCCTGTGCCTTTTTTTTCTTGCCAAATGAACTTTAAATGCCAAAATCAAATTTGTAACAGATTAAATAAAGTGAACTTCATTATAGCCCAGTCCTTTAAGGTTTCCCAAATCAAAGGAAAAAATTTTAAAAAAACCTACATTTAAAGTAAAAAAGATGTGAATGAAAGCAAATGCTTCTTTTAAAGTAAAGTTTGATTTTTTTATTGTAAAATTTGTAAAAGTTGTGTGTATATACACACACACACACACACACAAAAAAAATATTTATATATATAAACACACTATATATATATATTATAATATATAAAAATTTACAAATGCAAAAAAATACTGATACAAATAAAGATCTATTCAGCATTAAACACATTGTCAGTTTTTTTATAAGATGTTTAAAAAAGAAAAAGGGTGGTTATTTTAAATTTTCTAATGCCTTCAAGTACTCTTCTATCGTGGTTTGGGGGGAATTCATTTCCAAGATTCCATGCAGCTCTAGATACCTGTAATTTCTAATTTATTGCCTGATATTTCTAATAAAGAAGATGTAGTAAATCTTCATAGCAATGAAAATTAAATTGTTAGACGTTTTTTTTTTTTCCCCAAACACAGCGCCCCCCTTTGTTCATTGAAATTTAAAGGGGTTTGGGGTGGGTAGTCCTGGGAAAAGATTGGTACGTTTCGGTGAAAAAAAGCATACATCGTTTGTAGTCTTTCACAATTCTTTTAAGTATAGTATTAACATTTTATATGTCCTACCTATAACTTGAATATATTTTATATCTTATAAATTTCAGTTTATTAGTAGTGTTGAGCGATTTTTATCGACAAAGTTGAAATCGGCAAGGTTTTTATGGTGATCGAAATTTCCAGTCATGCGAAATTTTGGTTAAATTGAGCTTTTCTTTAAGATCGCGCTTTTTCGGCGCTTCCTGTAATTTTGGCGGCCAGCAAATCAGATTACAGAATAGAGCAGGGTGAGATGTGTGTGCGACGTCATGACTGGGATGTGTATGGTTGCGATTGGCTGGAAAAATCACATGACTCGTTTTACTTTAGAACAGCGTTTCCTGTTTCAGCCTCAGTGTCTCTCAGCGTCTCATAGGGATAGGACCTGCGCTCTGCCTGTGGCCAAACAGCTCAGCGAAATTAGTCTATTTCTGCACAGAGAAACCTCTACTATTAGCTGTGATCCCTCCAATTTAGTTAGATTAGAGATTTGAACATTTTATGTAGTTAGTAGAGAATTTTAAGCAGCATCTCTACCGCTGTAAATTCACGGTGGGGGGCAGGAGGGGGGGGGGCCGCGGGTGAACACAGACAAGCTCTATCTATTAAGAACACTGGATAAAGTTCACCAAGACTTAGTGTAGAAATTGTAGTGGAATATCTTTATTATTAACAGTTTGCTATTGAAATATTTCTGGATTATTGGGCAGCCTGAACTTATATTGGATAACATCATTTCTGTAACTGCAGGTCTCTTTGTTAGGTGCAAAACTCACTTTTATTATCAGTATACATTTCAGATATGTGTTCATTTAATTTTACCCATTACACCTGTGACTGTTGATATATCCACCTTGCAGTTAAATTACAATCCAGCAATCTTGTAGTCAGCACAGGTTGTTTGTTGCCAAAAATACGTGTATCATACGAAAACATAACAGATACGTGTTTTTTGACTTTTGCGCACCCAGCATTGTTCATTGACGCAGCATTCACGTAAATCTTAAAACAGCAATTCTATATTCACCACAGGTGAATTGAAAGGTGCAAAAAATACCGTTTATTATACCAAACATAACAGTACGTGTTTTTGACTTTTGCACACCCAGCATTGTTCATTGACGCAGAATCCAAGTAAATCTTAAAACAGCAATTCTATATTCACCACAGGTGAATTGAAAGGTGCAAAAATACCGTGTATCATACGAAAACATAACAGTTACGTGTTTTTTGACTTTTGCACACCCAGCATTGTTCATTGACGCAGCATCCACGTAAAATCTTAACACAGCAATTCTATATTCACCACAGGTGAATTGAAAGGTGCAAAAATACCGTTTATTATACCAAAACATAACAGTTACGTGTTTTTTGACTTTTGGCACATCCAGCATTGTTAAATTGACGCAGCATCCACGAAAATCTTAAAACAGAAATTTATAGTCACCACAGGGGGAATTTGAAAGGTGCAAAATAATACCGTGTATTATACGAAAACAATACGGGATACGTGTTTTTTGCCCTTTTGCGCACCCAAGCTTGTTCATTAACGCAGCTTCAACGTAAATCTTAAAACAGCAATTCTATAGTCACCAAAGGTGAATTGAAAGGTGCAAAAAATACCGTGTATTTTTACGAAACATAACAGATACAGACATAACAGACCCCTTTTTCCCCGGTACTTTTAATTTCTGGGGTCGACAGGTTTAATGGTATACTGCGGTCCGGGGACGGGTTATAGTCAAGGGCCAGTGAAACTAAAATGGTGGTTGAAAGACTCCTTTTTGCGGCACTTTTTAAATTGGGGGGTCATGCAGGTTTTGGGGCTCTTTGCTGCGTTCGAGGACAGGGATTTTTCAATGTCCAGTTCAAGTAACATGATGGTTCAAATCTTTATTGCCTTCTGGCACTTTTTAATTTGTGGGTGTTGCAGGTTTAAGGGTCAGGCTGGGGTTTACAAGACGGGAAAATAGTGAATGGTCTGTGACTTTTTTCTGTGACTTTTTAACTAAGGTGTTGCTAAGATGTAGCCTTTTCCTTTGATGTTTTTGGGTGTTTAAATTTTAGCTTCTCCAGCCTTGTTTTGGGGGGAATAAAGAAGGTTTGTTTCCTTTTCCCTAGACTTTAATGGTAATCGCTCATATCGATGTCCTTTTTTCGAAAAACCTTATCGATAGCGGCCCCCCTTATCCCAATTTCTCTATCCGTAGCCCAAAGAAATTTTGCTCAACACTATTTATTAGATATAAAATATATGATGTTGCTTTTAAATATATACTATGTACACAACTATTTTACCTTAAACGGGTTGTCTCGCTACAAGGATTGCTTTTTTTTGTTAAGATCTTGCAAAAACAAGTCATTTTGCAATATGTGTCCCATTTTTAAAAGTGTTCCTACCTTTTCTTTTAATTTCCCCTCTTGTATGGGCTGCATCACTCCTAAAGGGCGCTATAGCTACAAAACCCTTTTGATTCTCCTGTAGGCTGCCAGTATGGTCGGCTATAGCTACAGACCTGGCTTCTACTGCAGCCTAGTAGAAGCCAGTAAAACACGTCCCTGAATTCAAAGTGAAACCAAGAAAACAAGACTGTGGTAACATGAATCAATGTAGTGAGACAACCCCTTTAAGAAAAACATTATGTACTATACTGCTTGTTTTTTTGTTTTTTTTGCCAGTTATAAGAAATGTGAGTTTACAAATTCTTTCCCAAAAGTACAAGGTCTTTCAGAAGTATTGAACATTGCAAGAAGCTTAGAAAGTTCTGTCAAATACCAATACCAAAACATTAAGCCATAATGTTTTGTAATTAAGAGATACAATCAAGAGCCTGATAGCAATACATATTGATAACTGCCTCAAAAAAAACTAAAATGGCAAATTTGCATACAGAAAACTTAGACAAGCTACAAAGATTCTACAACAAATAAATTTTTCCTGTGGCAGCAAATTACCAACTTGTTTTTTTCCTTCCATCCTTGTTGGCAGCGGCTTACATAGAAGGGAAGAGCAAACTGGACTCCTATCATGGCGGTAGGTTTTTAAGCATCTATGACAAAAAGTCTAGTGTTTGTTGCAACCGTCTCTGGTGAGCCGTATATTTCATAGGTTCTCGCACCATATAGCAAGTGAGATTGAAATAACCAGGATAGGCCTTCTTTCTCTTAATGCCCAGAAGCAGCCATGTGGTCTGCCTTTATAATATGTACCTTGTTAGACTACATATATGGTACTGCCCTTGTATTGTTGCAGACCTCTTTCAGCATAGAGACTAATAGGGATATTGCTGCCTGCACAACCCTTTCCTGTTGGCCATATGATCTGCAAGAAAGATCAACTTCTGCTCTGGAAAACTTGGCACAAGTACTTATATGGTTAACATGTGGCTTTCCTCAGCGCCAAAATCTTATTGTTGGGTGACTTTCATATGAGGAAGAGTAGTCCAGACGAGAAAAATTCTGATTAAGGGTTTAATAACATTGCAACCATCATATTCAGTTTCATTAAAAGAGAAGCGTGGTATAGAGAAGTAAGTTAGAGGAAGGGGTATACGGAAGGTAGAGTAAGATAAAAATTCCCTCATGATGTGCTACTCCTGAAAGCTATGTTCACCTATGAAATATTTTTTCAATGTGAAATTGCACAAATAATTCTATTTTTCAACTACATCACCTTAACTAATAACTTTAGAGAAAATGTGAAGTATGCTTGTCAATAAATAGATAATGCTATGTGGATAATGATATAAAAATGTTAAGACCAAGTGAAAACCAAAGTTTTAAGATTGTTTTACACTCAGTGGACCTCATTTGCTATCACTGCCTAAAAGTTGGACAATGTAAATTTAGCCAGGCAGTCAAAAAGGCACCAGATTTCTTACAGTGTCTCAAGCTGATTAATAAATTGGTGCAGTTTTAAATTTTTCTAGCTTTTTACACCAGTTTTTTTTTTTTTTTCAGGCTTACTTTCTACACCAGAATTTTGATGAACTTTTGCAAAATACTTTTATCCAGTGTGCTGCATAGTGGCCATGCCCACTCTCAAGAGAATTCATATCCACTTTCTGTTAGTTATGGCCTTTTCCCAGCAGTGAGCAAAAAGTGTCTTAACCCCATAATAAATAAATGTGTCTGCGACATGCTGCACCAAATATGCGCCACTTTTGGCTGCGTTTTAAAACACTTTTGTGGTACAACCACAAACGTAAATGAGGGCCAGTATTTTTTTGAGAAAAAGTCACAGCAGTTTTTGATGGATAGATGCCCTGCTGAATTCTATTGTACCATTTTGTCTGAAAATAAATTTTTCATTAAAGGGGGTTATCTCACCATGCTGTTTCACAGACCAAAAACAGCTTTCATTCATGAATCCGGTCTCTGTCTGGTCAGGCAGTAGATGATTAGCATATCAGCTCTGTATTCAAATATGTGCTAATTACGCTGACATGAGAGCAGGAGATTTTTATCTAAAGTCCAGAGCAGCTTCAGCGCTACAGGAAACGTAATGTGTCTCCTTTATTTGTTTGATCAGATAACACTCAAGCTCCCCAAGATGCCTGCAGTTCTGTGTGTTGACTTATGTGATGAGCAAGGAGAGCAGGGAAGAACAGATTGGTAATCTAGAGAAACCTGAGTGTACTGAGAGCTTATAAAATCACTTTGAAAGGTAATCTTTGTAGTAAGACAATCCATGTAATAAACTTGAAATTCAAATTAACATCTCTGGGAACATCAAAAAAAGAAAACATTTGATCTGTACAGAAATTAATACAAGTAGATAGAGTGAACACAGCAGCCCCTAAAAGGCTCTTAAAAATAACAGGATGTTTCAACAGGATTAAAAACATGGTATAGACTAGACTAAGGCTATGTTCACACGGCGTAATTATGGGGCGTACAGTACGCACCACAATTACGCCGGGTGTTCGGGAGTGGCACTGATACGTCAGTCATTACTCGCGCCGCGTATTCGCCGCAAGTAATTGACATGTCACTTATTTCCCTCCGCGTACAATACGATCGTATTGTAAGAGCGGGGAGAGGAGTTGTAATCTATAGTTTTCTATGAGAACTGTGGATTACCATAATTTCGCTGCACATCTTGCTCATATTAGAGTGCAAATACAATGTGAAATACGCGCCGAAATTCCCCCATGTGAACATAGCCTAATTTGACCTACTACTACACTTACTGCTTTGAACTAATAATTTATCATATTGAAGTGAGTGGCCAGATCTAAAAAAATTCTAAATTATATTTCTCTGCTGGCATTGTTTTAACTGTATTAACAGGGATCACTGTTATGTAATAGATTTATTATTAATTTATTTACTTAAGGCACTCCAATCACCTTCAGATAATACTTTTCGTGACATCACTTTCATTTATTATTTTTTTCATTGCCCTATATAACATGTTTATGCTTCCATTACTACTCAATCTCCAAGACACTATATCCAATCACTGCACTGAATAGCAAGGACTGGAATGTGTTTATGATTGCGGGCCTGTTGATCCAGCATTTGCTTTGTATACTTCCAACCGAGAAAAGAATGAAAGCTTTCTTGAAAAATCTATACTGTATATCCATAAGCCTCAATTTCTCCAAAACAACACAGATAAACATATTTATTAAGGGTTTTTTAACTAAAATTTTGGGGGGAAATGATTAATTCAGGTGCTATATTAATTTACTACACATTTATTTTCAATTTATATTCCTATTCTCTTCACTTTTGTAAAAAATAAATAAATGTAAAAGTATACTAATTCTCTTTTGCTGTGTGGTACATTGGGAAACCCCAAAAAGTTTAAAATTTTTTCTCATCTCGCATTTATGGCTATAATGGGGATAGCTATAAATGTCTATGGGTTTTTAAATGCATCTCTGTTTAAAAAACCCAAATTTGAATTCAATTTAATTGGGCATCCCCTGTTCAGGATCTTCATCTTCTAGATGACAGCAGTAACAAAAAGTATTTGTCGCTTTGAGGTGTGCCCGTTCTGCATTTAGGCCATTTTTAACCATTGGATTGGGGGGGGGTGAGCCCCCTGTACAGCCAAATTTTTTAATTAAGTTTTTGGCTGCAGACTTATAAACATTTGGGCCCCAGTAATTGGACCAAGGGCCCTCTTGCTGTTAACATATTTTTCAACTGTATCCGCATTTAGAGGGATTTCATTATAGATTAAAGTAGAACACTGGGGATTTCAGCAGTAAAAACACTTTGTAGTGCATTTACTGTAAATGGACCCTTCTCATGCTTACGAATTGTCCAAAACAGAGGACCCCTTTATATAAAATTCTAAGGAGAAGATTTCAAGGGGCCTCTTGTTTTCACCCTATAAACCTTCTGCAGTGATCTGGACTTTGCTCCATGGAAACAATAGTTGTAACTAGAGATGGGTGAATTTCTCAAAAATTCGGTTCGCCTAGTTCGCCGAATTTTCCCCAAAATCCGTTTCGTTCCCAAATTTTTTCGGGGTGAATCCTTAAAAAACAGATTTCCCGCTGCACAGAGCCTGTAGGGGGCTTAGAACATTGTGCCATGCTTAAATATGCGCGGGAGCTTGGTTTGGTCTTATACAATGCTGTTTTTTGTTTTACCGCATATAAAATGTGCCCGCTATTAGAATCGCTTCACCTTTCAATTCCCTGGGCACTTACGGGGGCAAAACTGACCAAAAAACTGAAGTGGGAACGCAGCCTGACAAGGTAACATCAGTGCCAGCTGGAAAGAAACAAGCTGAGGGCTAAGATCTTATGATAGCGTCAAAGAACACAGGAAGGGGACGTCACAGCAGGAGTCACCCTGCGAGGCCACAGCATCTGTCATCTACCAGCCATGTGTTGACCACACACTAGGTCATACATCTCATTCTCCCAGATGACACACACAACCCCTAGTTGGCATGGCCCGGGAGCAGGTGAAGGGCTCTCACCTGTCCTCAACCCACCTCTGTCCTGTTCGCTTCACACACCCAGAGAACTACTATGTGCTGTGGCCTCTGCGCCACTATAGAGTGAGGACCAACTACTTTTTAGGACAGTGGGCAGCAAAGAGGTGGGAATTAAACATTGCTGCTTCTTGCAGAAGCGAGCAAATAGTGATGAGGTGAGTTGCAAAGGGGGGTTTTTGTTGCGAAGTGGCCAGGCTTTGTACAGCGACCCCCGTGAAGCAGACTGCGGTGACAGGCAAACACTAATCGATGTAGCCGATCATATTTGGGAGCCGGGTGAAGCAAGCAAGGCTGGGAATGATATTCTGGTGCCTTAGTTAAACAAGGCATAAAGTGCCCGCCAAATGAAATATTCAGCCCACTCCATGCCTCCTTGTTCCCCCTTTTCTCCCTGGGATGAAGTGGCGCCCTACGCGATCGCCTACCCTCGACTACCCATTGTCCCTGCCTTGGAAACATTCCTTTTTCTCTTCATTAAGTTTTAGGAGATGGAAGGAGAAGAAGGAGGACAACAGTGTACAAGGGCTTCATCATTATCATCGGGAGAAGAGAGCGGCAGCTTGCGTGTCAGGCAGTGGCGCAGCTCTTAAGTCGGTAGTGTGGCCGGGAGTCAGCAACAGGCCCGGACTGCCCATAAGGCAAACCAGGCATTTGCCCCGTGGGCTGCTGGGGACCGAGACGCAGGGCCGGCTCGGAGCGCCCGCCGAAGGGGGTCGGTGTCCCCTCAGCGGGTGTCCCTGCCTGTTTATATACTGGCCCTGCCTGCCTACATAATGGCCCTGAATACCTAGATACTGGCCCTACCTGCTTATATACTGGCCCTGGCTGGCTACATACTGTCCCTGCCTGCTTATATACTGGCCTTGACTGGCTACATACTGGCCCTAACTGCTAATTACTGGCCCTGGCTGCTAATTAGTGGCCATACCTGGCTAATTACTTCCTCTGGCCCTACCTGGCTAATTACTGGCCTTACATGGATAATTACTGGCCCTACCTGGCTAATTACTGGGGGCAGCCCTAGCTACCTGGCTGATTAATGGGGGCAGCCCCGGCTACCTGGCTAGTTACTGGGGGCTATCCTATCTACCTGGCTAATTACAGGGGTAAGGCCTGTCTACCTACCAAATTAATGGAGGAAGGCCCTGTTTACCTACCTATTTACATGCCACTTATCTGTCTTTTTTTAATTTCAAATTTTTTTAGGGTCTAAGATACCTGTTCGGGTAAAATTACTAACATTTTTACTGTGTGGGGCAGCAAAGGGGAAACAAATTACTATTGGGGCCTTATGGATAGGGGCTTGTACAGATTTGGGAATTGATGGGAAAAGTGCTGGAAAAGAGAGGAGTCTAGAATGTATTTGTGGAAAATTTTCCTACGGGGAACGAGAAATGACCGGGAGAAGAGGACATTGCATGCTGTATTGGACAGATAAAAAATGGAAAGGAACAACTCATCAGGGAAGACGTCAAGGAGGTTTGGAACAGATGGAGAAGAAAAGGAGAAGAAAACAACTCCCATCAGAGATGACGTCTCCTGTGAGTCCCTGCTGTCAGGGGTAATTTTATTTCTGTGTTGAATCAGTGCTGTATACAATATGAGCGGCAAGAGTGATAAAATAAAATGACTTTTATTATAACAACATATCCTTAAAATAGTAACAAATATTTGCAAAAGAGTTTACTTGCGGTTTTTTTTCAGAGCCCATAGAAGCATCTTAAAGTTTTTTGATGAAAGGGCATGAACTCCAAAGGCGTATATTTATCGGGAGCAGTGTGGAGCATTCAGCATTGAATCGGGCTGTATTTATGTGATGGTGACCTGATATGTGATTTGATTGGTGGGGTTGTAGGTTATGTTGTTGTTATGTATTCAGTGTGGGCTTTTGGCCCCTGATTTAAAAGCGTCAACCTGACTCTGTGATGAGGGTTTCTCTGCACACTTTTTTTTTCCTTTGGGGGGGTTTTAGGGGGTTTCATACGAGCTTTTGGGGTGCTTTTTTTAGGTTTTTTTTTTTTGTGCAAAAATGTACAGCATTTTGCACAAAAAAACACCAAAAACACAAAAAAACCCGGACCAAAATGTCTTTATGCTAGTTTTTTTTTAGAAAGGGCGGGGGTTGCGAGAAAAAGGGGAATTTTTTAAGGGGATATTGTATAGGGGTGGTGGGGGCTTTGGCCGGGCTGTTTTTTATTCCCAGTCGGGCCCTGGTAAAGGGGGGACGCATGTGAGGTTGGGACCCAAAGGGGCCACGTTTAGACCCCCCCATTTTGGGGGTCCAGAGTTTAGGGGCCAGGGGTAGTCGGGGTCAGCGCGGTAACATCAGGCGTGCAGCGCTTTGGGGGTAATCACCTACTCGGCGGTGTTGGATTTTTTTTGCAAAGATCCAAGGGGCAACTTGGCTGTTTATGGGGAATCGTGGCCAAAAGTAAAGGTGACCGGGACCTAACGTTAGCACCACAGCCCTGCATCAAATCATGCATCACCATACGTGTTTCGTTGGTGGTCCCCCTGAAAAGCAGCAGCCCCCATGGCATGCCTCCCATTTCAGGCAGTCAAGGTTCACCCCCCTCTGTAAAGACAATCCCTGTCTTTTCCCATCATTCCCGGTCCAGTACTCTGTTCCTCGGCACTCATGGTCCCAGCAGGGGGTTCACCAAGAGTTTACAAGGACACAGTAGCCTTTTGCCTCCCTAAGTGCAGAAGCGCCCGTGCTCCATCCAAGTTGGTGGACGAAGTCCCTCCCTTTTCAAGGGTGGGACTCTGCACCATTCAAAAAAGGGCCAGGAAAATTGGGCATTCACTTCTGCATTGAAAACAAAGGGTTGTGGTCCTCGGGACCCCGCAAGGGGGGGCACGGCCATGCAGGAGGGGGGTTTAAGTAGGTCCGGTTTCCCCAAGCCCGCCGAAAGGCAGGAGGGCTTTTCTGGGGTGGGATCCTACCAGTCGCAGATAGCTTTCGGGGGCGCAGAGGTGCACCCCAAACCGAATCGTAAACAAAACTCTATCAAAGTTCAGGCCAAAAGGGGGCAAGGTGGCGGAGATTCGAGGTCGGGTAACGTAGCAAAAAGGTGGGGTAAGGGCGAAGGAACTGATGATCAGGGGAAATTTGATGACAGGAATAATATATTAACGGGGAAATTTTTATGAAAGGGGGAAATTGATACAGGAATAAAAAACATGGGAAATTTATTGAACAGGGGGAAATTGATGAACAGAATAAAATTTTTAACAGGGGAAATTATTGGGGGGGGGGAAAATTTTGAGAACAGGAAAAATTTTAACGGGAAATTATTGAACAGAGAAGCCTTTAACGATTTTTGAGATCCAGTTGGACAGAATGATTCCCGGGGCAAACGAAGTCACCACGGGAGGAAAATGCTCAATCAGGTTTTTCAAGTCTTACCCCCATCTGAAGACATTCTAAAAAAGGCCAAAGGGAAACTTTGCTGCATTTTCAGCCGTTTTCACCCAAGCACACCCCCCTTTAAAACTGTCAATATGTGCATTTACAAATGGGGGAAATTCCCACCCCCAATGTTGGGAAACAACTCTTGAACGAGAAAGGGCTATTAATGGTTTTTTGATGATCCAAAGCGGACAGGAGTACCCCCCCTGTTAATTTTAAGTGCGCGGGGCAGCTATGCGTGTCCCTCCCTTTTGTCAGGCCCCTTTTCTCGACATGCTTTTTTTTCCAGTCGCCAGGACTATGATGAAAAAACGATTCCCTGCTTCATTTGTCACGGACGGGGGTTGGATCCATACCCCGAAAGCGATGGCAACCACGCCATGGGCCCAGGTCTAAGTGGTCCCCGGTTTTTTCCCCAGAGCCCCGCCGCAAAGCAGATGGACTTGCTGCGGAGGGGTTTGCAACCAAGGTTTAATAAAAATCTTAAGGCAAATCGGAGTCAGGGAAAGTGTAAGGTCAGGGCAGCCACAAGGTCGTGGTCAAAGGGGCGGAGGCAAGAGGTACGTACAAGGATATGAAACGAAGCTGAAGGAAAAATTTTCTCCTGGCCTAAAATTATTATTTTTTATTTATTTTTTATCTTGGGCGGTTTTTGGGGAGGACCTTTTCCCTTACAAATACGCTAAAAATTTCCACAGTTTCAAAATTGGACCATAGGTCAAGTTCAGCAAAACTTTTTCCTTTTCACCGTGTTTTGTTCAGAAAAAATGAAGTTTACAAATTGCTTTCTTAAAACTTTAAAATCTGTGTGGGTGTAATTTGTTTTCCCCCGGGAAAAGAGGAGGGCCCCCAAAAGGCCTTGTGTTTTTAGTTTCTGTAAGTTGGACAAACATTCACATTTTCATAGAAGAAATATACAAGCCGTTTTGCAGCTTTTTTTGCTTCTTTTTTTTCTGTCCTCCTTTTTACTGAATTCAAATTAACAATGGCACAGAAAGAAAATAAGCACCTAATACATACCCCCATGTTATGGTCTCCTTCTTAAGTTCCATAGTGCATTTGAAATACTGGGTAATGCAGAAAATGGATTCAAACACCACGTTTATACTTCATAGTGTTTGATCGTCACTCTGTCCCCCTCAACGGTTTGTATGAGGGTACCCCCCCCGCCCAAAACACTCCCAGGGACCTCCAATCAATCTGCAAGAAACAGGGGTGTCTGCCCCACCCTTCGTTGCCAAGTAGCTGTGACTGTCCCAATTGTTCGATCCTTTTATAGTGGCCTGAGCCCAGCCCCATTAAATTCTCTGGTGGGGACCCTGAACGGAACAAGGGGGTTTGGGGCAGGGGGGGGGCTGACTTTCCCCCGGCCAACTAAATTGTATTGACGAACCCACCCACTGTTGGCTAGGGGTTTTCAGATGTCATATGGGATTAATTTGATGACCTACTCAACCAATCATGAACCAAAGTTTGGCCTCCGAGTCCCCCCCTGCGTTCCCCGCTCCCGGAATGTTTGTGCACTGCCCTCCATGTGAAGAGCCGCCACATCTCTGTCGCATATGTTTTTTTCAAAAAAATTTAGAATTTTTTTGATGAATTCTATATATGATAAAAACACACCCTGTATTTGACTCAAAAAGAACCCCCCAAAAACTTGGGGAACCCCTTGGGGTTTTAAAATTGCGCTCCACAAATGGCAGGAAAAATTTTTTTTGTATGTTTTAAAAAAAATGTGTATTTTATAATATAAAAGACAAAAAGGCTTAAATTAACCTTTTAATTGAATTATGCTAAAGGGAAAAAATTTTTTCTTTACTTTTAAAAAAAAAACTTTCTTTTACTGACTACAACAGCAAAAACCCCATTATTAACCCTTGGATCTAAATTGCGCAAAAGAAATACTCCCAAAAAATTAACCAGTTTTGTGATTTTTAAAACGACCCTTATTTTACTGACTACAACAAAAAAGAAAAACACTTAATTAAAACCCTTTGGTAGGGGAAAATGCTACAAGCAAAATTTTTCTTTGGGGGAAAAACACAGTTTTTTTCACTGACTACAACAGCAAAAACGCAAAAACCCCTTGGTTTCTAAATTGCGCAAAAAGAAAGAGGCCGGGGGCGGGCTAGCACCTCAGGAAAAGGGCTGCTAATCGGAGGCTCGAGGAGAAAATGATGAAACAGCACAAATAAACCCCTTTTCACCCAGAATTTCGGGGCAAATCAGCTTTGGGAAACCCGTGATTTCTCCCTCGACAACCTTTCCCCACCCTCCACCAGGGAAAAACCCCCTCAAAACAAAGCAACCCAAACCTGGGGGGTCTGAGGCCCAACGCTTACACCTACTGCAAACTGGGGTCACACACCACTACTGAACCGTTTTCTCAGGGTGCATCAAAGGGCGGGGAGTGATTTTCCCACCTCCTCCTTCAGTCCCCTCCCCGGATGATCTGCCACACAAGCACAGTCCATGCATGCAAAAGCCTTTTTCCTACCTCCGTAAACCCTCAGCATTTGTAATCCAGCGGCTTACCTGCTCTCAACCACTGTTTTACAGATCTCGAACACACAGAGCTACCTTTTGAACTTGCTGCTGACTCTGTAGTTAAAGCATAGTTTTTCCAACTTTTGAAATTGAAAAAGGGAAAACTGTAGTGGCGGGGCGCTAGCGCCCGCGGAAGAATTTGCATGGGCACGCCCCTCTTTTCTTGTCCACGCCCCCTTTAAAAAGCCACCCCACTCCACCCAATGCATAACGATTTTGGGGAAAAAGCCAGTATAAGCCCCCCATAACCCGGGTAGTGCCCCTTACAGGCAGTAATTCCCCCTTGTAGCCAAGTAATGCCTCCTCTGTACCGGGGAGATCCCCCCCTGTAGCCAGAATGCCCCCCTTTGTTAGCCAGGTAGTGCCCCCCCTTTTTTACCAGGTATCCCCCCTCATTTTCCCGGGTAGTGCCCCTCTGTTGCCAGGTAGTTCCCCCCTCTTTTGCCAGGTAATGCCCTTTGTTAGCCGGGTATCCCCCTTTTTGTTAGCCGGGTAATCCCCCTTTGTTAGCCGGTAGGCCCCCTTTTTACCGGGTATGCCCCCTCTTTAGCCGGTAGATGCCCCCTTTTTAGCCAGATCCCCCCTTTTTTAGCCGTAATGCCCCCATTGTTTCCCAGGTAGTCCCCCTTTTTCCCATAGTCCCCCCTCTGTTGCCGGGTAGTCCCCCCCATTGTTAGCCAGGTATCCCCCCTTGTAGCCTTTTAATCCCCCTTGTTTTCCAGAATGCCCCCCTTTTACAGATGGGTGCCCCCATTTTTTGCCGGGTACTGCCCCCAGTTTTCCGGGTATGCCCCTTTCTGTTCCGGGTGAGCCCCCCAATGTTTGCCAGGTATGCCCCCATTGTTTCCAGGTATGCCCCCCTTTTTGCCAGGTATTGCCCCCCCTTTTCAGGTATCCCCCCCCCTTTTTTGCCAGGTATGCCCCCCTCTTTTGCCAGAAGGCCCCCTTGTTTGCCAGTATTCCCCCTCTTTTCCGGGTATGGCCCCCATTTTTCCGGGGGAAATGCCCCCCTTTCCCGGGTATGCCCCTTTGTTTCCCAGTAGTCCCCCTCTGTTGCCAGTAGGGCCCCATTGTTTGCCGGGGTAGCCCCCCCTAAAAATAAAATAATAAAACCCCCACTCACCTGACCGGGCCCCAGCGGCCGCTCCGGACATCCCCGGGGGAAGTGGCAGCCGCCGCACTCCCCCTGCGCCGCTACCTGTATTACGGCGCCACCCGCCGCCATACGGGGGGGAGGAGGGGCGACCCTCCTGCCTCCCCGCACAGCGAGACTCCCAGGTGAACGGGCGCACGCCCGCTTCACCCCCGTGGGGCGGCCCGGGCGGCGCCGGGGTAGCGCACCACGCTACCTTCCCGCGGCCATTTAAAGAACCCCCCGCGCCGTTGCGGGGGGGAAAAAATGCCAGCTCTCCCGGGGGGGCGGGGGGGGACCCCAAATAGGGGGGACCCCCCCCGCCAAAAGCGGAGATTTGGGCATGTATGGGGGTAAAGTCGGGGGGGGGGGGGGGGGGGAAAAGAAAACTTCTTAGAAGTATCGGGAAAAGAAAAAAGTTCTGAAAATCAAAAATTCTCCATCAGGGGGACCATACAGACATCCGATAACACACCGAAATCTGCTGAAACCGCAGCTGTCACTGCGGCGACAACTAAGGGACCAAAGGGTATCTTTCGGTTTTGGCTCAAAAGGGGGAATGTAGCCCCCTTTAGCTTCCTTTCCTTTGCTTCTTACTTGGGCCCTACTACAGACGCCCTTGTTAAAACTCTGCAGCAGCCCTCACACCGAGCGACACCGTGGGCTCAGAGAGTACCCCCAACAAGGCTAATCAGCCGGACCCTAGCTAAACCAGTGAAAATCCCTACCCCCTGATGGCCACTTACATTACTCTGCAGAACGTCCTGATAACCCCCCCTGGAGGCACTACCCTGAAGTTGTAAAAATAATTCTGCATCGCACAACTGTAACATTTGTTACACTAGGACTGCTTTTGGCCTCCAAGCGGAGGAAAAGAGAGAAGATCTTGTGAATACCACAACTCCTTTAATGTGCATACATCTCCAGTCCTTATCGGCACCCACAAGTAAGTTTTATGGTCATAGTAACAGATTTCAATTGATTAAGTATACATTAGCAGCTTGGAGTCCTCGCACATCCAAGTGTGCAAATCTTGAGAGTTAGTATGGGAGGCACTTAAAAAAAAAAACGCAAACGCAAAAACCAAAGAAACTGACGTAATTCTTTCAAAATCCTACATCCAATTCCCAAAACAAAAGAGCACGTAGACCGCTGTTTCAGTTTCCCCCTACATCTTCCAACCCACTCTAATTGATATGGATCAACAAGATCCTATAGACTCATCTAGATCTCTGAAAACTACTATTCAACATCCCATTTACTTCGTTTTAGAGAAGTCCTGCAATCGGGCTTTAAACAAATGATGAATGACTTCCGTGCTGATGTACAGCAATTGGTTTCCAGAACGGAGCATATAGAGACCAAGATGGCAGAGTCTCACAATCTCTAAATTGATGCCAATGCGGCTTTGGAAGAGGAAGTACACCGCCTCTCGGCCAAGGTATTAGACCTCGAGGACCGTTCTAGACGGAATAATATTCGGCTTAGGGGTATTCCAGAAACGGTTGCTACAGAGGCTCTTGCCCCTTATTAGTGTTAAGCGATTTTTATCGACAAAATTGAAATCGGCAAGGTTTTTATGGTGATAGAAATTTTCAGATCATGCGATAATTAAGGTTTAAATCTGTGCATCATCTATTAAGATCGCCCATTTTCGTCGCTTCCTGTCATTTTGGGGGCCAGCAAATCAATTTCAGAAAAAGCAGGGTGTGATGTGTGTGCGAAAGTCATGACTGGATGGGTATGGTTGCGATTGGCTGGAAAAATCACATGACCTCGTATTACATAGAACAGCGTTTCCTGTTCAGCCTTAGTGTCCTCCACGTCTCATAGAATAGGACTGCGCTCTGCCTGTGGCCAAACAGCTCAGCGAAATTAGTCTATTTCTGCCACAAAAGAAACCTCCCACTATTAGCTGTGATCCTTCCAATTTAGTTATATTTGGATTTGAAGATTTTATGTAGTTTTGCTAGAGAATTTTAAAAAACACATCTACCGCTGTAAAGTCACGGGGGAGCGGGGGGGGGGGCACGGGCGAACATAGACAAGCTCTATCTATAAAGAAACTCTGGATAAAGTTCACCAAACTTAGTGTAGACATTCACTCAATATCTTTTTTATTAACAGTTTGCTATTGAAAAATTTTTTGATTTGGGCAGCCTGAACTTAATTGGATACACACTTTTCAAAACCCAAACCCTCTTTTTAAGTGAAAAACCCCACTTTATAACAGTATCATTTCGATAGGTTTTTTCTTTTCAATTTTACCAATTCCCCTGGTTGATAATCACCTTGCATTAAATTATAATCCAGCAATCTTGTAGTCCCGCACAGGTTGTTTCTTGCCAAAATACCTGATCAACAAAACATAACAATACTGTTTTTTGACTTTGCGTACCCGCTTTGTTTTTATTGACGCAGCATCCACTAAATCTTAAAACACAAATTTTATAGTCCCACAGGTAATTGAAAGGTACAAAAAAAATCCGTGTATTATACGAAAACAAACAGATACGTTTTTTTGACTTTTGCCACCCGCTTTGTTCATTGCGCAGCATCCAGTAAACTTAAAACAGCAATTCTATAGTCACCACAATGAATTGAAAGTCAAAAAAAACCGTGTATTATAAAAAAACATAAAAGAACGTTTTTTTGACTTTGCGCCCCAGCTTTTTTCTTGACGCAGCTCCACTAAACTTAAAACAGCAATCTATAGCACCACAGGTGAATTGAAGGGGAAAAAATACCGGTATTAAACGAAAAAATAACAGATACAACATAACAACTTTTTCCCCCACTTTTTTTTCGGGGTCAGACAGGTTTAATGGTCATACTGCGGTCCAGACAGGTATTTCAATGTCCTGAAACAAAAAAAGGTGGTTAAAGACTCCTTTTTTCCGGGACTTTTTAAAAACTGGGGGTTTTTGCAGTTTTGGGGCTCATGCTGTGGGCCCAGGACAGGGAAGCAATGTCCAGTGAAATAAAATAAGGGTTAAAACTCCTTTTTCCGGCACTTTTTAAATGGGGGGGTTTAAAAAATTTGGGGGGGCTCAGCTGGGGCCCCCCGGGAACAGGTATAAAAAAACACTCCCAAATTTTACTCAAATTAAAAACAAATTTTTGGGTTAAAGAAAACCCCTTTTGGATTTTAAATGAAATGAAGTTCTGGGTAAAACCAATAAATTTTAAAACCAAACAATTTTAAGTTAAATAACAAACCTAAAAAAATTAAAAAATACATAAAACAAAAACTTTTAATAAAAATAAATAAAAATTTGGGAAAAAGAAAAAAAAAGAAAAGACCCCTCAAATATACCCAAATTAAAAAGACCTTTCCCCCTAAAAAAAGGGGAAACCCCCCCCAATAAGGGCCCCCCCAAAAAACTGGGAAAACCAAAACAAAAACCCCCGTCCCTACTACAAAAAAATTTAAAAAAAAAAAACCCCATATACCACAAAGGGGAGTGAAACAAACAAAAAAAGTCCCTGTGATAAAAAAACAATACAACAGACAAATAAATTTTTGATTTTTTCAATAAACTATAAATTTTGATAAATGGCTCATAGGAAATAAACAAAAATTCCCTAAAAAAAACCCAATATTCCAACGCGTTTCCCCCCTAGATACGGGGTTCACAGGGAAAAATTGCGTTGATAACAACAAAAACGGAACACCCTCAGGAAAAAAAAAAAAAGATTATGCAATAAAATATAACCCCAGGGCCCCCTTAAAAGGGATGGAAAACGGGGCGGGAAAGATAGAGGAGGGGGGCCCGGGAAAAACCTGTACAATCCCCCCCTATCTTTTTTACTGAGAAAAGGGCCAAGCTTTAACGTTACGCTTGGGACCTTCCCTCGTAAATCAGATGGGCGGGGACCCTGAAACTTTGATTTTTACCCCGGGACCCCCTTCCCTATCTTCCCAAGCCCTGTTTTTTCATCATTAAGGGACATGAGTTATATTTTTTTGCATACATTTTTTTTTTTTTTCCCTTTAGATTTTTCCGTTTTGGGTTTTTAAAACAACTGCAATTTTTTCCCTGATAAAACCCCAGTATCTAGGGGGGAAACGCGTTGGAATAGTGGATATTTTATCTTTTATTGATCACCCTTTTCCCTATAAACCGAAAATCATAAAATTTTCCCATAGTTTTAAATTGAACATAAAACCCGTAAAATTGTCTGTTGTATTGTTATTTATCACAGCACATTTTTTTTTGTGCACTCCATTTGTTGAAATAGGGTTTTTTTCTTTTTTTCTTTTAGATTAGGGGGGGACGGGGTTTATTTTTGGGTTTTCCAGTGTGGGGGCGCCCTTATTGGGGCTTTTTCCCCCATTTTTGAGGCAGACAGGCCCTTTGTTTTTGTATTTTTTGAGTGTTTTTTTCGTTTTCTTTCCCCAATTTCCCTTTATTATTTTTTTTAAAAAAGTTATTTTTTTTAATTGTATCTTTATTCTGGGTGTTTATACCTGAAATTTGTCCCGGGGACGGGAAATGGGTTAAAATGTCCCATAAAAATTAAAATGGGGGTTTTAAAGACTTTTTTTTTTCCCGGCACTTTTTTTAAATCTGGGGGTCATGCATTTTTGGGGCTCATCTGGGGTTCCGGGACGGGGGAAAATTCAATGCCATTTTCAAGTAAGGAAAAATTTTTTAAAAATCATACTCCTTCGGGCATTTTTTAAATTTTTTGGGTGTTTGCTTTTTAAAAAAGGGTCAAGCTGGGGTAAAAAGAAAAGGGAAATAGGGGAAAGGTGGTGTTTTATTTTTTTTTCCTGGTTTTTTAAAAAAAACCAAAGGGGGTTTTCCCCAAGATTATAACTTATCCATTTGACTGTTTGGTTGTTAATTCCAGCTTCCCATTCCTTTTTTGGTTTGTAAGAAGGGAAGGTGTTTTTTTTGCTCTCCCCCCCATAGACTTACCGGGTTCACGCTCATAACGCCCTTTTTCACTTATCGAAAAACCATACCCGATGGGCCCAAACTATCGACTATCGCCCGAATTCGATGCCAACGAAAACCTAAAACACTACCCTTTTTTTTAAAAGATTTTAAGGGCAGCGGTCCCCCAAACCATTTTTATCTGGACCCTCACTATTGACCGTATACACCGCCCGCCAAAGGGCCAAAAAACATATTATTTTCCCCTCCTTCCACAGAGTTTTTCACGCTAGGCGCTTTTTCTCCCAAAAACCAAAAGAAAGTTTTCTTAAATCCCCTCCGAAGAAGTCCCAATATTCCGGGAAAGATTCAAAGAAAACCCCAAATTTACCCTTTGGATTTGTCGCAGGTTTTTATTTTAAAGAGGAAAGAAAAAACCCAACCCCCCAAAAACAAAAAAATTTTTAGGGGCAACGACATTGCATACCATTGGGGGGTTTTTCCCGGTCCAAAAACCCCCCCTTTTCGTTACAAAAGATAACCACAAAAACCAAATTTTTTTGTCCCCGCTATGCTTAAAGATCTTCCCGACTCCCTGGAACCCTTCCCTTTTTCTTCCAAAATAAAATTTTCCTCATGGGTCGCAAAAAAAGAAACGCCAAGTTTATAACGCCTATAAGGGGCAGAAAAAAAACCTTCTTTTAAGACAAAAAACCCGACAACGAAACCCCGATCAGGGTTTACAAGGTTTTTAAACCCGGATCTCCCACCTACCCACAAAGGGTATTTCCCCTTTTTCTCTATTAGGCAGTACAATACTTTTCCCCACAGGTTTTTTGCCTGGAACTTACCCCGATATCTATTTCCTTTTTAGGAAATGAGTCCCCTTTTGTTGTTTTTTTCCCAAAAACATGTTTTAAAGTTTTTGGTTGTTTTGGGGGATCTTTTAGTTTGCCAAGGTATAAGTTTGGGGTGTGGAGGGTGATACCCTAACACTGCACAAAACTGCAAACTGAGGGGTAAATGGTTTTTAAATCTTTAGAAAAATAACTCTTTTATTTTTTCCCCTTTTGGGAATCAAGATTTTTTCCTTAAACGTTAACGGCCCCGAATTTCGCCGTTTAAAAAATCACTTTGTTGGAGAGAAGCCCCTAAAAACAAAAGGGATTTATATGTTCCCAAAAACCCATCTGCTTGCTACTGATCCCACAGATTGAAACATAAAAGTTTCCCCAAAAAATTCCTTTTCTTAACCCCTCACCCAATGAAAAAGGCAGGAATTGTCAACTTTATTAAAGATTCTATAGCATTTTCCTTAATAACTTTTTTTTATAGACCCTAAGCATGTTCAAACATCCTACATGTGAACTAAACTCCTTTTCCTTACACTATTATTGGGCTTTATACCAATAATGTTTTGGGCAAATGACCCTTTATTAAAAAAACCCCTCACAAAGGGGTAAATCCATGTGCAAAAAAAGGGGGGTGATTTTTTTGTGGTATTTTAATGTTAGTTAAAAGGGGAAAAAAACCCCCGATTGGTCACAGGCCCGTCCCATCAGCTCCTGAATTTTTATAACTTCGCCTCTGAGGGGAAAAAAATTTCATATTCCTGGAGATACTTTCATGCCAATGAAAAATTTATTAAACCTTTTACTCCCCCATCAAAAAACACAAAATTCAAAAATTGAAATTTTTTCCTTTAATAGAAACTCTTTTGAGCGCAGTAAAAGCCCAAAAATTTGGGGTGATTACCCCGGTTTGGGGCCCTGCCCCCCCAATTTTTTATACTTTTGCAGACTACAAAACCCTTTCCGGGCCAAAAAATTTTCCCCCCGGGGATTTAAAACTTTTTTTTTTGAAATCCTCTGCCAACGTTTTGGAGGTTCACCAACCCTTCAAGGGAAAACTTTGACTTTTAAAGCCCCATCTCCCCCTCTCCAGAATCCCTTTTGGTGGGGCACATAAGGCCTTTATCTTAGCTTCTAGAGACAAGAAAAAGGGGGGAGGGAGAAATCAGTAAAAATTTTAGATTCCCCTAAAGGTTTTTTAATGTTCTTTAAACAAAAAACCCCAACCCTTTAGACATTAGAAACAAAAAACCTAAAAAAGAAAAATTTTCTACGGAAAACTGTAAAATTAAAAAAAACATGAAGGGGCACCCTTTCAAAAATTAAAATGGAACCTTTTTATATTCAAGGAGAACGTCCCCCCTAAACTTCTGGCCCATAGGGTTAAGAAAATTTTTAGGGAAGAGCAAAAATTTGCGACCTCAACCCCTTTACCCCCTAATAAAAGACTAGAGATCCTAAAACAAATTTTTAAATGGCCTTTTCGAATTTTTTTAGATTTTTCTCTAAAAAATTTAAAAGACGACTCCCGTGTGCTCCACCTTCCCCAAAACTCATTTAAAGAATTTTTTTAGTAAAGTTTCTCTCCCACTCTTGCGCTGCTGATCTTTAATTTCCCCAATGCAAACCATCTCACCCCCCTGAATTAGAACAGGTGATCAACTCGGGTAAATTTTAAAAAAATTTCCCAGGACCTGACTTTTTTCCCAATAAAAATTTTAAACTTTTTAAAAAACCCTCCTTTTACCTCATTTGGGCTCCATTTTCCAACTATTTATACATAAGGGTCACCTCCCCCCCCCAAAAGGGAAAAAGCCACAAAACACAACATCCCCAAACCCGGGGGAAGGGCCCCGGATAAAGTCGCAAATTATAAAGGGCCAAAAATTTTTTTTGGGTGAATTTTTGACATTAAGCTTTAACTCCAAAATTTATTGCTTCCAGACTTAATGACATCCTGTTCCCTCCTTAAACACATAAACAATTTTGGGTTCGTCAAGGGGCGTCAAACTAGGGAAAGGAGTGCGGGAAAAAAAACCAAACTCATCAAAATCAATCAAAAAAAAAATTTAAATGCAGTAAATTTCTCAAATTTTTGCCCGAAAAAGCATTTGATTTGCAAAAAGTTTTGGGAAAAAACTTAGAATTTGTACTTAACCAAAATTTTGGTTTTTTCCCCAGGAATTTTTTCTTTAATGGGGATCTCCGCTTTTTACACTTCCAATTTTAACGAAAATTTTTTCTTCAGGATTCCCCTCCGGATGCTTTTCCCCATTACAAATGGCACTAAGGGAGGGTTTCCCCTTATCACCTCTAATTTTTGTTTTTTGTAAGGAACCTTTGGGGGGAACTTATCAGGCAGTCAAATTTAGATTTTAAAAGGGATAAAAGTTGAGGGCATAGAAAAACAAAGTCCCGTTTAACCCTCGAGATTTGCTAAATTTTGTTGAGGATTTCTTGGCCATCGACATCGGTTTGAGGTTTTATAGTCGACCATCATCGACAAAATATCCATAGCGATAGTAGATTAAGACGATGACCCCTTAAAGTCCCCATGGGAGAGCCCAAAAACACCTTCTTTCCCTTTCCCCAAAAAGGGCTGGAGAAGCTGGGAAATTTAACATCCACAACAGTCAAATGGATACGTGCAAAAATCTTAGGAAAACACATTTAAAGGTTTAAAAGCCACAGAAAAAAAAAACACACACCCTTTACCCCCCTGTCTTGTACCACAGCATAACCCTTAAACCGCATCACCCACAAATTTAAAAAATGCCAGAAGGGAGTAAATTTTGAACCATTCTTACTTGAACTGGGCATTGAATATCCCTGTCCTGGAACCAGCATGAGCCCCAAAAACCCGCATGACCCCCCCAAAGAAAAAAGGGGCGGAAAAAGGGATCCTTTTAAAAACCATTTTAATTTTTTACTGGACATTTACCCCTACCCCGTCCGGGGCCACAGCAGACCCCCAAACCTGATGACCCCCCACATTTAAAAAGTGCCGGAAAAAAGGATCTTTCAACCACCATTTAGTTGAACTGGACATTAAAACTAACTTCCGTACGCAGAATGGACCTTAAACCGTCTGACCCACAGAAAAAAAAGTGCGGAAAAAGGGAGTTTTTTCAACCACATTTTAGTTAACTGGACATTGACTATACCTGTCCTGACCGCAGTAGCCCTTTAAAACCTGTCTGACCCCCAAATTAAAAAAAGTGCCGGGAAAAGGAGTTTTTTGAACCACCATTTTTTGAACTGGACATTAACTATATCTTCCTGTACCGCAGAATAAACCATTAAACCTGTCAACCCAAGGGTTAAAAATGCCGAAAAAGGGATTTTTCAACCACCTTTTAGTTTCACGCACATATATTTCCCCGTCCTGGGTAGGCCCCTGCCCCCCCTATGAGTGCGGACCAATTGACTTCATTTTGGAAAAACTGGGGGTTTAAACGCTCCTGTTCCACCCCAGGGGGCCCTTTTTTCTTGCATTCTTTTTCTCATTTTACTCAACGGGGTGGAGGAAATTGTCTCTGTAATTTGTTCTCTGTCCGTGCTCCATACCCCATGTCCTCTGAAAAACCCTACATCTGTCAAGTTTTCCTGTACCTCCATTGTACAATTAAAGGGGAAATTTTTTTTTACCACTATTTTGTACATGCAATTTTTTTAGTAGTTTTTTCAGAAAACACATTTTTAAAATAGGAGGGAATCCCCACCATCTTTGTTTCTCTTTTTTTTAATTGTATTAAAGGGGTTGCCCAATAAGGGATTGATAGCTATTTAAAAGGGTCTTTTCAAAAACAAGTCATTTTGCAATATGTGTCCATTACAGTGTCCTACCTATTCCGTTTCTGACAGCACCATCACCCTTGAGCCCTCTTGACAATTGTAAAACAAAAGTCGTTAAAAAACAAATTTTTTATAATAGGACCTGTATATAGCGGGGTTTCAAAACAAAATGCCCCCAAAAATTTAAAGCATGACCCCTTACCACTTTGGACAATTGTGAAGAACAAATTTTCGTTAGAAACAAATTTTTTATAATAGGACCTGTATATGCTGCATTTCAACAAAATTGCCCAAAAAATTTAAAAAATCCCTTAGCCACTTTGGAAATTTGAAAGAAAAATGGAAAAATAAACATTTTTTTAAAGGACCGATATTGCTGATTTCAAAGCACATGACCCAAAAAATTTTAAAATGTCTCTCACCACTGTTAAAAATTTTTAGGGGGAAATGCCACTTAAAACCACTTTTCTTTTCCCAAAAGGACCAATTATTGCGTACTCAAAACAAAAAGGACCCAAAAAATTAAAAATATGACTTTACCAAATATTAAAAATTTGTGAGGGAGAAATGCCACTTAAAAGCCACTTTTTTCTGTTCCAAAGGACCATGATTATTGCTGAACTCACAACTACATGATCCCAAAAAATTAAAAATATGACTTTTTTTCAGCCACTTTTAAAAAATTGTGGGGGGAAAAATTTCCCACTTAAAAAAAGCCACTTTTTTTCTGTTCAAAAGGACCAATTTTTAGCGTATCTCACACCCAACAAACCTAAAAAAACCATTGAAAATGCGAAAATCTGAAGAAAAGTGAAAAAAGGGAAAAGGGTTTGCCCATAAAACCTTGCTGTTTTTTTACAGTCTCCTCAAGAAAACCCAGCAAAATAAACTTTTGGGGAAAAAGAATAAAAATGCAGAAAAAAATATCATTTTAAAAAAAAACATTTTTCAAGGGGGAACCATTTAGTTTGAAAGGGAATGTGAAGTGCCCCGGCAACTAATCGGTGACCTCGGCAATAGGGTGCCACAACCAACATCAGAGAGTCCCATGCTGATTCATCTTGATGAAAGTCAAACGATCCACATAATCCTGGTGGAAGGCCGGATGGCGTTTGTCTGTAATGACTCCTCCAGCTGTGCTGAAGTCCACTCGATATGACGCTGGCCTGCTGGGCAGGAACAACACCATCTATCGTGGCGAGCAGCTCGGGACCATTCGTCCAATTTGGAATACCCAGAAGTTCCTATTGAGGGTCAGTAACACAAACAAAAACATTGTGTTTGAGACAGCGCAGAAAGTCGTGCACCATTACCTGTAATCTGTCTCTGTGTTGTTGGATGTGTGCCCTGCAATGCATTGCGTTGTGAGGTGGAAAATAAAGATGCCAGAGGTCACCCATTATGGCTTCTGCCACCTTGCTGCTGCTGCTCGCCCGCAACGGCTTATTTGGCACTCTGACTGCTGTCACTCGCTGATGTTTAGTTCCACTTGACATTTGGGGAACGTGAGCATCGCAACATATGTCCTCAGTTGAAGTCAATTCAGGCCAGGTCTCCTAATTCTGCTATTTCTTAGGTACTGCTCTATTTGGGTGCAGTGGCAGGATCAAGTCTGCTGTCGAGTTTTGTTATTATCTTCACTGTACGGTGATCCAGGAGGTGGCGCTCGAGCCCAGTAACTGTTTTCATTTTGAATGGCCTTAAATGCGATGATTCTTGTTGGAGTGAAATGGACTAGGCAATACCAAGCACTCATGTGAGAACGAAGGAGCCTTGATTTTTCCCCAAGCCTCAGGGGTTCGAGGGCACTAGCAAACTGATCTTCCTCTCTTCCTCCTCCGCCTCATATTCGCGGCCAACACTTTCCAATGCAGGGACTTTGTAACGTCGGTGTCTAAGGAATGACTCCTCCCCTCCTCCTCCGCTGCCTCCGCGCGCATACAGCGCTTCAACACACCCTGACTTGCCTGAAATTGGCACCCCTGATAAGCTGATGCGCACCTTGCACTAGCTCGGACCCCGAACCACTGGCCTAAATGAAGACCGATGAAATTGTGAAACTGTCTGGCCTTGTGGATTGACGGAGAGAAAGGCTCCCGTGTCGCATCTGGTGTCCATCTTCCTCTCCCTGTTGTGGGCATGGCGGGACCTGTTCTTTCAGAGTGTCCAACGATCGTCCAGAACTAAGATCACCACAATGCTGATGCTGACAAGGGCATTGTCCGCCACTGTGACCATTTGGTGGCTTCTTCAAAACTGGCAAGGATGGTGCAGAGCTCACTTTCACCTGCCTCCACTCTCGTGGTGAACAACCCCAGGTCCGCACCGCTGCCTTGTCAGGCCATGTGTCACTTCGTAACTGCGTATGCGGCATTGCCTGCATGCACAATCGCTGGAGCAATGTGTATGTGGAAATTCCAGCTGTTGCCACGTCAACATTGAGACAGTTGACGGGAAGGCCGAGCTGATGGCTGCAACGCAGCCCCAGTAGGGGGTGCGTGGACGAAGAGCAGGGTACGAACCACGGAAGTGGCGAACTTAGACTACAAGTCCCTTCCTCAGCAGGCAGTCCAGACCCCCGGTAGACTCATTATAAAATTTCTTTCCTGGAGGGGACGGACAAGGTTCATGACATGTGCCAGGCAAGGATGTAGCTCCAGCCTACCGATCTTAAGGCGCGGCCAGCAGATTTTCGCCCGTTATCGCACACCACCCTTGCCTGGCACAAGTTTCTTTGCACCCAGCCAGCGCCTCGGGTCCTCGTTGCGGAGAGCCCGTCCACAGCTCCTGACCTATTGTTGGGACGGGTCTCCAACAGATTAATTTCAACACGCCCTGGTATTTTCTCCAGGTCACGTGAAAGCCACAAGAACGGACCTTGGGGGAAAGAACCCGGCACCATCCCTCAGTTTGAAGAGCGAACGCCCGAAGCCTGAGAGCCACCAGTCACCCCCAGAGACCATCCACCCAGCTCACCCAGTGAGCTTCACAGAATATAGCGGCCATGGCCGTGACTTACTAGCTCCATGTGTATCGTTGGTCAGATTGGACTTTTCCGGCCACAGATGCAGACAATCGCGCTTGAAATTTAGATGCACGTGGCTTGCCCATGGCAGGACGGCTTTTCTGGCAAGAAAAATGCCAGCTCGGCATCTGGTATTGGGGGCAGGCAAGGTGCCCTGACGTGGCGGAAAACCCATGTGTGCTCCTTCTGCACCAGACGGAAAGGCAACATTTCCAATGCCAAAAGCCTGGCAATGCCGACAATCAGGGCTTTTGGCTTTGGGATGGTTTTGGGTTAAAGTGTTTCTTCTGCTCCCAAACCTGGAAACAGAAGGCTGGCTGCTAAGACTGGCCGCGTGTATGGCATGCATGTCTCGTCAAAAACTGGGGAAGGAGAAGGGGTAAGGATGGGTCTCAGGTGTGCTGGTGGTACTTGGGCGACCGTGGAAGCTGAAGCGGAGGCTGATCCCTGATCATGACGTCTGAGAAGAGCATGGGCAGCTGTAGGAACGCTTTGGTGGTGTCGGAGGGGAGGAGTGCGAGACAGAGGGTTGTGACAGTGGTAGTATGCCCAGCATCGGTCTGGCCTTCTTTTGGCCAAGTTTGTTGCTCCATTTCAAACTCATGCATATCCTGCATGTGAAACAGACATGTTGGGTGGGGTATAACCACCTAAGGTATCATGCCGTCTACTTAAGCTAGTAATACGGGCAAAAGGCCGCATATGACATCGGCTGGGTGTGAAATCAGAGTGCTTGCCTCAAGAAGGCCCAGGTTGAGAGGTCCTTGGACCTTTTTGACGGCGAAAGCAGGAACGGGGTTTGGCGCTGCCCGTGGCAAGGCGGAATTATATCAGCGGGACTTTCTGCGACCGCCCTCTCCCTTTTTGAGGCGGAACCCGAACTGACACTACCCCATCGTCTTTCCGCCTCGTCCAGTGATGAAGCCTCACAACAGACAAAATTCATGCTGAAATGAATCACGTTGTGATCACCGCAATGGTCGTCATCATCATCATCACCAGTGACTTCGTCGTCCTGACATTCTGCATCCAGGAGCTGCGGGCATAACCAAGCAAGAGACTGTCAAGCGTTGCCGACCTCCCATTTTAGCCGATTGACCCGGCTTCCCTATCTCCTCCTCAGGTGGCATCAGTAACTGGGCGTCAGAGCAGAGAAAATCATCCTCTTTGGCCTCTTGATCTTTTAACATGCCTTCTGACCCCAACCGCATTTTGTCATCAAAGAGGTCTTCAGAAAATGGATTATCCACAGTGGTGGGTACACGAGTTGACATTTGGGCTGCTTCATGTTGGACGGATGCTGGTGATGCTGATGACGACATTTGTGGCCGTGACTGGGAGGACGAGGAGGTAAGACTGCTGGATGCAGGTTGCATTAACCACTGAAGGACAGATTGGCGACGCTGTTCGTTACTGAGATTCACAGGGCCCTGACCCAGCGATGACAGGCCTGACGGTCCTGCAACTGACGATCCGCTGGCATGCGTGTTGTCGCCAGCACTGGAAGGAGCACCTCTCTCGTACCTCTACCTCCATGTCCTACCCCCCTCTTTGCTCGCTTACCACCTGAATTTCGCTCCATGTTCAGAAATATAAAAATTTGAGAAGGTATGGAAGAGTTTTGGAAAGTCTCTTATTAAAAGACGGCAAATCACAGCTATTCTCAAATCCCTCAAATCAAAACAAAATTGCTGGATTCAAATATAACTGCAAAGTAGATCTATCAACAAAGCTGGCCTGCGCCAAAGTGAAAAAACACGTATCTGAAATGTATTCGGATAATAAAAGGTATTTTTGGCACCTATCAATTCACCTGTGGTGACTACAAAATTGCTGTATTCAAATTTAACTGCAAAGTAGATCTATCAACAAAGCTGGCCTGCGCCAAAGTGAAAAAACACGTATCTGAAATGTATTCGGATAATAAAGGCTATTTTTGGCACCTATCAATTCACCTGCGGTGACTACAAATTGCTGTATTCAAATTTAACTGCAAGTGATCTATCAACAAAGCTGGCCTGGCCAAAGTGAAAAAACACGTATCTGAATGTATTCGGATAATAAAGGTATTTTTGGCACCTATCAATTCACCTGTGGTGACTACAAATTGCTGTATTCAAATTTAACTGCAAGGTCTCATCAACAAAGCTGTAGTGCGCCAAAGTGAAAAAACACGTATCTGAAATGTATTCGGATAATACAAGGTATTTTTGGCACCTTTCAATTCACCTGTGGTGACTACAAAATTGCTGTATTCACATTTAAGTGCAAGGTGCCTCAATGAACAAAGCTGTAGTGCGCCAAAGTCAAAAAACACGTATCTGTAATTTATTCGGATAATAAAAGGTATTTTTGGCACCTTTCAATTCACCTGTGGTGACTACAAAATTGCTGCATTCACATTTAATGCAAGGTGCCTCATAACAAAGCTGTATGGCGCAAAAGTGCAAAAAAACACGTATCTGTAATGTATTCGGATAATAAAATGTATTTTTTGGCACCTATCAATTCACCTGTGGTAACTACACAATTGCTGGATTCAAATTTAACTGCAAGGTGGCTCTATCAACAAATCTGGACTGGGCAAAAGTGCAAAAAACACGTATCTGTAATGTATTCGGATAATAAAAGGTATTTTTTGGCACCTATCAATTCACCTGTGGTAACTACAAATTGCTGATTCAAATTTAACTGCAAGTGCTCTATCAACAAATCTGGACTGGGCAAAAGTGCAAAAAACACGTATCTGTAATGTATTCGGATAATAAAAGGTATTTTTGGCACCTTTCAATTCACCTGTGGTGACTACAAAATTGCTGCATTCACATTTAAGTGCAAGGTGCCTCAATGAACAAATCTGGACTGGGCAAAAGTGCAAAAAACACGTATCTGTAATGTATTCGGATAATACAAGGTATTTTTGGCACCTATCAACCTGTGCTGACTACAAAATTGCTGGATTCTAATTTAACTGCAAGGTGGATATATGAACAAAGGTGGAATGGGCAAAATTGAAAATGAACACCTATCTGAAATGTATACTGATAATTAAAGTGGAGTTTTGCACCTAACAAAGAGACCTGCAGTTACTAGAAAAGATGTGTATCCTAATATAAGTTCAGGCTGCCCAATATCCAGGAAATATTTCAATAGAAAACTGTTAATAATAAAGCTATGCAGTGCAATGTCTACACTAAGTCTTGGTGAACTTTATCCAGTATTCTTTATAGAGCTTGTCTGTGTTCGCCCGCGGGGGCCCCCCTCCGCTCCCCCCCTGTGACTTTACAGCGGTAGATGCTCCTTTAAAATTCTCTACCTAACTACATAAAATCTTCCAATCTCTAATCTAACTAAATTGTAAGGATCACAGCTAACAGTAGAGCTTTCTCTGTGAAAAAATTAATTTCGCTGAGCTGTTTGGACACAAGCAGAGCACACGTCCTTCTGCTCTGAGACGCTGAGAGACACTGAGGCTGAACAGGAAACGCTGTTCTATGTAAAACGAGGTCATGTGATTTTTCCAGCCAATCGCAACCATACACATCCCAGTCATGACGTCGCACACACATCTCACCCTGCTCTATTCTGTAAGCTGATTTGCTGGCCGCCAAAATGACAGGAAGCGCCGAAAATGGCGCGATCTTAATAGATGATGCACAGATTTTAACCTAAATTATCGCATGATCTAAAAATTTCGATCAACATAAATACTGTGCCGATTTCAACTTTGTCGATAATAATCGCTCAACACTACTCCTGGGTTCTCCACAATCTTAGAACCTTCTACAGCCCACTCCCATGTGATCATGTCCAGGCAAAAAGATGATGAAGAAAATGCCTTATGCATTTGCCTTGCTTTTTGCTTCAAGTTTGTTTAACTTATAGAAAGGTACATGGTCACACTCACCACCCATGCTATATGGGGCTGCTATAGAATGGTTTTCACTTCAAAATAACAATAAGATCAATAGAAGAATTAAATATAAGTATTTAAGATAAAAATATTATTTTAAAGTAGGCAAAAGAAAGTCATTTACAAGGTCTGAGGCTACCCAAAGCAATAGACTTGTAAGCGATAAAATTACACCCTCTTTGAATGTTATGGTTTTACATATGAGGACATAATAAAAAAAATATGGTCCTTCTAAGGTCTGAGAACTAGTTGAATGCAACCTACAACCACCGTATCATTATTTATTTCATAAATGCGAAGCAAATTGTAAAAACACAGAGAGAGGTGGCGGGTGTATAAAAAGAATAGATAAGTCTGCTCCCTAACGTTATTATATATATTTATATTACATGCCTACATTTATTTAAAGCTAATTAATGAAATTGGAAAACACCTTTAAAGTTTAAGTAGCTGCCATGTAATGATGCCCTTTATTGACTGATCATCAGTGAGAGTGTGAACCTGCCTCTATAAGACCAGATGTTTTTGCAGTTATGCTGTTTGTGGAGTAATAAGATTGTGTTTAGGACAATGCCAGAGAAGGAAAGAAACATCAGCAATCATCTTAGAGAAGCAAAAAATTTTTTGTTTCCATTAATCTGAAAAAGATTATAACAAAATTCCAAACAATTGGTTCATCTTTCTACCCTGTGTAATAATTATTTTTACACTGGTTATTAGTGTAAGAAAAATAAATCTAATTTGATTATTTTTCCGGGTTTTTGATATCCCAGAAAATGTCAACAATACGATTCTGAAAGAAATTTGTAATTAAAACTTTTTATACCTATGGGCTTTTAGTTGGGTGTTAGTATTCATTTTCAGGAATAAATTAGAAAAGACTGAACAAGTAGGGAAGGGGTTGCCGAAAACCCTCTTTTTTCTGAAAAGGAATATGACAATATGGCTTAATTTGCAAGTTACCCCTAAAAAAAACCCTAGACTTCTAAAACATTGTGTTTTCGACAGGGGGCCCAAAAAAATTTTTGCCCCAAAATTGCACGCACCATATTGGTAAAAACCCAAACGCGCCTATAAAAAAAAACAATCCATACCTACTTTTAAAGGAAAGGGGGGGGAAAGGTTTGATATGGGATTGTTTTGCAATCAGAGAACCCTGGAAACCTTGTAATCATTAAATCAACCACAAACTTTCCTGTATACAAAGAGTCAAACATGAGGCTATGGATGCAACAGCTAAAGCTTATCATAAACTGGGTCATGAAATGAGACAATGATCTCACATCCAGCAGCAAATCTACAAGAGAATGACTGCAAAAGAAAAGAATCCTGGTGTTGAAATGGCCCAATCAAAGTCTATATCCCAAACCAATTAAATGCTGTGATAGAACCTTAAAACAACAAAAAAAAAATGAATTTTAAAAAAAAACTTTAATTCACAAGGTGTTTTTAGTTTTTGAAAATAGCTTTTCCTTTTTGGCTTCATTTTTGTTAAATAAATAATGAGACATCTGAATGTGTTGTGTGTTGTTGAACATCTGAGTTTTTGTTTTTTTTTACCTGACTTTAAAGGGGTTTTGCCTTAAAGTAAAATTGTCATGGGAAGCTTGCAAATGAAATAACATTTTCACCTTTCTTATTTTTAAAAAATTTGCCCCGTTTTGTTTTAGTGCTCTTTAGTGATCCGTTGTTTCACTCTTTCCCCAGGTAAGCTCTCACCCCTGGTCAACACACCTTCCCTCAGGCAGTTACTGATGTTAAAACCCCAGGTGCTGTCCCTCTACTCCCCTTTCCCTTACTCCTTAGCAATAATAAACCTAATCAGGTTTGTGTTTGAGGGAAAGAAAAAAAAACCCACAGGTTTGGTTCCTGCGGGGTTTGACCCGGGACCCTTGTGCCGGGGGCAAAAATTTTCCCCCTTACTACTACAATGCTTTACAAAAAACAAAAACTTTCTTTGACTACAGTGGCAAAACCCCTTTAAGTACCTCAAAAGGAACAGATTTTTTTTTATTATGTTCGCATAAGTAAAACCATACAATTCAAAGGGGTGTTTTCTTTTTTGACCTGCCTTTTTTTTTCCTTTTTCTTAGTATACACAAATTTGAATGCTGCAACGTTATTTCATGCTTGGTTATTTTACTTTTTTTTTTTTCTGTGATACATTAGACTTTATTTTTTTACAATTTTTATTTGAGTTTTTGTTTGAAAGAAGAATAGTAAGGTGAAAAAAGTTTTTCTTATGCATTTCTTAACAGCAAAAGTGGCGCTAAAATAAGTTTTTTAATTGCGATTTTTCCCATCACTTTTCCGCCAAAGATTTTTTAATCGGGGCTTTTTTTAAGTTTTAGATTGACATGTATGATTTTTGGCGCCTACACACCAATTTTATTGCACGTATTAGTAGCATAGAATGCGCCTGAATCTAAGAACCTGTTCTACTGCGAGTCATAAATTTACCGCTTTCTAGCCAAAGGAACTTAAAGAGGTTTCTCACTAAAGAATTGCTTTTTATGTTAAAGGTCCTGCAAAAAAAAAACACTTTGCAATATAATCATTAAGTGTCCTACCTATTCCCCTTGTTGGGCTATCAGTCCCAGGTCACTTTAAAAACCACACCTGTTTGATCTCTCCCGATGGCTGCCCCGCACTGGTTGCTATAGCTACAGACGGCTTCTACTGCAGCCTAGTAGAAGCCAGTAAACACGCCCCTGAATTCAAAATGAAACCAGAAAACAGGACTGAGGTAAGATGAATCAATGTAGTGAGACAACCCCTTTAAGGCTCAGGTAAACTACTTTTAAATTGGTCTACCTGTTCCAGCAGTATGCACCCAGTTTTGCTGTACAAAAGTCATAAATGTCTAGAATCATACGGTTTTGGTGACATACATGCTGCCCTTAGTGTTGTCGGGGTGAGGGGCTAAAAGTTGCAATTTGGGCTATCAATCTTATTTTAGTACAACTCAATTTTTTGTATTTTGTTTTCTAATTAATTTTATTTTACATATTATGCCCCCCCTCCCCATAAGGTTGGAAAAGACCTTGAGGGTGCATTTTTATGTTAACTTTTTTGCAAAAGTCCCCTGTAACTGATGATGATATATTAGCCCCAATTACTGAGGAAATATAGGGAAAATACATCCTTTGAAGTCACTGCAGAGCTGATCTGGGTCTGATAAGACCCAGCAGCTCCTGCAGTTACTGAGTCCCAGTGGTCACATGGCTGCCAGTCCGATAATCTATGTTATATACAGCTCTAATGGAGCGTTGTTTGTTTAATGATTGGGAATGCAGGAATGGTAATAAACTGTCCCTGTCTTCTCAGTAGAGAGTCGGCTAACATTGACAATTAATGCAACTGCACACCCTGCATAAACTTTTTAGAATGTCCTTGCAGTGTTGGATTTCAACCCCCCAGACATTTAGAGCCAACAGGGTATTCAGCATGTAGTTAAAGAGGTTGTCTCTCCATGCAATTTCACAGAGTCACAGCCAGCTTCAGACTCACACCTCCTGGTCAGGCTATGGGTGGATCTATAACAGTGATTCAAGTATCAGCTCTGCTATTCCCAGGCAATCCTGTTACAATGAGGTGAGTGCAGGAGGTTTATAATCTCTAGTGAACAAAGCTACAGGGCTCTACTGATTTAAACTTGTCATTAACTAAAGTAAACAAACTCCTGTGCTAGAGATAACACTCAGCAGAGAGTGACTCACCATGGTAAGACAGCAGCTTGTAGAGCAATCAGATAAGAGAGAGAGCAGGTCAGTAACTAAGACAAACATGTGTCCACTAGCATTAAACAAAATCTTCTTTATTTCCTGAACAAAGCAAAATCAGAACAGAAATGTTTTGGTAATAGTCTTCATTTACCTTTTCCTACATATTAGAAGCTAATTATTGTGGATAGAAAGCCCCTTTGATAATAACCTACTAGTGCGCATTTAGAATTAAAAAAAAAAAGTATACTCATCTATCCCCTGTTCCAGTGCTGCACTGTCCTCACTCTTCCTACTCTTCTGTTTACTTCTTTCTTCTTCCGGATGGGGACATCACTGCTGTAGCCTCTGATTGGCTGCAGTGGTTACGTGCCTCTTCCTGACTTCATCATTCAGACAGCTCATTTTGAACAGTGACATCAGGCAGTGGCATGTTCAGAAGAAGTAAACTGAAAACCAAAGAGGATAAGAACAACTCAGCGCTGGAACGGTGATGAGGGGAGAAGTGTGTGGTTTTTAGTTTAAGTAAACACTGGTAGGCTAATTAAAAAGTGGAAAACTCCTTTCACATCCAACTAAAGGCCTCATGTATGAAAACTGTCTGGGTGTAAGACCTTCTTTATTGTCCACAGTAACCAATCAGAGCTCCCCATTCATATGGTACTCTGAAAAAATGAAAGGGGGGGCTCTGATTGGTTGCTATGAGTTCTGATTGGTTGCTATGGGCTCTGATTGGTTGCTATGTGCAACAACGAAAGTCTTAGACCTAGACAGTTTTCATACATGTGGCTCTAAGTACCTCATGTATGAAAACTGTCTAGGTCTAAGACTTTCTTTGTTGCCCATAGCAACCAATCAAAGTGCCCCTTTCATTTCATATAATGCTCTGAAACAATGAAAGGGGCATTCTAGTTGATTGCTATGGGCAAAAAGGACGGTCTTAGACCTAAATAGTTTTCATACATGAGGCTCTAAGTTTTTGTGCTTAAATGTGCAAAGAGAAGATCATTGATTGTAATAAGTCCATATTTTCAACTTTTTAAAACCAAGCTTTACTTTTAATTTACAAGTTTTTTACACTGATAGTTCTAAAGTTCTGTATAGAAGCAATCTGGAGAAGTCAGAGCATACCTAACTAAAGAAGCAGCTATCCGTTTCCCTCCCTCAGCGGGAAGTCACAGCACAATCTAAAGTACCACTCGGCAGTTGATTTATATGTAGCCAGTTTGTTATTTTGTTAGGATTCTAATTTGTGGCAACATTTACTGTTTAAAGAGCCTTTATGTATAAACATGAATGAGGCAATAATAATTATGTCCTATAAACAGCAAATTGCTAAGTCAAATATTCCAGGGAAAAATTGTAAATGCGTACTTTTATAGGGAGATTTATTAAAGATGCATACATTGAAAATAATGTAATATAAATTATGCTCAAAGCCTAAAAAGGTTTTGAGAAAAAAATAATAATATTAATTCATTAAATTATGTCTCTTTAATTTTATATCAACTGAACATTATATCTTATCGATTGCGTTCTGACAAGAAAATCAATGTTACACTTGATTTTGCCCGGTATTAGTTAGTGTCAGCTGTTTAAACATCTATCAAGTTGTTTTCTTCAGTTACAGTAATACCAGCTCTTTGGGGACAAGCTATTCACAGCTTAGTATCACGCTTCTGACAGGTTGGAAGAGGTTAAATGAAATATGAACTTAAACATTTCCATCAAGAAAATACATTGGGGTTTTTTCCCCCTTACATTAATAAAAAATTTTCAATTAATTAAATGACGGTAGGTATAACAGTTATGCAAAAATAGAGTTTGACATAATGTAGCTGTGATGCCAGGAAGCGGAAGTTTCTTGGGAAAACCTGATATCTACCCATCTCTGTCTTCTATAACATGTCGCAATGTTATTAAAAATCCCAGAGTGGAAAAAAATTTTAAAGTGTGGTTTACTTTATGGTTTTTTTGGGGGTCACCCAAGATACCAACAATTGCAGATGCCCCCTCAAGCCATGAGCAAGAAGAAGGGAAGCAAACAATGGGCTCTACATTGTCTCAAATATTTCCTTAACTGTTTAACTGATAATATAGGGGTTCTTGTGATTATTAAAAGGAGAACAGACCAACATACCCCCTCTACACAAGCACCCACAGGGTCTCCTCTACTATAGATCTTACTAAAAGATGTAGTCTGATGCTCAACCTGTCCCCAAAATCATCTGCCACAGTAGTCTGCATTGAAACCCAACAAACAATAGATTTTAATTCCTGTATAGGGATGCATAGTGTTATATACCATCCATTTGCAAAGAGAAATTTTTGGCTCATAAGGCTCCCCCTTTTTTTAAAAAAAGCATTGTCCTAAAAGGGAATATAGTCAGATCTTTATGAAACAACCCTATTACTGTTTTTTGTTGTTGTCGTAGTTTTAGTGAAGGTTATAGCATTTAAACAAAGAATTAGAATTTAAGAGGTCATTCCCGTCACATTGATCAGCTTTAAAGGGGTTGTGTCACTTCATAGATTAGCTTTCAACATATAAGGAACGTTAAATCAAGACTTTTTCCAAATACATTCCCCTTTTCCCTGAACAGGACATAAAAGAAATTTTATCTGCTCTGAGTGCACGCAGGTTTCTCCGGTTACCATCCTGCTCTCCCCCAGCTCTCTTGCTTTTTTGTCTTATTTGAGACATGGGTGATGTCCCAAGGAGGCTGGCACCCAAGAACAAGGTGTTATCTATAACAAAAAAAGGAGATTAATGACTTTTCATTGTTTACTTTAAAGAGTACCTATCACCTCCAGGGAAAACATCATGAAAAAAGGAAAAAAAAAAACACTTTTTTAAATTTTTTGGTCCCAAAATTTAAAAAGTTTTTTTTTTTTGCATGGCCCAAACCCAAATGGCCCATCGGCCCCAGCGGGAGCAACACTTGTTGGGTTAAAATATGGAGGGGGATTGCACAAAATGTCCCAAAAGATTTTCTGCATGTCTGTATGGGTATAACACTAGCACCTAGCAGTAGTGTAATTAGATGCCTATAAACACGTCAACATGTTCCCCGTGTGCAATGCCTGCTGCCTGTATGTAGTGAGAGGGTCAGATCACCCTGTACAAGCACCTATGTTTCCCCAGCCCTCATATGTCTATGTAGGGGGAAAAAAAAAAAAAAGTTAGGTTTCAGAAGGCAAAAGCAAAAAAATTTAGAGCCATTTTTTTATAAAAGTCCGTCAGGGAAGGTTTTTGCTCGAAAGCTTTGCTCTACAATAACTTATCTAGAGGGGGGGAGGATTTTTGGATGCACAAACCCCAACATAAAGGGTTATCTAATGGTCTCAGCAAAATTTTTTCAAAAGAACAGGAGGTTCTTAGTTAAATTTTTGAAAAACAATAGGCCCCTTTTTGCCACCACGGCGCCCCAGGGGGTAGGGGTTTGGGAGCAGTGGGTGCGTTTTTCCACTGGGGGAGTGCCCCCCACTTTTGTGGCTTTTGCTGCGCTGGTGGCCGCCGTGGCTCTGAGAAACAGCATGGTGAGTCAACCCCTTTAAACATGTAGACAAAGGTAAATAAAGAATGTTACGAAATACATAATTGTTCTGATTTTACTTCCATTCAGAGCTTGGAGCAGATCTTATTTCGTGCTTGTTTATAAAGAGGTTCCTAGGTTACCGACCAACTTTCTCTGCTCTCATTGCTCTAGTAGCCTTGATCTGGATGGTGATGTCACACCCTGTGGTGTCAGCACAGGAGCTTGTTTAACTTTTTTTTACTAATAAACTTAGACCCTTTGAGTTTGTACCTTTGCCCTACTGTTTTAACCCCCCATCCCAAATCCCTCTAAAGGCTCATAAAATAGCAGAGTAATAAAGGCAATCACTGCTGTAGAACCACCCATGGCCTGTGCATTTGGGAAGGGGCGCAGGTGACTGCAGTATAGAAACTCCGGCCTGTCTGCTGATCAGCGCGCATGGATGCTATACAGGTAGCCGTCGCTGCTATAGTGTAGCCACCCACATCCTTCCCGGATGCAGCATCACACTATACAGAGTAGTATGACACAGTGTTCAGGGAGGGCAATGGGCGGCTACACTATAGCAGCAACTGTCTTCTGACTAGCACACATGTGCACTAATCAACCGGCCATCCGGTCTTTAAAAATTCGCAGGGGGTTTTGAATAGAACATTTATCCTTCTGCCCTAAACAATCACAAGGCATTTTTTGGGAAAAAAAGCTGAGAAGCTCAAACCCCTCTTTTGGATGTAACAAATCTTTAATTTGCTTTTGAAACCCCCTGGGTGTTTGAAAAACGAATTGGATATTTACCAAGGGCCCAAACAAACACCCATCGTATACAGCCTTTGGGGGTTTTGCCCTCGTCAGTACAAAAAGCAGAGCATGCTGGCTTGGGTAGGGGGGCATGAGTGGGTCAAAAGGGAAAATTTCCCTTAGGGGGGAGCGTAATAGGGGTGTGGAGATTCAAAATTGCCTTTTGCACTCCACAAAGCATCTGTATATCACAAGGCATTATGGGAAAGGAGGTGAGAAGCTCAAGCGCCCTCTGTTGGATATAAAAATTCCCAAATTTGCTTTTGGCCCACTGGATCTTTGGAAAGCAACAGGGATATTGAGGGGTAAACACCCCGAAATGGCTGTATACAGATGGGTGATGCTGGCTTGGCTAAATATCCCTTTTGCTTTCCAAAGACCCAGTGGTCAAAAGCAAATTGAGGAATTGTTACATCCAACAGAGGGCACTTGAGCTTCTCAGCTCCTTTCCCACAATGCCTTGTGATATCCCAATCTTCGGGGAAAAACAAAAGACAATTTTCGAATCTCCAAAAGGGCCAAAAGGGGGTGTTTTCACCCAAAGGAAAAATTTTCCCTTTCTGTCCTTTAAAAAAGAGAAAATAAATTAAAAAAAGAAATAAACACATCACATCAATAATGTTTATATGTACACTATAGCCCATGAGCCTGGGTTTAATAAAAAAGGGGAAAAAAACCTTTTTAATGTTTCCCTTTTAAAGGAAATAAAAAAGGGTGATGGCAAAGGGTTTAAAAAAAATACCTTCATTTTTTTAAAAAAAGGGTTTAACGCAATTTAAGGGCAAAAAAACCCCAGATGTATTTTTAAAAATTTTGGTGCGACTATGGCCAAACTTGCAACCCTAACAAATTAGAAAGGGGAAAAGAAAAAAATTTTTTCAAAGAAATGACAAATTAAGGGCCCCGCAGTAAAAGACAGCAAAATTTAGCCTTTTGGGGGGAAAATGTAAACGGGAAATACTTTTGGGCGGGCCCAGCAGTAAATGAAACAAATGCCAAAAGAAAAGTAACAAAAAAACCCCAAAAAGGCAAAAAAATACCCTGTAATCCCTTAAAGGGTTAAATTTTCACCTCGGTTTACCCACACATTTGGGAAAAGGACACATGAAAGCATTTAAACCAAAGGGGGATACCCCATTTTTAAACCAGTTCCAGCCCGGGATCATTTTCCCTCTCCCCCCCAAGACCCCAAACTATGTCTTCCCCAAAAAGGTACTTTTTCCTTTTCTTTGGGTAAACCCCGATTTTTTGAATGTTAAAACTAAGAGGGGCCCAAATTTTTCCCAAATTAGTTTTCGTTCACTTCGCCGAATTTTCTCGGCAAAAAAATAACTTCGTTTCCGAATTCCCTTCGGCACGAATCACGTTAAAAAACAGCTATTTCCGGGCCCTGCACAGAGCCTGCAGGGTGTTTGTAGAAGTTTTTGCCAGGGCTTAAATAGCAGGGGGAAAACTTTTTTTGGTCTTCAAACAAGGGTTGTTTTTTAAGTTTACACGAAACATACTCCCCGCTCCCTTTTTAGAATGCTTCACTATAAAATTCCCGGGAAAACTTAAGAGGGCAAAACTGACCAAAAAAACTAAGGGGGGAATGTACCCCTGATAAAGTCAGGCAAAAAAGCTGGAAAAAAAAAAGCAAGCTCAGGTGGCAACATTAATGACACAGTTGGTTTTTACGGCGGAGCCACAGCAGCAGAGGCAACAGTGGGCACAATGACATTCGGGAGGGGGAAAAAACAGGAGTAGGCAAAAATGGCACAATGAAAGGTGGGGGGGGGGGGGGGGGGGGGGGGGGGGGGGGGGGGGGGGACACGGGGGGCCCAGCCACACAGAAGCTGAGGCAACATCACACAATGACAGTGTGTAGGTCACGGCACCACCCCACACAGCAGCATGGGGTCAACAGTGGCACAATGATATTCTGGAGGTGGCAAAAAACAGGAGTAGGCCACAAAGTGGACAATGACACAGTGTGGAGGTCACGGCACAGCCACAGCACACATGACAGGCTGGCACAATGACACAATGTGGAGATACGGCAGCAGCCACAGCAGCAGCTAGGTCGACATTTGAAAATGACACAGTGGGAGGCCACGGCAGCACCACAGAAGAAGCATGGGGTCGGCGTGGCACAATAATTCTGGAGGGGGAAAAAAACAGAAAGCCACAGAGGGGGACAATGACACATTGTGGAGGTCACGGCAGAGCCACAGCACAGCATGAGTCAGGCGTGGCACAATGAAATTCTGGGGGGTGGCAAAAACGGGAGTAGGCCACAGAGTGGGACAATGACACAGTGGGGGAGTCAGGGCAGCACCACGCAGCACATGGGGTCAGACAGTGCACAATGACAGAGTGTGGGGGTGGGTGGCAAATACCATCCCTGGAAAAGATGGTTTGGTGGCAGAGGGAGAAACGGCAGCAGATGGTGGCATCAGGCGGTGGCGGGATCAAATAGTGCTGAGGCAGTAGTATTTTAACCCAGACCATTTCTCACAATTTTTGGGGGAGGCTCATGGCTGATGTATTTTACGCCCAAGGGATTTGGGGGGTGGGAAAACCTGGCCGATCCACCCTGATTCATCTTGACAAAGGGTAGCTTCCACATTTTCCCCAAACGGGTTCTCCTTGGGGGAACGATGCCCCCGCCGCCTGAACACCCGCTCTGATGCCACACTATGGCCCGGGGCAGACACTTCCTCCACTCAAACTCGGCAAAATTTTCGGCCACACACCAGTTTTGGCTGCCCTAAGTCCACGGACTTCTAACTGGGGGGCAGAGTCTGTCCAAGTAGGCCAAACCCCCTGTGGTTCAGGGACTGCTTTTAGGTCCTGCTTCTCTGCGGTGACTACCCCCTCCTAGGGGGTGAAGGAAGCCCCTCATCAGTGATCCAGACTTTGGGTTTCTACTGATGACTGGTATGCTCCTACCCCCCCCCCCTTCCCCCGCAGCCGCGGCAGTAGTACTTTACGCTGAGGAACCCCCCGTCAACCTTCAAGGAGGACATCCGAAAATAGGCACGGCCAAATGATTACGGAGGATTTCCCTATAGATTTGAGTTTGTCCTCCCTCTCAATAGCTGGGAAAAAGGCTCCCATATTTGGACCGTAAGCGAGGGTCTAATAGGGTGGAGAGCCAGAAGTCATCCCTCTGCCGGATGCTGACTATTCGGCTGTCACTATACTGTTTGATGAAGATATCTGTATATGATAAATACACACCCTGTATTTGACGCAAATAAACCCACTAAGAAGCTTGGGTAACCTTTGGATATAAATTGCGCTCCACAAAGGGGCAGGAAAAATGACTTGAAATGTGCCTTTAAAAAAACTCTGTGTTTTTTACTGAATATAAAAGCACAAACAGGCTTTAAATTAACCTTCGGATAAGGAATTATGCTACAGCATTTCTTCTGTGGCGGTGAAAAACAAAGTTTCTTTTACTGAGTACAACTGCAGAACAACGCTTAATTAACCCCTGGATGTAAATTGCGCAAAAGAATTGAGCAACCACAAACTAGTAGCTTTGTAGCGTGTTGCAATTGCGTGTTTTCTACGGCCACACACAAGAGAAAAAATTGTAAATTTAAACCTTCGCTTGTGAATTATGCTACAGGAAAAAGTAATATAATTTTGGCGTTGAAAATGACGGTTTCTTGGGGTCAGCACACCAGCAAAACAACGCTTAATTAACCCCTGGATGTAAATTGCGCCAAACAATTGGGCCACAAAAAACTAGTAGCTTTGTAACGTGTTACAATTGTGTGTTTTTTTTACCTACACAGCAAGAGATAAAATTGTAATTAACCTTCGCTTGTGAATTATGCTACAGGAAAAATTTAATAAATTTTGGCGTTGAAAATGACGGTTTTCCTGGGGTCAGCACACCCGCAAAACAACGCTTAATTAACCCCTGGATGTAAATTGGCGCAATAGAATTGAAACAGCCAAAATGAAGTGGTATTTTTTATTGTAAAAAACGCTGTTTCTTTAAATGAATACAACAGAACTGGCTTAGATCACACTTGGATATTGAATGTAATGCAGCTGCAGTGGACGCACACTGATTTCAGATCCAATACCCCAAAAAAATCAGAAATAGAACATTAAGAGAACAGTCTCTTGAGACAAGCTGAGACACCCCACAAAATCGCTGTATACAAATCAGTTCTTCAGTAAGAGCTATCAGCCGGGGAAAGCACCTTCCCTGATCAGTAAAAGTGAGAGGATTTGGAGCTCCCCGCGTGGGCGCCCGTGACTTAAAATAGTGCGGTGATGTCACAGAATCCCGCCGGTCTCTAAATTGGCTTCATCTCTGCACATGTCATGCAGGCTATCCCTTCTTCCTCCCAGATTGCTTTGCCCCATGTAGCTCCATGTGCTCGCAGCCATTTTAATCAATCAAAAGACACTTCGTTCACCCAAAGTACCCCAAACTTCGACTTCGTTCAGAACCGAAGTTTTCCTGAAATTCTAAACGAATTCCACTTCGTTAGGATCGATTCGCCCATCTCTAGTTATAACGCTTATTTGCATTTGGTTGCTCTACCAACTTTTTTTACCTGTTTTTCCATGATACATTAGACTTTATATTTCTGTAATTTTTACATTAGTTTTTTTTATAACATGAGGAAAAAAGTAAAATAAAAAAAGTCTGTTTTCACATTTTTAAACAAATAATTTATTTCAAGAGCAAAAGTGGTGTTTTGTAATTGTGTCACTTTCCCCATCACAGCTGTGCACTGGCCCCCCCCCCCACCCAAAAAAAAAACACAACTATCTCACATGAAACAAATATATACTTTACGCTAACAAAACTTTTGACCACCTTCACCCGCCATCTAGCAGCACAGGTTCACCATTACATGACAGAGACTACAGCACTGATCGAATAAAGAAGCAAAGTAACCATGACATCATGACTCACCGTGAGATGTCCCTCTCTGATCCATCGTTCCTTGAATCGTTCTTATATTCCTCTCCTTGCTGTCCATACCACCTTGACACCTTCTTCCGACCCCCCCCCTTACGGCAGCTCGTCCCTGCAGAATGTAAACCCACAAACTTCTTAGAAATTCCCTTTTCCTACATGTGTTTATGGACAACCCATTAATAAATAGGAGTAATGTTACCCACCATTGAGTAGGTAGGTATGTAAGACCCTATTAGATAGGTATACAGCTCTTTTGTAGTACATATGCTGCCCCTGTAGTAGGTTACAGACCCTGTAAGATGTATGGCCCTTTTATATACCTCCACACCTGTAATGACTTATGGTCCCAGAAGAAATAGCTCCCAGTATATACACCCTATAATATATGCCGCCTTTACATAGCCACCCCTTAAAATATGTTCCCTTTATACGACCCTTTTTGTATGCCCTTTAAATAGCCCCCTTAGTATATACCCACCCTTTAAGTAAATGACCCTGTAGCCTGTGCCCACTGTGGCCAGTGCCCCCTGTAGTATATGCCGCCTGTAACCATGTCTGCCCTTTGTCCAGTGCCTCCCTGTAGCCATGTCCCCCCCTGTAGCCCAGTGTCCCCCCTTGTAGCCATTGTCCCCCCTGTACCAGTGTCCTCTGTAGCCATGTCCCCCCTTATAGCCATGTCCCCCTTGGATCAGTGTCCCCCTTATAGCCAGGTCCCCCTTGTAGCCAGTGTCCCCACTGTAGCCAGTGTCCCCCTTGTAGCCAGTGTCCCCCTTATAGCCGTGTCCCCCTTGTAGCCATGTCCCCCTATAGCAGTCCCCCCTTTACCAAGTGTCCCCTGTAGCCATGTCTGCCCCCTTTAAGCCATGCCCCTAGACCAGTGCCCCTGTAGCCATGTCTGCCTCCCGTAGCCATGGCTGCCCCCTGTAGCCAGTGGGCCCCTGTAGCCATGTCCCTTGTAGCCATGTCCCCTGTTAGCCAGTTCCCCCTGTAGCCATTTCTTCCCCCTGCAGACCATGTCCCCTTTAGCCATGTCTGCCCCCTGTGCCAGTTCCCCCTGTATGCCATGACCTGCCCTCCCCTGTATGCCATTGTCCCCTGTAGCCCATGTCTGCCCCCTGTAGCCCTGTTTGCCCTCTGTAGCCCAGGCCCCCTGTAGCCATGCCCCGTGTAGCCATGTCCCCTGTAGCCAGTCGCCCCCTGTAGCCATGGTCTGCCCCCCTGTATCCATGTCCCCTGTAGCCATGTCTGCCCCCTGCTAGCCATTCCTCCGTAGCCAGTGCCCCCTGAGCCATGTCCCCTGTGGAAGCCAGTGCCCCTGTGACCTAGTGCCCCCTGTACCAAGTCCTTGTAGCCAGTGCCCCCAGTTAGCTATGTTTGCCCCGTAGCCATGGTCCCCTGTACCAGTGCCCCCCTATGGCCAGTGCCCCCTGTAGCCATGATGTTCTGCCCCGCTGTAGCCATTCTGTCCCCTGTAGACCATGTCCCCTGTAGCCATGGCCCCCCTGTACCATGTCCCTGCCCCCTTTAGCCATGTCTGCCTCCTGTAGCCATGTTCCCCTGCTGCCAGTGCCCCTGTAGCCATGTCTGGCCCCCCTGTAGCCCCATGTCTGACCCTGTAGCCAGTCCCCTGAGCCATGCCCCCCCTGTAGCCATGCCCCCCTGTAGCCATGTCTGCCCCCTGTATCCATGCCCCCTGTAGTAAATGGCCCGCCTGTAGCCCATTTCCCTGTAGCCATGCTCGCCCTGTTATATTCAAAAAAACTATTAAAAAACTCATACTTACCATTCCGCGCTCCCTGCTTGTGGTCGCGGCCGCTCCTGGATTCTTGATTCAGGCGTGAGCGGCGTGACATCTCACGCCCGCCTAAGCCCGGACGTTGCCCCTCCGGTATTATCCTAGGCCGGGTAAGCCTGCTGGGCTGCCACGCGGGATATACAGTGGCGCAAGGAGGGGAATACATCACCTCCTTCGCTGTATAAAGACGCGGCGGATCCGGCGTCCTCCTGCAGAGTGTCACACTGGCGCGCAGAACCGCCGCAGGGCTGTCGCCTCCACTGGGCAAGGTAGTCGGCTGCCCCGGGAGGGGCCCCCGAGGCTGTGGGGCCCCCGAGCAGGCGCTATCTGGCCCAATGGAAAAGACGGCCCTGAGTATCTGCAGCTACCAGGCCCCGGTAGTCACATGACTGTCAGTGGCAGGAAATTGAGATTTCTCCTATCTATCTGCAGATAGCACTCTTTGGGCACTGTGTATAGAAAGATTGAGAAGCCAAAATCCAAATCTTCCTTCCCAGTGGAAAGCGCGGCTAATACTGACACTTGCCCAGATGAACAATTAGGGCCGGTTCACACGGCTTATTCAAGCCGTAATTGCGGGACGATTTCGCCCGCAATTACGGCTTGAATAAGGGCATAGTTGCCAACTTTTGAAATTGAAAAAGCAGGAGATTGTAGAGGGTGGCGCGCCCATCTTGTCGGTGTGCCATGCCCCTTCAAAAAGCCACACCCACTCCACCTAACTGGCTAACGGCTTTGAAAGAAAGCCAGGTAGATGCCCTTATAGCCATGTAGTAGCCCCCCATAAACCAGGGAGTGCCCCTTACAGGCATGTAGATCACCTTGTAGCCAAACAGATGCCCCCCTTGTAGTCCAGTGATGCCCCCTTGTACCAGGTAGAATGCCCCCTCTGAGCCATGATAAGAGCCCTGCTCTGTAGCCAGGTAGATGACCCCCTTTGTTAGCCAGTAGAATGCCCCCTTAGTAAGCCATGTAGAATGCCCCCATTGTTGCCAGGATAATTGCCCCCTTTGTATGCTAGGTAGATGCCCCCTTTGTTTCCAGGTAGATGCCCGCATTGTTTAGCCAGTAGATGCCCTCCCTTTGTATACCATGTATGCACCCCTGTAGCCAGGTAGTGTGCCCCCCCCCCCATTGTAGCCGCAGTAGTGCCCCCTCTGTTGCCAGGTAGACTCCACCCCATTGTAGCAGGATAGTGCCGCCCTCAGTTGCCAGGTAGAAGACCCCCCATTGTATTCAGGTCGTGCCCCTCTGTTGGCCAGGTAAACCCCCCCCCCATGTACCAGGGTAGTGCCCCCTCTGTTGCCAGGTAGACCCCCCCTTTGTGTAGCCAGGTAGGTGGCCCCTCTTGTTGCCAGGAAGACCCCACCCATTGTTGCCAGGAAGAGCCCCCCTCAGTTGGCCAAGGTAGAAGACCCCCCTATTGTAGCCAGTAAGTGCCCCCATCTTCCCTCTGTTGCCCCAGGTAGACCCCACCCCCCTCATTGTACCCAGTAGTGCCCCCTCTGTTGGCCGAGGTAGCCCCATCTGCATGTTTTTTCTCACTATCTTGACATGAAATTCCGAATAAGACCTTCCCCGTTATGAGGGTCAATTAGAAACCGAAAATTATATATATTCGCCAAATGCCCTGAATATTGAGAGAACGTTTTTGAAGGCATTTTTTATTATTTTCTGCAAAGTCAAATGTTTACATACACTATGATTACTATGCCTTTAAACAATTTCAGACAGCCCATCAGATGATATCATGTCTTTGGAAGCTTCTGATCAGCCAATATCAGGAAGAGAATTGTGGACTTTCACAATTGTGGATCATCATTGGGTGCAATTTACAGACTGTAACGCCGCGTGCCGCGGTCCGGCGTCCAGGCCGCGGCCACTCGTGCCTCCCGGCTCCTGCCACCTCCCGTGCCACGGACTGGGCGCCCGACCCCAGGCACGGCCAGCCCCGGCATGCGCTGCTCTGCACTACTACTTACGGCCAGCTTCCTCCTTCAGCACCCTGCAGCAGTCTCTGCTTCTGCCTGCACTATCCCGGCCGGCAACTATGGTTTCGCGCAGCGAGTCAGCTTCCTAGATTCAGAAGGTACAGAAACCTAATTTGGTGTTCCCTTTCCCACCTATGGCCGTTTGGAGCAGTGGCTTTATAGGGATACCCCTTCCTGTCGTCGGCACCCAGTTGTTGGTGTCCCTACGTTAGCAATTGTTGCCTGTGTTTGCTAGCATTCTCTCTAAATGTTTCATAGCCTCTACATTTCCGCTCCTGTCTTGTCAGTCTGCCTAGCCAGTCCTGCCTACCTTGGTTCTACGCTCCGGTGTCCTGCCTACCTGGTTCTAAACGCTCCGGTGTCCTGCCTACCTTGGTTCTCATACGCTCCTGTTTCCTGGCCTACTCAGTATATCCTACAGTTCCGTCCCACTGTGTCACGCTACCTTGCTTTGGGCTGTCACCTCTTGGGTCCTGCGTCCGGGTGGGGGTATCGACCTTGGGGGATTCCCTGCGGCAAAGCCCGTCCCTGCCTTGCGTCGGTCCTCCGGTGAAGACAAGGCCCTTAGACTCCGCCCCTGTAAGTTACGCCAACGTCCTAGCGGTGACCAGTGGATCCACTACCTGCTCGCTTGAGCTGTCCTGAACAAGACACCTGATGGGGATCTGTGCATCGTACAACATTTTTATGTATGTACAAACTAGATGGAATGTCCAGCACATCATTCCGCTCCAGGAAGGAGACCGATTCTCTGTCTGTGTCTACAGAAATGAACATGCTTATGGTCTGACATTTGCATAACAATCACATAACAAAATCAAACGACCTTGTAAGATGCGGGTGAGAGCTGGTAAATTGTGGTCAATATCCACAGTGAAACGAGTACTAGTACAACATGGGTTGAAAAAGCCACTCTGCCAGAAGAAGTCGTTACTCAAAAGAAACCATATAAACAGGCAGATTAATGTTGTTGCAAAGGCCCACAGGAACAATGACCTACATTTTTGGGAAACGTCTGTCTTCTGTGATGAAACTACAAATGAACTGTTGGACATAATGACCATAGTTTATATTTGAAGTAAAAAGAGCTTTGGAAGCCTAAGAACACCATCCCAACTGTGAAACACGGGGCGGCAGTGCATCATGTTGTGGGGATGATAGAAGGCTCAGTGTGTAGGGACTGATGCAACTTCAAAAATAGAATTGCAAACATGTAGGAAAGAAGTATCATGTATCAATACTGAAGAAACATCTCAAGACTTTGGCCGGGACATTAAAGCTTGGGGGGAAATGGTTTTCCCAAATGGACAATGACCCAAAGCATTTTTCCCAAAACTAATGCTTAAAGAGTACCTATCACAAAAATTTTTTTACTTTTGTTTCCCAAAAATGCAAATGTAAAATATAAAATTTTTTTAAAAAATTGTCAAAAAATTTTACCTAAAGCATAGAAAAAGACTTTTTGGGTTTAGTGACCTTTATGCTAATAGGGCCCACTTCAGCTCGAAGTCGCCACCAAAAACCCGGCATCCTTTTGCTTTCAAACGCATTTTCCCCAAAATCATAGCATCCTGAAAAAGACTTCTCACGGCCTTACCTGGCTATACTGCTCTTCATACGGTGAAAGCCCCTGGGGCAGGGGAAGTCTGCAGTCAACTCTGCATTTTTTAGCTGGGCAGGGTAGCGTACAGAAGGGGGCAGCGCTTAGCTGACTGCGTGCCTCTTGACTCACTCGCCCCTTTTCCCGATTAATGGGGGAAAAAGGCTGAAACTTTTACAGTGGGGGCACTGAAGACGCTCCAAAAGTGGTCACTTAGTGCAACAGGTCAGACGCCGTGCGGCACCGATGTGTTCCTTCTACTGTGCTTCGCGGGATGCTGATCTACGGAGAGGGGGCTACCGGGGCCCCAATAAAAAGCTCCCACACGCCCCCAAACACTGTATCACCGGGGCTTCTGTAGTTCCCCCGTTACTTTTATTTAAAGTCTTCACTTAAATCTCTTCCTTCTCCCAAGCACCCACTTGGCTCAGATGCTGTTTATGCCCTTTAGTTATAGCGCAGGCACAGCTTTAGCTGTAAGAGCCCCCAAGAGAGTTTAAGGGGGACCAGATTTGGGGAAAAGGGGGGTAAGTAGAGGGTTGCTGTGGGTTTTTGGGCCCCCTAAAAGCACTGGAAATACAGTACAGGCCACATGCCATCGATGTTTGGGAAACCTGAAAACCCCCAAAATAAAAAAATAAAATGCATATTCTCTTTCTTTCCACACACCAGAGCAGCTCATGGCCGGACACCCCCAGCGTGCCTCATTTCCCCCTTGTCAGCCCGAATTCATCATGAGAGGTGGAATGCTTCGGATGGAAGGCATACATCCAGCCAGATAAAAGCTCACTGAGAAACACAGGGAGCAAGAGGTCAGCCAGCATGTGTAATACATATAGATATCACAAGGCATTATGGGAAAGGGGCTGAGAAGCCCACAGCGCCCTCTGTTGGTTGTAACAAATCCCATTTGCTTTTGACCCACCGGTCTTAAAGAAAGCAAAAAGGATTTTTTTTAGCCAAGCCAGTATCTCTCATCTACAGACAAAAAAAGCTGTTTTGGGATTTTTGTCCCCTCTTCAGTCCCGAGTAAAAGAAGATACTGGCTGGCTGTGTGGGAGGCATCGGGTAGCTCAGGTTCGTTCGGTGCTCCCTTTAAGGAGAGATCTTCCCTTCCTGAGCTACCTGAGCCTCCCACACCAGCCACCGAAAATCTTCTCTGCTCTGCACTGAAGGGGTGACAAAAATCCCGAAACAGCGTTGTCTGTAGATGAAGATACGGGTTTGGCTAAAAAATCCTTTTTGCTTTTTCAAGACTGGGTGGGTCAAAAGAAAATTGAGGATTTTTTTACAACCAACAGAGGGCGCTGTGGGCTTCTCAGCCCCTTTCCCATAATGCCTTGTGATATGCAGATGCTAAGTAGAGGGCGAAAAGGAAAAACAAAAACTCTACAAGCCGTTCGGTTGCTCTCCTTAAGGAGAGATTCTTCCCTTCCTGAATACATATAGAGACAGACCCTAGTGTTAACAAAGTTAGAAAGTGAATTCAAGGTTAATAAGGGATTCATGCTGCCCTGCTTATGGTAAACAATAATCTCTACAGGTGTTTTAGACCACTCTAGTAGGGAAAAGAAGTCAATTTCAGGGTGACTAAAGCTGGTCACACATGAGGCAACATTCATGCACGTTTCCCCTCTACATCACCGGTATATGCTTGTATATGTTGCAGGGAAATGATGAAAATAGGGATTTGATCAATTCACAGAAGATGTTAAAATAACTCTGGGGGTCATTTCCCTAAAGAAGTAAGTGATTTGATCAAATCCCTGAAGTGTTTAACTGAAAGATGAAATCAATTGTTTAGATATTAAAGATTTATTTAGAAATTCCATGCGGGTGCATCACATCAGAGGGAGCAGTGAGGTAAAGGAGATTTCAGAAGCGCGGCGCTGGCCGGCACTGACGCCGGAAAGGAGCAGTGAGGTGAAGGGGAGTGGTGACAAGCGAAACGTAGAGCTGAGCGAGTCTCCTGACTTATTTCATCTTTCACTAAAACACTCCAGAGATTTGATCAAATCACCGACTTTCTTTATGGAAATGACCCCACAGAGTTGGTATTTTAACATCTTCCGTGAATTGATCATGTCCCTTAGGCTATGTTCACACAGCCTAATTTGGGGTGCATTTCACCACGTATTTAGAGGCGTACTGCACTCTAATATTAGATAAATGCGGCCCAATCATTACGGTAATCCATAGCTCTCATAGAGAACTATGGACTATGCCTCCTCTCCCCCCTTCGGCAAATCGAATACGATCGTATTGTACGCAGGGGAGATAAATGACAGTCTATGCTGCGGGAGTAGCTAGAAAACACTCCACAAATGTTCTTTAATTTGGGAGATGCACAATTAATGTTATGTCAGTAGGGCATAGTGGCATTATATTAGCACACCTTTATGCAGTGTCCACAGAAATAACATTTGTAAAGGTATGTTCACACAGCTGTTGAATCCGTTTTTGGATACATTTTGGATTCGAAAAACACATCCAGAAGTGCTGCGTAAATCGCATACAAAATGCATCCAACATGCAGGTGTGTGTTTGGATGCGTTTTTGCTGCAGCATGAAGGCACCCTATAGTTTTAAATAGGACATCTGCTGCATCAAACGGATCAAGAATTGACATGACAATTCTATGAGTGGACCAGAAAGACGCATGTAAAACAAGCATCATGACCACTCATCTGAACGCCGATGCATGTTTTACATTGAAAGCAATGTAAATCACACTGCACATTGTTAGATGCGTGTTTGGGTCAGATAGATGGCTACAAACACACACATCAAAAAACATATCCCCACAAGGAGTCAACATGTCGTGTGAACATACCCTAAGGCCTTGTCCCCACAGCAGTGTTTTTCAACCGGTTTTTGGTTTTGAAAACCGGCTGCAAACAGGCTGACAAACTTTAACACGGACCTCAATGGAAAATACCTGCAGCGGTCTCCGCTGCACGGATTTTCTGCCGAATGGTTTCTTAGACCGAAAAAGATTGAGCATGTTCATTCTTCCGTCCGGTTTTCGGGCGGTTTATGAAAATTTCAATGTGAAAGGGGAGGTCTTTTCTCCGCAAACAGCGTAAAAAAGCCGTCCTCCTCGCAGCCATCTGCACGGCTGCAAAACAGCACATACCGAGCGGGATTTCCGACCAGTATTTGCACTGTGCCGTGTAAACGGCCCCTAAGTCTTTTAACTACATTTCTTTAGGAAACAGCAGTCAGTTGCCTCTACATTAGAGTGCCAAATGAGCCAAACTATTAGGGGCCGTTCACACGGCTTATTTGGCCGCAGATTGGCGCCGTACTGCGCGCCGGATTTGCGCTGCAGTATGCCGCCAATCCGTCGCAGTAATTACAGTAATCCACAGTTCTCATAGAGAACAGTGGATTCCGTCGCTCCTACCCGCTCGGCGAATCCGCCGGGCGGGGAGAAACTGACATGTACATTATCCAGGCGCAATACGCGCCGTGGATAATGCAAGTCTATGGGGCCGGCGGGCCGCGCCCCCGCACCGGCCCTTTATCCAGGCTGGAATTGCGAGCGCAATCCGGCTCGCAGTTACGGCTTGAATAAGCCGTGTGAACACGGGCTTAGGCTGTGTTCATACGACTTAAACTGGCACGTATCTGCGCTATATACGGGGAGAGATACATCCCAGTCATTACGGTAATCCACAGTTCTCATAGAGAACTATGGATTACGTCTCCTCTCCCCGCTCGCACAATACAGCGAGCGGGGAGAGAAGTGACATGTCAATTATTCACGCCGTATACGCGCTGTGAATAATGAATGTCTATGGGGCTGGCGGCCTGCCGGCCCCGCCCCCGCTCCTGAGCACACGGCGTAATTGCGGGCGAAATACGTCCCACAATTATTGCCGTGTGAACATAGCCTTAGGGTATGTTCACACGGTGTATTGAGTCCATGTGAACATACATTATTAGATGTGTGTTTGCGTCCATCTATTGGACCCTATACGGACCCAAACACGCATCTAACAATGTGCAGTGTGATTTCACACTGCTTGCTATGGAAAACATACATCAGCGTTCAGACGAGTGATTGCCAAGGTGTGTTTACTTGCGTTTTTCAGATCCATTCTTAGAACTGACAGATCAATTCTTGATCCGAAAGGGTGCGATCCTGCTGCAGCCAAAACGCATCCAAACACGCACCTGCATGTTGAATGTGTTTTGGATCCGATTGACGCAGCGCTTTTGGATGCAATTTTCAGATCCAAAACGCCATGTGAACATACCCTAACTGTGAAAAATTGAATTTGCTTATTAAAGAATAAGGTTATATTCATTCAATTGATTTTGATGCAGAATCTGTTGCAGAATCAGCATCACAAAGCACATAATATCTGTATGCCATACATTCATTGATTTTTCTGCTGTAGACTTGAAATCTACAAAGCGGAAAAAAAAGAAGTGACGTGTCGGGTTACCCTTGTTTCAATATAGCTTATCCACATATGAGCTGCCTGATGGGAAATGTGCTTGGATTCTACATCAGGCAGCCGGGATGTGGATTAGCTGCATTGAAATAAGGCTATTGCGCTAAAAACTGCCCTTAGATTTCTGCCGTGCATTCTGCATTGGATTTTTCCGCTACAAAAATCTGACGTGCACATAAATTCTCTTTGTAAAGTTCTTCACACTCTGTAGGGCTGCTGTTGGTAAGAGGCTATCACAGCTGTGATTGCAGTGCATACAAGCTTGGAATCCTGAAGCATACAAGCTTGAATACACTGGGCATGTTCAATATGGACACAATACGCTTAACTGCCAATCACAAGATGGCCGCTCTCATCAGCTGGTTTACTACATGGTTCTCGCATAATATAATAACCATATTTATAGTCATTATGCTTCCAAAGGTAATTAATTTAATGTTTAGTTGAATTTAAATCCTCCCACCTATAATATAACTTAATATGTTTGATGGTGATAGGTCCTCTTTAAGGACATTCAAGACAATATTTTGCAGTGGCCAACACAAAGCCCTGATCTCAGTCCTATTTAAAATCCATGGGCAAAGCTGAAAAGGCAGGTGCGAGCAAGGCGACCTACAAACATGGCTCAGTTACACCAGTTCTGTCAGGAGGAATGGGCCAAAATTCCTACCAACTATTGTGAGAAGCTTGTGGAAGGATCCAAAACATTTGACCCAAGTCATACAGTTTAAGGGCAAAGCTACCAAATACTAATGAAATGTATGGAAACTTTTGACTTTGCAGAAAATAATAAAAATACCTTAAAAAATTCTTTCTCTCTCATTATTCTGGCTTTGGCAAATATAAATAATTTTGGTTCCTAATTGACTTAAAATGGGGAAAGATTTATTCTGATTTCATGTTAGATAGTGAGAAAAACCTGCAGATGGGGCTTTTGATATAGTGGATGGGAACTTCTGGTTTCAACTGTATATGATAATTTTTAACATAGTGTCATCCATGGCAGCAGGTATTCTAAAAATGGCATCAGGCTGGAAGTCAACTTGCCAACCACCACAGGGTATACTTTCATCAACTATCCCAGCTTGTCCGCCAGTTGACAGTGAGTTATGAGCGGTTCCGAGTGCTTTTTTTATACTGTTATTATATTTTATTTATATAGCTACAACACATTGTGCAGCACCGAGGAGAACAATATACAGTACATACAAGACAAGACAAATCACACGTTCTATAAAATCTGACATCTTTTACAACAGCTATTGAAACCAAAACTCCAAAGCTCTTTTTACTGAGTGTTTTCTGGATGTCAGAAACAAATAATAATATAACTAAATTATCCCATTTTCTTGTAATATATAAAAAATATGTCTTCCATTTCTGCAACATGATGAAAAGAAAATATGCCTTGGTGGTTTCCGTCTTCCAGACCAGATATCTTGAGCCATGTTTGTCTTCTACTACAATGCGTAGAATGTTTTATATAATTGAGTCCAAAGAGAACAGATTCACTACTGCTGTATATACTCAATCATGTGGCTACAGAGCTATTTACAGACTGTGCAGTGTATGTATAGGGACACACGTGTGCTCCAAGGCTATAGGGTAGCACAAAGCTATTCTGCAGAGCTGTAGACCTTCCATGTCCTGCTATATAGTGCCTCTTTACAGCACCATATTACCCAGATATTCTTCTCTAGATTAACAAGATCTTCCCCTTTAGAAGATCTTCTCCTCGTATTCTCTACAATGGCTCTTGGGGAGAATACCTTTGTAAATCAGCATACAATAAAGCATGGCACGAAATTACAGGCATATAGGCTTGGTATGAATTTATGGGTATATAGGCTTGGTATGAAATTACGGGCATATGGGGGTGCAACATGACCCTACAAACTACTTGGGGTGTTCCCACTATAGACTTTAATAGAATATCTATAGGATTTGCCCTCAAACTCTGATAGGTGCTACACCTATCTCCAGAGCGGGCCCCTGAAAGTGTCAGCTCAGAATGAAGAGCAGGTCGCATTTGCACCTGACTCCACATTCTGTTCTATTTACACAACGCTGACCTGTGCTTTCATAGAACTGCATCAAAATTTGTGCGTAAGCGCGAATGACTCTTTGTAATAAGACAATACTCTCTTGGGGCCGTTTCCAAAAATAGGTGCAGGTCCCAGAGGTGGAACTAGCACCCATCTGGTTTTGATGGCATAGCTTATTGATAGGCCGTTTAAGTCTATGGTGGGAACACCCATTTAAGATTGTAAGCCTTCACAGGCATGATCCTCTCTCCCTCTGTATTAGTTGTTGGTCCTTTAGTGTTGCCATTGTGCATTGTTTGGACCTATGTTATGTATGTAACCCCCCTTGAATGTACAGGTTATGGAATTAATGGTGCTTTAAAATAAATAAATAAATAATTATTAAAGGGACACATCCATTAGAAAGGAACATCTTTGTTAAAACCAACATTGGCAATATTTTTTATTTCGGCAGTATGATTCAATGAAAAATGACATCTAAAATATTGTCCTTCTCTAGTTAGAGAATAAACTTCGAAGGGCAGACAAAATTCACTTTACTGGAGCTGCTGCTTATCCCTGTGTAGTCTTTTTACAAATCGTACGTAATGACATAATGATTGCTCTATTGTACTCTTGACAGGGATAGATGAGATTAGACTAGGGCACTAAGTCATTAGGCAGTGACCAGCAATACATGAAAGGAATATAGGGTAACATTTTCTGCACTGGCGAGGGAGATTATTTTAACTTTTCAGGTGCTGCTGACGATACTTACACCTCTCAGGCCAAAGCTGACCTGAAAGAAGGATCATCAAATGATCCTCTCACTACTGCCATATCAGCACAAACGGTAAGTCAGAGAATAAGATACATAGGGGGACATTACAAATTATATTTAAATAAAAAAAATAAATCATATAAAAGTTATATATTGCTTATCAATATGTGAAAAGATAAACTTGAACACTGGTAGTGTTCCCTTGGTATATTACAGATTTATACAATCATACAAGCAAACATAATAGAGAGGCAGTACATGGACCCATCCCTTCTACTACTAGATCTTTACGTAACATCTGCCACCAGAGGAACCTAATATTTGGCAAAGATAAAAGTAGGGAATTGCACCATTGGAATATTAAATCTCTTTGGTCCTAATCCAAGATTTCTACCCCTACTATGTTCCAGTTTGTAACTTATGGATTCTATTATGGAAGAACGGCCTTTGGGACCCCCCTTTTAATACATAGACCCAAGTGCTGCAGCCAGCTTTGTGCATGGTGGGGAAACCCACACAGGTCCTTCCATCCTAATTGGAAAAATTCTTCCCCTTTTTGATCCTTCTCTCTAAGAACTGATAAGGAGCCTTGATACAGTCACATGCTTAACCCCAATTTCCAACTACTTATGTTGTCAGATAATATAATGTGACTAACATTTTCCCTAGGTGTATGGTTTGTGTCTCTCCTTTGTGCTATGAAACACATGGGATTTTCCATCCTGCTTATAAAAGGTTAGTTTGGGAACAAGATCTGCAACATAATATTTTGAAGCACAGATTTTTTGTAGTTATATTTTCAGAGCTTACAATGTAATTTATTACAGCAGCCCAAGGGAAAGAGAAAGAAAAAACCTTTGGAGGCTTGCAGATAGAATATACAGATCCGGTAGCTTAAGGGGGACATAGTAATTTTGTTTGAATTGACTTGAAAAAATGAACATATGTCTAAAGGACCCAGCAATATAGTTCTAGAGGAGAAAAATCCATTCCACTATACTGGGGAATATAAATGTTACTTTCCAGCCATTTTTATTCATGCTCCCTGTTTTACTTCTGAAATCCCCGTGTAGTTTCAAGTTTGAATTGTTCTTTCATTTTCATGGTTTATTGTTGCAATTAATGTCCACAAATTGTGCAACTGCTGTTTTCATCCTATATTATTTCTTACTCTGAATAAACTGACACATTACTCCTACTACTATACCTATTAAAGTCAAAGTCTGGACAAAAGATACACATTCTGCGGTTTTCCCTGAGTTAGGCTGCGTCCACATGACAAGTAAAATTTGCTCACCGCATTCTGCCATTGATGATTGCATCGGACGATGCGGTTTTCAATGAGTATTTCACACGGTATTACATGTGGATTTAGGGTTATTTTAGGGTTATTTTTATTAAGTTGTGGGTACAGTATGAAACAAGTTCTATTCATTTCTATGTGGTTTTAAAAACCACATACAAATGCTTGGGCATGTTTTATACAAACATCCCCATTGACATTAATAATACATTTTCACATGTTTTCTGACAAAAGAATGAACATACTTCAAGGGTTTTTTTACGGTGAAAAACTGACTGAAGAAAATACAGGTTATATGAACTACGAGGTGCATTTTCTATTGAGGGTGATTTACGTTCTGTTCCAGATGAGTATTTCAAGTTGGTATCCACGTAGATTATGACTTGAAATACTCATCGTGTGGACATGGCCTTAAGGTAAAAAGTTTTTACCCCTAATTATTTTACCTTGTTCTTGAGAGAGCTAGCAGAAATCTTGGAATCTTGCCAACCTAATGTTGATTATCATAACCTTATTTCATTTTAATCAATGATATAGTGATGGCATAGGATACCTTACCTCCACCGAGGGCTGATATTAGCTCCAAGCTAATCTGAACACATGACAGCAGCCCACCTGGCCTAGTAAGGATTGTGGTAATCCAGGTACTTGTAAAGCTGAGGAGAAAATAGTCATGAGACCAAGTTTTACCCTATTGGCCTTGAGTCATCCTTGGCTTTACCAAAGCAGTTTAGATATCCTGACTCCTATATACAGAACATGAGCTAGGAAACATATTTCCCTCTAAATGCATTGTAAAATGTACTTTTATAATTGCACATGTAGGCCACATCAATGCTTGCCAACTCTCCTGGTTCTTTTGGGAATGTCTCAAAAAATAGATCATAAAATGGGTGTGTTCTTTGCAAACCCCGCTTGAAAGCGGTTGCCTTGGGGATGATCTTTCCTGTTTTGGGCATACTCAATATTTTTTTGCATAAATAAATAGTGAGCACTCATCAGGATGAGTGAATACCTAATCTAGCAGAGAATGTACTCATGGCAATGCCTTATGTGAATGGTAAGGTATTCGTGATTTGGAGAAAGCAAATCACAGGTCTATCATCTAAGATTTAAAAAAATAAATAAATAAATCAGACATGTTGGATTTTTGAATCATTAGAAAGTAATTCATGCCAAACCACAGATATGAACATAATATACCAATAGAAGCCCCGCCAACATTACAAATCAAGGCAGAAGTCCTGCCCAGATCATAGATCAAGGAGTCATCTCACCATGCAGTTTCACAGAGTTACAGCCAGCTTTAGACTCACATTTCCTGATTAGGCCATTGGTGGTTATACCAAAAAACTAAGTATAATATCCAGGAACTTCAAATTAAATCACAGAACTAAACTTATTCCCAGTTAAAAAAAAAAAATACTTTATTGATATACATTAAAAATCATCTTACTAGACAATAATACCCCAAAGATATAGCAGACATCAACAAAAATCACCTAGGGGGAGTATTAGAAAACCTATGATATACAATCCTTAATCAATTATTATGCATACTCTTGATGACCAATGTTTTAATGATGCACTCACGGTTCTGAAGATCACCACCAGGAAGGTCAAAGGATGACTCTATATCTCTGTATTGTGTATAATACAAGGCATCCAAAAAAGAAAAACAAAGGCTGTATACTAAACTCACTCTACTCCAGGAAGAGCACCCACCCCGAAAGGGGCGACCCCACCTCTTGGTGTTTAACCCTACAGCTAACAAGCCATAAGAAAAACAACATAAGAAAAAGTCCCGTTTGGTGGATAAACAGCATTGACTGACATTCCTAGCTATTCCTGATAAATTGTCATGACTGCTGGAGATTTATAATCTGTAGTGCACAAAGCTACAGACTGTAAAGGATTAAAACCTGTCATTAACTTAGATAAACAAGTTCCTGTGCTAAAAATAACACACAGCAGGGAGTGACTCACCATTGATGGATGGCAGCTTGGATCAATGAGAGATAAGAGAGAGCACTAGCCAAGACATGTGTAAACATGTAGTAGATAAATAAAATTCAGAACAGCAATGTTTTTGGTAATATTCTTCATTGACCTTCCCTACATGCTAAAAGCGAATTATTGCGGTCAGAAACTCCTTTAAGGTTAAAGCACAGCCCAGATATCGCATCCAGATTGAAGTCCAACCCAGATCTAATCTCTAAATAGAGGTTCAGCCCAGATCCGACATCAAGGTAAAGATTGATCAGTAATTTCTCATTTTAATCTAGACAGTGGTTGCCCAAAATAACAACGTTCACAGATCAACCATAGATAACAAGTTGTTCACAAAATGGCCATCTAAAATATCTGTTGTATGGCCTGAATAAAAGAGCAGGCCCTTAGCGAACACCTAGGTGTTGGACTTTCATAGTTGTTATCACAACCAGCTGCACTACTGGGCCTTCGATGTGGACATTTGCTTTTCTTGACCTTCTAGACACAAGTGTTCCCCGTTGTATACTTCTCCTTTTATTCCTAAAAAATAAAAAGATGAATTGGAGACATCTACCAGTACTGCAGACTAGACAGTAGACACTAGACTGCACACAAGACAGAGATTCTTCCAAAATTTGCTTTCATCCATTGTTTGTTTCATTGTATGAATCAAAGCCGTATTACTTACCAAGCAAGCACAGATCCTTAAGCAGGGCCCATGCTGATGAGTGGAGAATGTTGTGTCTTCTGGGAAACGCTGATTGCTTCTGAATTACCAGACTAATAGTCATTATATTTCAAAGAGAACGATCCAGCAGAGAATATAATATTAATGTTCCATGCAACAGAGGTATCACATCTCAGATTTGTTGGGAAACAGAAAAGATGAGCAAAATGAGCCTTGCTGCATGAAATCAGGGTCATTAATAATTAATGAGGAAAACAAGCAGACATCATTCTCCACGTAAAGGATCAAAAACCATAATGAAGTGTTTTTATGTATAGAGTAAATTAAAAATAAAATATAGTATGCTGGAACCCTATGGTTTAAGATAAAGAATCCGGACACAGTCTACACACCCGATGGATTCTGCCTATTCTTTATATCAACCACTTTACCTAAAACTCCAGCTCTGCACTCATGAATAGGAAACAACAAAGAGTTCTCAACTAAATAAAACTACCGCCTCTCTCTGCATGTAGGCGACAGACTTTTTTTTTACTTGGTTAGACAATACTCCGGGGGCCTTCTTTTGTTTGACCAGGCAGTTTGTTCACATCTCTATCTTACCCTGTTTCCCCGAAAATAAGACTACCCCGAAAATAAGTAGTGCACTTTTGATGCAATTCAGAGTTTGGCTGCTTCTGCTGATGTTTGTGATGAAATCCCTACAGTATATTAATACATGTTGATTTTTTGTTCAACAATAATTGTGAATTCTTGTTCATGGAAAAATAAGACATCCCCTAAAAATAAGTCTTAGCTCGTCTTTAGGAGCAAAAATTAATATAAGGCACTGTCTTATTTTTGGGGAAACAGGGTAGTATTCTGCCGGCTTCCACACTAGCTAATGCCACATACAGGCTACCGCAGTCAAAATCATGTGTTCCTGGCTATGTGAAAACTATAGTGGCAACTGGCTGTAGGCCCTTCTGGGAATGCTTTCTTCTCTTAACCTGTTCTTGCATCAAACCATACTACTGGAAACCACTTCCTGCGGATAGTCAGCACAGTCACTCCCTTCTAATGCCCCTTCTGTATCAACTACAATGACAAAGTCAAAGGAATATAACTCAAGGTCGCTATCGGGAATTTAGGGACCCATACAGCTGAAGCATCTAAGCCCCTCCACACCCTAGGCCCCATTTTTAAAGTTTGATCAGAATCCCTGACAAGATTGCCCTGATGATGGGTCTAATACCACTTTGTACTCCACCCGCAGCTTGGTTTGTATAGATGTCTTAGGTCCTTCGAGCTAAGAAGGCCCTGGCTTCTGTCTTGGAATGGCACCCAGTTTCTGTGGACCCTTTGGCAACACTTAGTGATTCCCTTGTCTACCCTACTTTCCAACTTAACATGTACATAGTAAAGATCGATCAGTTTCAGTTTCTCATTTTAATCTTGAAAGTGGTTGCCCAAAATAAAAACTTTCAACCATAGATAACAAGTTGTTCACAAAATGGCCATCTACATTTATTTTTATTGGTCCTCCAAGATCAGTAGGTCTTGGCCTCTGACCTGTATTGGACACCAGAATGCTTCTATCATGTACTTACTGCTAAAACTTAAAGGGGTTGTCTCATCTGGCTGTTTTTACACTTCAGAACCTCTTCAGGCTGATTTTCTTCTGTGTAGGACGTGACGGGTCTAAAGCAGTGACTGACATTTCATCTTTACTAGCTCCTATTCCCAGCTGAGCCTGTTATGGGGATATTATTGATGAAAAACAATGACTGTCCAAGAGGGATCTCTTGCTGTAACTGTGAGCTAGTAGAGCTTTATTTCTCATGAGAGGAAGTTTCTAGTGAGAGAAAAAACTTACAATTTGCCAAGACACACTGTTAGCTGCTGAGTGACTCTGTTATCTTCAATGTAATTACACATAAATGCGCCCTGCAGACTGGACAGGATGATATTAGCCTGCTCCCATATCTATAACTCTAAGGATAAAGTTTTTCTTAGTAGTAAGATGAGAGATTAAGGATATGTCTACACGACACTGGTTTTTGATTGGACTATATGTGGATTCACTATTTACAATTTCCAAAAAATCTGACCGTAAACCATCCCCATAGACCTCAAACCTAAAAAATCTGAGTTGTAATCTACACAGCTTGGATTTTCTGAGGTCAAATATGAAATATGAAATCCGATTAAAAAACTTGGAACATTTTCTATAAAAAAAAGGAGTTTAAAAACTAAAACCAAATGTAAAATACCGGTCAGATTCTATAATAGAAGCTTTGTTGCTGATAAGAAAAAGAAGTGCGTGACGTCACTAACCCGGACACTGCTGGAGCAAAAAGAGTTGGGGCCACATGTATGAACACTGTCTAGGTCTAAAACTCACTTTGTTGCCCATAGCAACCAATCAGAGCTCATAGCAACCAATCAGAGACCATAGCAACCAATCTGATTGGTTGCTATGGGCAACAAAGAGAGTTTTACACCTAGACAGTTTTCATACATGTGGTCCTTGGTTGGTGGCTAGAGAAACTTGTGTAAATAAGCAGGAGATAAGAACAGCTCTAATTCTGAAATGAAGCAAAACTGGAACAGCAATGTATTTGGTAATAGTCTTTATTTACCTTTGCCTAAGTTTTTAAAGCTAATCCATGTGGTGAGAATACACCTTAAAAGTCCATGGTGTGACGTGACTAGTGGGCCTTTTATAGTTAGACATTATGATGCCTGCTCTATTTTTAGCAAATTGTCTATAAGTGGAACGCATCTAACCACAATCAAACCACAAAGTGAGCCGGGAGTACTTAAGCTTTTAGCTTTAAAAAAAAGCTTCAAATATAGATAAATCACAACTCATTAAAAGGTAGAATTTCATCAGTCTTTTATTCACTGAAATCATGTATACATACAACTCTACAGTAGCAGACTTGGACTTAGCAATGATTCATTTATTTGACACTTCTTGGTGCATTATCTTATTAGTAATTGTACAGGACTGTAGTCACAGGAAACCAAATGAGTTTTTTTTTTCAGTTTTAGACAATATCTGTTGGGCAGGTCTTCTGATGATAAACTCTTTGCATAGTATCCCCTATGCTACGCCCCAAGCACTGGTCTGTACTCTATGGGGAAACCTGACAATATTGTCAGGTTTCCCCATAGAGTTGCCCTGCAACACCACCACATGGGAAATTGTTTATTACAGTATAATCAATGGATTATCTATGTAATGCAGAACAGGCCAGGTCCTCCACAGATAGAGATGCACTTTGGATGCATTCTCCAGTCTGGCCATGATATGAGGATCCAGAGAACACCCCTCTATTCACTTAGAATTCTATAATTTGACACAAAACATTTGATTCTGTAAACCGAACAATCACTTTAGGGGGAAACTCTGACCGTCAGCTCTTCACTGTGGTACACTTCACTCCTACCTCATGTACAGAATGGCATGATATTATACTGTATTCCTTATATTTTAAGAAAATTTTCCTTAATAACTGAAGGCAGTTGTATAACAACTATTTGTGTGACAGCACAGTGAATTTGTATTTTACATTGTTGATGCACTTGTTAGATTTCCAGTCGGTTTTTGATGCGGATTCAGATGTTTAGAACTGTCAAAAAATGACTGTAAAACCATCACCATAGACCTTTTCTGAAGTCAGATTTCAAAACCGCAGCTTTTTTAAAAAACTTGGAACATGTTGATTCCTTTGTCGGATTTCACTTTAAAAATGGCAAAATATTTACTATTGAAGTCAATAGGATGAAATGAAAAACTTTGGTCCACATGTATGAAAACCGTCTAGGTCTAAAACTCACTTTCTTGCCCATAACAACCAATCAGAGCGCCCCTTTTATTTCATGCAGTGATCTGGAAAAATGAGAGGGGCGCTCTGATTGGTTCTTATGGGCAACAAAGTGAGTTTTAGACAGTTTTCATACCTGTGCCCCTTTGTGTACTTTTTGGGCAGGGATTTTGGCACGTCCAGAAACTAAGCAGCGCTCTGTGATGCAAAAAAAACTATTGAAAAACAGAATCCGAAAACAGCACCAGAAAACAAAAACCGAGTTGAAATTTTTGTGTAAAATACTGTTCAAATGAATGAGAAGTTGGGTTTTCCGGGAGTTTGCGCTCCAGAGAAAAGTCTCCTTGGCCTGGTAGAAGACTTAATTCAGACTAAGTATGAAAGACAGTTATACAGATTACCATGGGCGTAACTATAGCCATAGCAGCCATAGGGACCGCTATGGGGCCCAGAGGTTGAAGGGGGCCCATTCAGGTTCAAGAACATTGCTCCTTTTTGCAGCTAACAAGTAGTTGGTGGCTTTCTGACCTCTATCACTACTATGTGGGTTCCCTGATATATGACTGTATTATTTATACCTTTAATTAGTGTTACTTAAGCTACTCTTTTAGTTTATTGTCATTCGGTGGAGGGGCCCCATCTCATTTTGCTATGGTGCCCCATGAATTCTAGTTACGCCCCTGCAGATTACTGATGTTTTATGCCAGAAAGACCATTCTGTTAAATTGGAAGCCTCCGAAAGCCCCATCTTTACGCCACTGGAAGCAAATCGTTAATGGAGATTTGTCATTATACAGGCTTACTTTTGAGGCCAGGGGTGTCCCGGACAGGTTCATGGACATTTGGGGCCTTTGGCTCGCCTCTCAGTCCTGTTAGGTACTAGACTCTTGAGTGCGTGTTGGAGCGCAGGTGGTGGATGTAATTGTAATCAGGAGCTACTGACTCGGCTGCTAGATTAATGGAATGAATGGTGTGAATGGGGGTGAATGTTTTTGTATCCTGCTTGAATAATGCATTTGCTTTGATTACATTTGATGACGTTGGAATCTGTACGAATCGTAGGAATTGTTCTTCTGTCTATAAGGATAGGTTGTGATACCTCATGTAATGAAAATTTCGGAAGGTTTGAATGTTATTGATGGATGGTTGTAATTGGGTTTCTAATTTGTTTTGTAAAAAGAAAAATGTCTTCTTAAAATAAACACTTTAAAAAAAAAAATACTGTTCAAATATTCCTCGAACAATGAGGTTTTAGGATTCCGAATCCAACGAGTATTTTGCCTTTTGTTGTGTAGATGTTACTGATAATGTCGCCCTTTTTTTTTTTTTTTTTTCCTGCAAATTATCTAGTGGCAAATAGTTCTGCCCTTCTATCTATCTCTTAAGAGGGGATTTACACGGGGCAGAAATGTGGCATTTTACCTTTGGATTTGAACCAGAATATACTAGCAGGCAAGAGGATGGGATTGCATCAAATCTCAAATATAAAACTGTGGAAATGTTTGTTCATTGTGTATTTTTAAATATGTAACAAGTAAACTCCTGTTATGCATTGTTTGCAGATTTTCTCTATTAACATTTTTTGCTGTGAATTACCCATCTATCTGTAGCAGCAAATTCACAGCAAATCTGCAACAAGTTTTCTACAAATAAATCTGAACTGTGTGCACTTACTTTTAATGATGTTGCTACAGACATTGCTGCCTATTTCTGTAAATGATGTCAGCACATATAGTATTACCTTCATGTCTCTCCCAGAACATGATTTAGGTTCAGATTGCATAGTTCGGTACAGGGCTCTACAGGCTAGTAGGGGCATACAGTTTACTTCTAGTGCATCTCCAAAAAATGTGAATATCATCGAAAAGTTGTGTCCATAATTCAAGTCAAACAGAGAAACCCATAGATTGTATAGACTTATTACACACAGAGTGATATAGTTCAAACATTTCTTTCTTTTAATGTGGATGATTATGGTTGACAGCCATAAAAACCCAAAATTCAGTATGTCAGAAATTTTGAATAGTGTATGTAAGACCAATCGTAAAAACGAATTGTAATACAGAATTGTTGGCCTACTGAAGGGTCTGTACAGTATATGCTCAATACTTTGTTAGGGCTCTTTTGGCATAAATTATGGAATTATTGCAGTGGGGCATGGAGGCGATAAGCCTTTGGCTCTACTAATGTGTGGCGCCCCATGTCTGGATCACCACAAAATAACTGTCTGTGTAAGGTTCCATATGCATTATTAGATGTAATGAAAGTTGGTTTCTCTGCTAAGCACTGCATACAGACATTGTAACCCGATCCCTTACTGGGGATTCTACACTTTCCTCCATCCAGAGTTTTAGGACCGGCCCCTAGCCAGAGAGAGGAAGAGGAAGTGTGCCCAGAGAGTGTAGTATTGTGGGAAGAAGAAGGAGGTTGTTGCCTCATGTAGAGAGGGTGTGTGCCTTCCTACAGGGCAAGCTGAAGAAATCAGGGTATCAGTCCCTTGGCCACAGTGACTTCCAGAGTCTGTGGCAAACTGAGAAAACTGCTTGTGTTCACAAGTAGCAGAGTGAATTGCCCAGGAACTCAGCAGCTTCACAGAGTCAGGAGTTAAATGGTGAGAGAAGCCAGGATTCCTATCTGGCTCGCACTGCCTGTTCTTTTAAGGGATCACTGATCCAGCATTTTTCTCTTGGAATCACAGAATCCAAGAGTCTGTTATCAAATGTGTAACTAGCAGCAGGTGAGCTACCACACTACAGCAGAGAAACTGAACTCTCATCACACATGTGAGGCAGAAATCCTATTTTCAGCTTCAGTAAACTGCAAGTGTTGTTAACTCTGCCTGGATGTGTTTGTTTTCTGCCACATCATCCTGCACCATCTGCCCTGGGAGTCAGCCCTAGTTGGGGAGGGGCTAATCACCAGGCACTAATTACCACCATCTATCTCCCAGGGATCTCCATTAGTGCCAGGCCAAACTCTGGCCGACAACCCCCCAACTGGCGTCATGAACTTTTTCAATAAACCCAACTTTGCCAAGCTGCCGCCGGCCGGGGCGGTACAGCTTTTTAGGGGGAGTCAACGAAAAGGATTCCAAAGTGCCTGAAGCTTAAAGGGTCCACAGCTATACGGAGGTGGTGAGTCACGATCCCGTAGGGGTTAACAAGTGGGAAAGATGTCTCAGCCCAGCAGCCCCCCAGGCCTCAGCCCCAGTGGTGGCGCATCTTCCGTGGGATCTAACCTTAGTGGCGCAGCAACTGTGGCTCCCATACTGCCACTAACCATGCCTTATATACCCGGTGCAACATGGCTGCCACAGTATACAGGTGAATCACACACCTCTGATTAAGAGAATGAGCAGCTGTTTGGAATACCTATGTCAGAAGAGCAGAAAGTCACCATACTGATGAGTCAGCTTGGTGGTGCGGCCCAAAGGGAAGTGAAATCTTGGCCAGCCACTGATAAAAAGGCTGTAAAGGACATCTTCGCCAAGCTCAGAAGTACTTTTGACACCCGTACCACTTCAGAAATAAAAATGCGATTTTTCAGTTGCAGGCAGAGACCACAGGACACTGTTAGAGACTATGCCCTTAATTTGCAGGAGGCCTTGCAGGTTATTAAGCAAGTTGACCCAGACAGTGTACAAGATGAAAACAAAATGCTAAAAGAACAGTTTATTGAGGGCCTCTTGTCCGAGTCCAATAAGGCCCAGCTGCGCATGATGTCCCTGCAGAACCCTGATATGGACTTTGCTCAATTCAAAGACAGATCAATCCGTATATTGAGAGAACCCACTGATGTCTGCAGTGAATCAGTTAGACACCCGGCAGTCATGCACCACCAGAAGGCTGTGCCCTCATCCCAAGTGCCTGTCTTACAGTACTCCCAGGCTCAAGCTGATGACCATTCTGCAGATTTACGGCTACAAGTACAGGAACTGACCAAGAGTGTGGCTGCTCTATGTAAGACTGTTCAGAATCTTCAGACATGTCCCCCTGTAGAGGGGATCCAATTAACTTCCAGCTCAGAGGATCTTCCATGGCAACAGCAGAGGAGGATGCCACCGCAGCAGCGACGACTGACCCGCACTGGTAGGAGATCTACTGATCGATTTGACTCCGCAGGACGGCCCATCTGTAGAAGATGTGACAGGGCTGGTCATGTTGAGAGACAGTGTCGTTTAAATGGGCAAACCCTGGGGCAGAGGACCAACCCCCAGGAGTAGGAAAATCTGGTCCAGCAAACTGGAGGAGCAAGTATGTCAGAGGACGTCCAATGATTCAGTTGTGATTGATGGCATTCCTTCACCGCCCTCCTGGACACTGGTTCGCAGGTAACTACACTGCCCACAACATTGTACCAGAGATACTGGGCTGATGCGGATTTGACCCGACGCCCAGATGGAGACTTGTCACTTATAGCAAGTAATGGTCAGCCTGTGGTACTGGTGGGATAAAAAGACGTTACCATTAAGGTGGGAAGGGTGGAGCTTAAATCTCAAGGTCTGGTGGTAGTGGATGTAGAGAGAGGGGAGTGTAACTCTATTATTACCCTGGGCACTAATGTGATGGAAAATTGCCTAGGTGAGGTCATTGCTATTTTGCAAGACATATCAGAATCAGTCTCATTCAAGGAAAAACATGCCCTCAAAAGAGAAATCAAGGTCCTCATTCAGCGACAGCAGGTAGAGCTAGCAGGAGGAGAGATTGGTAGTGTAAGGGTGGCGATTCCAACTCCCATTATGCTTCCCCCCAGAAGTGAGATTATCATCTGGTGCCGAGCAGCTATAGGCATCAGGGGCCAGGATTACCAGGCTCTGCTGGAACCGGTTTACTCTGATAGCAGACCTTCTGTGTTGACAGCTAGGGGGATTGTTGACGTCAAAAAGGTCAGGGTCCCTGTTCGCATATTGAATTGTGGAGAGGAGGAACCTTGCTTGCCCAGATATGCCACTGTGGCCAAACTGTTTACAGTCAGCAATAATGATATTCAGGCTGCAGAACCCTTGAACCCATCAGATGTCTCCTTGGTTCAGTTGGAAGACTGGTGCCAAAAGCTGCATATCGGCACTGACTCCACTCCTCAACACCTGAAGGATGGAGTGTTCCGAGTAGCACTGGAATATGAGCGGGTCTTCAGTAAGAATCCCATGGATTTTGGGCAGGTAAAGAATATCCAACATACTATCCCACAGGAGACCATCACCCATCAAATAAAGGTATTGCCCCATAACTCCTGCTCATTACCAGTGTGCAAAAAGCATGATAAAAGAAATGAAACAGGCAGCGGTAATCAGGGACAGTTGCAGCCCATGGGCAGCACCCATAGTGTTAGTCCGGAAAAAGGATGGCACAATGCGTATGTGTGTAGATTATGAGAAAGATTAACAAGATAACAACAAAAACGCTTATCCCTACCACGCATAGAGGAGTCTCTTGCAGCACTAAAATCAGCTAGGTACTTCTCCACTTTGGATTTAAACAGTGGGTACTGGCAGGTTCCTGTTGCTGAAGCAGATAAAGAGAAAACTGCCTTCACTACTCCTATGGGGCTATTTGAGTGTAACCGCATGCCATTTGGTTTGTGCAATGCACCTGGAACATTTCAGAGACTTATGGAATGCTGCCACGGACATAAGAACTTTGAGACCGTGCTTTTGTACCTAGATGATGTCATCATATATTCTAGGACCTATGAAGAACATTTACAGCACCTAGCAGAAGTCTTTGAGGCATTATCTAACTTTGGCTTAAAGCTAAAACCATCTAAATGCCATCTACTGAAGCCCAAGGTACAATATCTAGGCTATATCGTCAGCTCAGAGGGAGTGGCCCCAGATCCAGACAAAGTTACTGTCATCAGAGACTGGCAAGTACCCACCACCATTAGGGAGGTCCGACAATTCCTTGGACTAGTGGGCTATTACCGACGCTTTATTAAGGATTTTACCAAGTTGGCGGCCCCCTTCAAGACTCCTAGTTGGCCAAGCACAAAAAGACCAAAAGTAAGAACCCTCACTAGACTGGGCCAGATTGGAAAAGTCATTTCAGAACTTAAAACAAGCACTTACTGGAGAAGAAGTCTTGGCTTATCCAGACTATGATCAACCTTTTATCCTCCACTCAGATGCCAGCAACAGTGGATTAGGAGCTATCCTATCTCAGAAGCAGAATGGCAAAGAGAAGGTCATCGCCTATGCGAGTAGGAAGCTTCGCCCCACTGAGAGGAACCCTACCAACTATAGCTTCTTCAAGCTAGAGCTATTGGCTGTTGTATGGGCGGTGACGAGAGATTTAAACATTACTTGGCTCTTCCAAATTCACCATCTACACAGACAACAATCCCTTGACGCATCTGGATACTGCCAGGCTTGGCGCCTTGGAGCAAAGGTGGATGGCTAGGCTATCCAACTACGAGTTCGTTATTAAATACCGAGCTGGTATGAAAAATGCAAACGCAGACGCTTTGTCCCGCATGCCAAACCCTCCTGATTCAGAGAAAGATCCAACTGACCTTGAAGAGATTGAGATGCCAGCATTTTACAACAAGAGTGTCTCTCCAGATTCTGACTGTGTGGTAGAAAGGAGTTTGTCATACGAGAAGTTTCTTTGAACCCACTACCCCACCATGGTTGGGCAGAGACACAGAGCAGTGACCCAGCTATATGCCTTATCAAGGAACTCCTTGGTGCAGAAAATTCATCCTAGCCCTGATGCACTGCAGATGCTCAACAGTTGTGGAAAGAGAAAAAAGCTTTTCATTTTTGAAGACAAATTGGTTCGAAGAGCCATTAACCCACGTACGCATGGTTAGTATGCGCAGATTGTAGTTCCAAGAAAAGATGTGCCATGGTTCTAGAGCTATCACAATCAAGCGGGACACTTTGGTTGGAAGAAGCTAGAAGTTGTCATTCGTGACCGTTTCTTCTGGACGGGTATGAGACGGTCTATTGAGCAGTGGTGTAGAGAGTGCGGCCCGTGCAACCTCAGAAGGAAGAATCACATCAATCAAAAGGCCCCCTTACAGCCCATAGTGCCGAAGCAACCGTAAGAAATAGTGGGCCGCGACCGTGTCCAACTCACCCCGAGCCGATCGGGGTACAACTACGCTCTGACTATCGTAGACCATTACTCCCGATTCTTGGTGGTTGTGCCAGTGAAAGACCAAACTGCAAGAACAGCTGCAAAGGCATTCCAAGAATATTTTTGTAGACCCCATGGATACCCAGATCAAGTTCTGACAGACAGAGGTCCAGCCTTCGAAGCCGAAGTCTTCCAGTAGTTTTGCTCCTTATATGGATGTAAGAAGATCAGAACAACTCCGTACCACCAGCAAGGCAAGGGTCTTTGTGAAAAAATTAACCATCTTGTTATCAACCTACTGCAGACATTGCCATTGGAAGAAAGGAGCCAATGGCCGGAGAAATTGCCTGATCTGATTGAAATGTATAATCATATTCCGACCAGCTCAACAGGATACGCTCCAGCTTACTTGATGCGTGCACGACCAGGTAAACTTCCCATTGACCTGGAAATGGGAGTCCTAACTCCTGAAACCATATCCAGCCAGCTAGACACTGATTGGAACACTGAAAGGCAGTTACAATATCAGAAGGTCCAGCAATGTGTGGAACAAAGCCTTGCTCAAGTTAGACAAAAACAAGAAAGAGACTTTAATCGGCATGCTGTAGCATCTCCCTTATCCCCAGGTGAACAAGTGTTAAAGAAAAGAGAAGGAGCACAAAACTGGATGACCAATGGGAGGCTCAACCTTATACCATCCTACCATCCAACCACAATAACAGCAAAGTATGTACCATCTCCAAAGACGGTGGAAAGACATATACAACTGTGTCAAGGGACAATCTGAAAGTATGTCCCGCACAACTGCGTGAAAAAGTTGAACGCAGTGAACAAGTTCCTCAGCAAATGGACGAGGTTAACAAGTGTTCGAACAGTCGTAGAGAGTTCCCCATCCTTGGCTGCAAGTTGAAAATGCAGTAGTAGTTCCAGTGATGCTTTTCCCACAACAGTCCCACAAGTGACACCAACCCTTCTGAAAGAGAAGAGCAATTAGCACCAGCTCCTGACACTTTGCATGCCCAAAGCCCAGAAAATCTTCCTCATCATAGAGGTGAGCCTGCTGTACCTGGGGTGGGTTTAAGGAGAGGTAGACAGTTGCCTAGTCTCCCTATTTTGCGCAGATCACAGCGTAGTACACTGGGACAGATACCTTCTCGTTATAAGGATGATTAAAGAAAATGTTTGTGTTCATGTTAAACTATGCCTTATGTACCGTTCATAACTGTGTTAAAAAGAAAAATAAATGTGTGCCCACATGGACTAATGTGAGATTTCAGCAACCATTTCAGCTTCTTCATCTACAAGGACTCTTGTAGGGACTTACAAACTGAAAGCAAACCCAATTTCATTGTTCAGTTGCCCACCCTATGGATGACAAATATGGCGGCCTTGGTAAAGGAGCCATCCAAAACAGCCAGTGCAGTGAATTTCATTATATGGTCTGTGTACCCCGCAGCTGCACTCGGGGACGATCAGGAGTGGAGGAGTGGTTTTGGGCTGTAATCCACGACTGGTTTATTAAGACTGGTTATGTGTTCAGTCAATGTTATTTGTCTTGCTATGTACGGGCTTCCAGCCCAATATTTTGAAGATGTGTTATCTTCAGTAGGGGGGAATGTGGCGCCCCATGTCTGGATCACCACAAAATAACTGTCTGTGTAAGGTTCCATATGCATTATTAGATGTAATGAAAGTTGGTTTCTCTGCTAAGCACTGCATACAGACATTGTAACCCGATCCCTTACTGGGGATTCTACACTTTCCTCCATCCAGAGTTTAGGACACGGCCCCTAGCCAGAGAGAGGAAGAGGAAGTGTGCCCAGAAAGTGTTGTATTGTGGGAAGAAGGAGGTTGTTGCCTCATGTAGAGAGGGTGTGTGCCTTCCTACAGGGCAAGCTGAAGAAATCAGGGTATCAGTCCCTAGACCACAGTGACTTCCAGAGTCTGTGGCAAACTGAGAAAACTGCTTGTGTTCACAAGTAGCAGAGTGAATTGCCCAGGAACTCAGCAGCTTCACAGAGTCAGGAGTTCAATTAGAAGAAGCCAGGATTCCTATAGGACCTGCACTGCCTGTTCTTGGAAGGGATCACTGATCCAGCATTTTTCTCTTGGAAATCACAGAATCCAAGAGTCCTGTTATCAGATGTGTAACTAGCAGCAGGTGAGCTACCACACTACAGCAGAGAAACTGAACTCTCATCACATATGTGAGGCAGGAATCCTATTTTCTGGACTGTGCAGAGCTTCAGTAAACTGCAAGTGTTGTTAACTCTGCCTGGATGTGTTTGTTTTCTGCCACATCATCCTACACCATCTGCCCTGGGAGTCAGCCCTAGTTGGGGAGGGGCTAATCACCAGGCACTAATTACCACCATCTATCTCCCAGGGATCTCCATTAGTGCCAGGCCAAACTCTGGCCGACAAACCCCCAACTGGCGTCATGAACTTTTTCAATAAATCCAACTTTGGAAAGCTGCCACCGCGCCTGGCTGGGCAGGCCCAGCCCTCGTATCCCTTTGTACTACTACTGAGGCCGGCCGGGGCGGTACAAATGTGTTATGTTATGTGTTATGTTGCCTTAATAGCTCCCTTCAGCTCGGCTTCATTGTTAGCTCTGGTGTTTCTTGTCATAGATTCTCTATGGGGGTGTAGATCAGACAAGTTTGCTGACCAATCAAGCACAGTGATACTGTGGCTAGTAAACCAGGTACTTTTGGCCATGTGAGCAAGTGCCAGGTCCTGCTGGATGAAATCAATATAAAGCTTGTCAGCAGCGTGAAGCATAAAGACCTCGAAAATGTCCTGGGAGACGGCTACGCTGACCTTGAACTTGATGTAACACAGTGGACCAACACCAGCAGAGGATATGGCTCCCCAAACCATCATTGACTGTGTAAACTTCACATTGAACCTCAAGCAACTTAGATTGTGGCCTCTCCACTCTTCCTCCAGACTCCGGGACCTTGATTTCCAAATGAAATGCAAAATTTACTTTAAACTGAAAACAGGACTTTGGACACTGAGCACAGTCCACTCCTTCTTCTCCTGAGCTCAGGTAAAACACTTCTGACAGTGTCTCTAGGTCATGAGTGACTTGACACACTAGGTCTGTGTGTAGCAGAAGCACTGACTCCAGCCGCAGTCCACTCCTTGTCAATCTCACCCAAAATCTTGCATGGCCTTTTCTTGACAATCCTTTCAAGGCTGCACTCATCCCTGTTGCTTGCGCACCTTTTTCTACTACACTTTTTTCCTTCCATCAGTATGTTTTGATACAGAACTCTGTGAACAGTCAGCTTCTTTAGAAGCGACCGTTTTTGGCCTCCTTATGTAGGGTGTCAGTGACTGTTGTGGCAGAGTGACTTCAGGTCGCATGTCTCTGCCACTGGATTGCCTGAACAGGAGACTTTCAAGATATATGTCACCATTGTGCCTGGTCTCGGTGAGATAATCTGGCAGTATTGGGTCAGTAACCATAGATTACTGACACTTGTTATTAGTATAGCTGCAATGCAGCTTATATGAGCTGGCTTTTCTGGAACGGCTGTAAGGTGGGTGGGAGGCCATTCCCACATTCCAGGACAGCCTTTACCAGGTCTTTGAAGGCCTATTAAAGCCTGATGCTCCAGACACCATTGGGGTGTGGTTGGCAGTAGTTGGGAGCAACACCTGAGCCTAGGAGAAGACTCTGACTCCCAGGCTTGAGGGAAGCCTGTACCTGTAATGTACATTGTTTGTGATGCTGGGTAGTAGGCTCAGACCACAGTTAGAGAGGGTTCTCCTAGTGTATAGTTAATGACCATACAGCCTAGGATTTATTTTGGTTTGGTTTTCTGCGTTTAGCTTTGCCAGAGAAATAAAGCTGGCTGAGACCAATTTAAATTTTATTGTGTGGTCCGAGTAATGTGTTTACTGTGTGCAATATCCAATAACCAGACAGTGGCGATCCTGCTAAAGTAAGGTTAAAGGGGATTTGCCGAGAGATAGATTCTTACCCCTCTCAGCTTAGCCCAGGCAGAATGTCAACAAATCAGGGGAGAGAGGGAGGGGGAGTGAGGAGTGAGGAATCCAAGGGAGCGTCTCAAAACTTAAGTGAAATAATAAACAGTACAACAGTGGATTCACAATACAGCAAGACAGCCTCAGACAGGACGGGGCCGGACATGGGGGCGCAGCCCTAAGGGGAGGCCCCACATGGCCCGGCGCGCCGTCCGAGCCGGGGGTTGTTAGGGGGCGGAGTTACACGCGGGGTCATGCAGAGGGGTTTGCCGGCATATAAAGCCGACCCCCGGGCCCCGGCGGGAGTCAGACCAATGGTGTGGGAAAAACAGCAGTGACTTACTGACTCTCTCTGTCCCGCGCGGCAGTATCTGAGGAGTTTTGGGCGCAAAAAGTTTGGCGGTATGTGTGCGACACGGTGGGGGAGACTGGAGTGGAGGAGATTTTGGCACAGCTGGGGCAGGCTGCAGGGGAGTGGGGGCGGCATGGCTAGCTGAGCGGGGTCGTGGGGCGCTCGGTGGGGGTAGTGGAGCATCACCTGCAGCTACTCCTACTGGCGGTCCCTTGGGCCCTGGCACTGGTCAGAGGCAGCGGACCCGCCCTCCAGAACGTCTTAGCCCAGAGGCCACACCTAGGGCCCGCGTTCGCCGTAGGAGCCCCTCTGGGGACCCTCCAGGTTGGTCGGCGCGTTCCGGTGGCCGGTCACGTGCGGCTCGACCTGGGAGGAATCCAACTAGGCGAGTGGGCCCAGCGGAGAGCAGCAGCCGGCGTCCCAGCTCGGGGGCAGCGTCTGCTGTGGTTCCTTCAGCGCGAACCCACGGCAGCGGCGGGTGCCCCTGGTGATGAGCCGGTCGGGGGCCCTGCCAGGGAGCGGTGTTACAGCACGGATCCAGAGGATGGCGGGCCAGAGGACGGTGGGAGGACCCGACGGGACGCGGAGGGCTGGTGGACGGCCCGGCTGGGTTGGTGCCTGCGGTGCGCATTGGGGACCCACCGGGGGGTCTTCCAATGAGGGAGCGGGCCGACAGGATTCGGCCAGAGGTTCATGTCGGCCAAGATCATCAGAGGTCGGAGTCCAGGATGCGAGATCGGGCGGATGCCACGCGAGGACACGGAGGAGGACTTCAGGGATCGATTGGAGCGGCTGGCGGGATCACAGCTCTGTGCAGCCCGGTCAGAGGTCATCTATGTTTGTGTTGTCGCCGTCGGGGCCGTCGTCACAGGGATCGGCGGTGGGTTTCGCTCCAGCGGGCGGTGGGGATACGGCGTGGCAGGAGTTAGCAGGTACGTTGCGCAATTTTTTGGCCCCGTCTCCCGGGTCTCCCTGGGTTGGCGGGTCAAACAGTCTCCGGGTAGCGGCGTGGAGTTCGGCGGTACCATCATCAGCGGGTTTCTGTTTAAACCGCCCTTGGGAGTAGGGGTTTTGGGGGAAACAGGCAGGGGGCCCGGGGAATAAGGGGAAACCGTATCGGTTCAGACCGAGAAGGAAATTTCAGTCGATAGGGTTCGGCTGGATGAAAAGGCAAAGGCGTAGGTCTATGTTTGTTTTTGAGGGCCCTCTGGGGGTCATTTAAAAAAGGAGGTGAAAGAAAAGATTTGGCAGGATGAGTATGTCGAAATCTTTTCTCCCCTGCCTTTAGAAAAATTTTAAATCTGCCAAAAGGAAAAAGGGATGAGAGTAAAAAGGATGAGGAAGAAAGGCAGGTGGCGGTTTGATACCGCAGACTTTTAAAAAATGGATGCAGGCGTTTGCCATTTTGGCAAGCGTCATGGGAAAATTTCTCCGGAACATTTTTTCCGCCTGTTTTGCTATCTGGACAAAAATTTAGGTGAGGCACAGCGGGTTTATGGGGGACAAGCATGGCTCGCTTACGACGAACAATTTCGTCAGCGAAAAGCAGTTAGCCTTCGATCCGTTGGGGAAATCAGAAGGACATTGGGCTGTGGTTGAGGGTAATGGCGCCGACGCGCTATGGACAGCCCTTTCCAGGTGGCCCGGGGGTTCCAGTCAGCAGGGAGGCGTGGGGGTTAGGGAGGAGCGGGTCCCAAGGGGAATTTAAGGCCGGGGTCTGCTGGCAATTTAATGACAGTCAGTGCAAATTTGGAGAGAATTGTCGCTTCAGACACGTCTGTTCCGTGTGTAGTGCAGCCTCTCACGGCTCATCACGGTGTTTGCAAAGGGGAAAGGGGAAAAGGAGCTGGTCCTTCGCAGGGGGGTGGACACCAGTGAACATTCTCGCGTTGGTGCATTCCTAAATAGGTATCCGGCCCAAGAGAGCGCTTTTGCTGTTAAGGGAGGGTTTCCAAGAGGGGTTTCGGATCCCGTCCCAGCACATGAGGTCCCTTTTCCCAGTTAGAAATTTTAAATGGGCCCATTGCTACCCCCAAAGGGGTGGTAGCTGAAAAATTTTAAAAAAAGGAGCTTTCATTGGGCAGGATGGCGGGTCCTTTCGCGGTTCCCCCCCGTTTCCGGGATTGGTGGTCTCCCCACTGGGAGTGGTCCCAAAAAGGAGCCCAACAAGTTTAGGTTAATTCCCCATTTGTCTTTTCCCGAAAGGTTTATCGGTTAACGACGGGATTGACCCAGAGTTGTGTTCCGTGGTTTTATACGTCATTTGACGCGGCGCTTCGTTGGGTTAGGTTGTATGGACAGGGAGCCCGCATGGCAAAAATGGACATTGAGTCCGCTTTTAGATTACTGCCAGTGCACCCGGACAGTGCACGTTTGTTAGGATGTTACTGGGAGGGGTCGTTTTTTTATAGATCGGTGTTTCCCGATGGGGTGTTCCTTTTTCCTGCTTCTATTTTGAGCTTTTAGCTCCTTTCTGGAATGGGGGGTTTACGGGACGTCTCGGGTTTGTCATCGGTAATTCATTATTTAAAATGACTTCCTTTGCATCGGCCCAGCGGACTCAGAGGGTAGGGGTCACTGGTGGCATCGATGAAATGGGTGGCAAGGCTTTTCGGAGTTCCATTGGCCCCGGATAAAAACCGAGGGGCCAACTACGGCTATCAATTTTTGAGTATTTCTATTGATTCGGTATTAATGGAATGTTGCCTGCCGGAGGATAAATTGGGGGACATGAGGCGGGAAATAAAAGAGGCTACTGGCGTGCAAGAAGGTAACTTTGAGGGATTTACGTCTTTACGGGGAAAAATTTTAAATTTTTGCGTGTGTATCTGCCAATGGGGAGGGATTTTTCACGGCGGTTAGCAAAAGCGACGGGGGGGGTTCAGGCCCACTCATTTTTTCGCTTGAAGCAGGGCTGAAGGATGATTTGAGGTCTGGCAGTCGTTTTTGGGGACCCAAATTAACGGGCATTCGATTTTTTTGGACAAGGCCTTGTGTAATGCGGATGTGGAGGTTTTTACGGAGAGCTGGGAGTGTTGGTATTGGTGCATATTGCCAAGGGGAGTGGTGCGGCGGGGCGTTGGCCGCTGAATGGTCGCATTGGGGTTTGGTCAAGAATTTGGCTTTGTTGGAATTGTTCCCCATTGTGTTGTCTTTTCAAAACTTTGGGGGAGCGTTTCAGGAACAAAAAAGATTCGGTTCCATTGTGAAAACCCTGGGGGTGGTCCAAGAAATTAATTCCCTATCAGTTTCCCTCCCCTCCCGTCCTCTGCCTGCTGAGGCGTTTTGTTTTGCGTTGTTTGGGCTTAAACACGTGGGTGGTAGCAACGCACGTTCCAGGGGTGAAGAATGACTTGGCTGATGCTTTGTCTCGTTCGCAGTTGGAACGTTTTCGGAAGCTGGTGCCGGAAGCTGCGGCGGTGGGGCTGGAATGTCCCGAGGAATAATGGACCGTGGTAGGGAAGCTGCAAACCACTTAGTTAGATCTTCATTGGCCCCGGGTACGTGGACCTCCTACTCCGTGTTATGGGCTCTCTGGGAACGATGGCTGGAGGGCATTGATCCGCTTGTCACTGTGGGGGATAGGTCGGCGGCCTTGTTTTGTTTGGTAGGTCATGTGACCAATGAAGGGTTGTCGGTTTTCAGAGTGACAAGATTGCTATCGGCTTTAGCTTTTGGTTTCAAAGCACGGGGTTTGACTGATGTAACAAAAGATTTTCTGGTAGTACAAGCCTTGAAGGGATTGCGGCGGGGAAGTCACAAGGGATCGGATCGGCGGCGTCCAGTGGTTTTTAATCTACTAGAACGGCTAGGGAATAAGTTACCGATAGTTTGTTCATCTGACTTTGAAGTCAGCTTGTTTCGGCTTGCTTTTCCCTGGCCTTTTTTGGGGCGCTAAGGATCGGCGAGCTGGTATGCCCAAGTAAAAAAGTGACTGGGGGATTGCAGGACACGGATGTTCAACGCACACCGGACGGTCTGGTGGTGTTGATTTTTCATCGGTCCAAGAGACCGACCCAAAAGGGCAAGGGCAAGGTGGTGCAATTAAGGGCGGTCAATGGGGCAATTATGTGCCCCTTACGGTGTTGGGACGATTATAAGAGGATACGTTTGGGAGGGGGCCGTCCCCCTGCTGGTGCATGCGGAGGGGGTTTTTTTTGTCCAGTTCCAATTTATCGCTATCTTTCGGCGGTGTTTTTGGGGGAGCTCGGCTTGGACCCGGCGCAGTTTGCGCCACATTCTTTCGCATGGGGGCGGGCGACGGAAGCGGCTGGGTGGGGTTTGGATGCTGAAGCGGTACGCAAGATAGGTAGATGGGAATCGGACAGGTACCGATTGTACATTCGACCGCATTTGGTCTGAGATCAGTCGCGCAGGTTTTTTCCGAAAGGGGGGTGGGAGAATAGGCTGTCAGGGGCCAGTAGTGGGGTTGGTAGGTCGTTTTCTGGGGTTTCGGTTACCCCTCCCCTTTCCTTTCTTTGTCCTTTCTATTTCAGGTCAACGCCTAATCTGGATTTTTGGACACTCGTATGTGCACTGGGGCGCAGAGCGGGCGGCGTTACGTGAATGCGGTCGACAACTAGGGATTCCAGAAGATGTTGCTCTAGTGCGGTGGATTGGGAAGAGAGGCTTATCCTGGAGCCAAGTGCTGCCAGAATTCCAGAGATTTGTGTCGTGGGATCGAGCTCCGGATATAGTTGTGTTTCATGTCGGGGGGAATGATCTGGGGCTACGTCCCATTAGGGAATTAATTAGGGATATGCGATTTGATATGTTGCGGCTGTGGGTCTTATATCCAGAATTGGTGGTTATATGGTCAGATATCGTGCCGAGGTTGTCTTGGCGGCACGCAGATTCGGTGGCTGGTATCAATAGGGCAAGGATTAAAGTGAATAGGTCATTGGCGTCGTTCGTTGTTAGGAACAGGGGGTTCGTGGTTAGGCATAGGGAACTTGAGGATGGGGAAGGAGAGTTTTGGCGTAGAGACGGGGTACATCTGAATGCAGTAGGGTTGGATTTGTGGTCTTGGGACATTCGTGGGGGAATCGAGAGGGCTTTGGGGCTGTGGGGGGCGTTGCACACGTAAGGTGTAGTTGTGTGCTAGCTGGTTGGCGGGTTGGGGTCCCTTTGGGGTCGGTGGAATAGTGGGGGGGTTTAGGCTCAGCTTGGTCCCCAAATTTTGTGGATACACTGGTCTGGCGAAGGTTGGGGCTCCACAGGGCTGCGTCCTTGGGAGCAAGTGATGGAATGGTTGGCCGCCTGAGGTGGCTATTGGTGCCCTGAAGCCGGGAGGGGGTGACGGCTGGGGGTATAAAAGGAGGGAGGAAAGAAGGAGGAGTTTGTTCGCCAGACCTTGGTGTTGGAAAGAATTGATTGGCTCCAAGGACCTCAGCCCAAGTTGATTTTTGGAAAGTTAAGGAAGTATTAATTTGGGAGGGAAGTTAGGGTTAGGTATGGGGATGTGGGTTGTACTTAGTTCACATTCGCATTGTTCTTTGTGATTTATATGTATGTTAATAAAATGGCTGCTGTGGCCAACTTATCCAATCTATGTCTCAGTGTTTTATTAAGGACAAGAGGGGCCTGGTGGGGAGTAGGAGAGGTGTCAAAGCCGCTAGAGAGCGGGGCTGCCCAGGGTCATGCACTGTCAGGGGCCTGATCTGCTAAGATGCTAATGTAATGTAAACAAATCACAGAGCTGAAAGAGGGGAGAGACACACAGGAGCGGAAAGCACAGAGCTGATAAAGGGGTCTTGGGGACTGGGACACTGAATAAAAAACTATAATTGTGGATTCTATATACAAAAAAGAACACTATTTACACAGCGCTTGAAAGCTTCTTATGTTCCCGTCATCAGATAAACAGGATTCTATCCCACTCAAATGTTTATTTTGTGTACAAAAGAAAACTTTTTGTTCCGGTGCCTTAAAACTTCTCAGCTCAGTTCATCAGGGTAAGAAGCTCTCTTCTGCGCAAGCCGTCCAGCTCTTGTCAGGTCGTATTAATAGGGCTCTTTGAAAAACCAAGGGCATGTAAGGAAGGGTGGTGCTTCTCTCAGACTGCAATTTTGTAATCACTATATTTGGGAAAGTGATTAAAAACCATTTTGGGGGATCCAAGTCAAATTAATCGTGGCAAAACCCTTTAGTGACCCAGGGCTGTCCAAGATGGTGGCTGGATGCAAGTGAGTGCCTACACTGTAGTCTAGACAACATGATTGTGTAGCCTACAGAACCAGATTGAGGGACCATCTAAAGGCTTAGGAAACGTTTGTGTGTGACACCATTAGCAACAATATTCTCACCTATTCCAATTTACTGATATACTTAATTTGGGGTTTTCATTAGTTGTAATGTAAGCCTAGTTTATCCAATTATGAAGTTTAAAAGTGAAATACACTCACGGCCACTTTATTAGGTTCACCATGCTAGTAACGGGTTGGGCCCCCTTTTGCTTCAGAAGCCTCAATTCTTCGTGGCATAGATTCCAAGGTGTTGAAAAGAAAGCCAATTGGTACAAGGGGCCCAAAGAGTGCCAAGAAAATTTTTCCCACACCATGACACACCACTCCGCCTTAACGTTGATACTGCAGAGGATCCCTGCTTTCATGTTGGTTGACGCCAATTCTGCCCTACCATCGAATGTGCAGCAGAATCGAGATCACGACCAGGCAAGTTTTTCCAACTTTCTACTGTCCAATTTCGATGAGCTTGGGCAATTGGAGCCCAGTTTCCCGTTCTTAGCTGAAAAGGGGTGGCACCGGTGGGTCTTCTGCTGCTGTAGCCCATCTGCCTTTTAAAATTCGCCTACTGTGCGTTCAGAGATGCTCTTCTGCCCACTTGTTGTAAGGTGGCTATTTGAGTCACTGTGCCTTTTATCAGCTCGAACCCGTTGCCCATTCTCCTTTGACCTCTGGCTCAACAAGGCTTTCCGCACAGGATGCCATCACTGGATGTTTTTTCTTTTTGGACCTTCTCTGTAAAAACCTGAGTGGTTTTGCGTGAAATCCAGGAGATCAGCAGTTTTGAAATACTCAGAAACCGCCTTCTGGCACCACAAAACCCTGCCAGTTCAAAGGCACTCAAATCAACTTCTTCCCATACTGATGCCCGGTTGACTGCAGGAGATTGTCTTGACCTGTTACATGCCTAATGCTGAGTTTTCCTCCCTTTTGTTTGGCTGAATAGAAAATTTAAATGTTACGAGCAGTTGGACAGGTGTACCTAATAAAGTGGCCGGTGAGTGTATATCCACTGCATATAATGAGTCTATACAATATATGGGTTTTTCTATTTGACTTGACCTACCAACATAAATTAACTTTTTTACCATATTCTAATTTTTTGAGATGCACTAGTATGATGAATCTGTAAACCCCTTGTGTGTGGCTCTATGCTTCCTCCATATTCTCCTCTAGAAGTAATCTGCTTTTCACACAAAAAGTAGAGTGAGGCAATCAACAAGATTGTTGACTGTTTTCAATATCACCAACAGTATATTGAATGCAGTTCTGAGCTATAACATAACGTGAATCTCATGGAAAGAAACGAAAAGTCATCTCAGCCATAGCTTGATGCGACAGTCAACACCAGCTGTTGGATGCATGGAGAAGTCTAAGGGGCCGTTCACACGGCACAGTGCAACTACCGGTTGGGGGAGAAAAGCCCTCCCCCTTCACATAGACTTGTTCATCTTCAGTCCGAAAACCAGACGGAACAATGAACATGTTCTATGTTTCTCGGGCCGCCAGCGGTCTGAAAAACCACTGGGCGGAAAACCCGTGCAGTGGAGACTACTGCTTGGGTTTTCCATAGAGGCCAGTGTAAAAAAATTTCACCCGGTTTGGAGCCAGTTTTCAAAACCGAAAACCGTCTGAAAAACCGGGTTGATAACCCGTGCCGTGGGTACATGGCCTAAGAAGGCTTTCTTTTTGAAACTCGTCAGGTTAATTCTATCATGTATGGACCACTGTGATTTTAAAATGATTTGTGAATAAATAAAGTAACAAATGTTTTTATGTGACTTTTGTGATGCTGGAATTTTTAAACTTTTGTCTACATAACATAAATGTCCCACGTCATGCTGTACATTCCTGCTCACGTCTTTGATGTGGGTGCTGACTGTGAGTGTAGCAGAAGCTGTTCTCTACTACATGGGTCATGTGCCATCATTCTCCCTCAATCCACAGTGTCCTCTTCAATCCTCTACTGGCTTGGTACTGCCCACATCATGCTGCACATCCCTGTACAGCACTTTGATGTTGGAGCTGAACGCAGCAGGAGCAGCTGAGCCAAGCATGCAGGTTAGAATAGTAAGAGGCACTCTCTACTACATTGCTGAGTACAGGGCAGTGCAGACAGTTTGCATGAAATGGCTTTCTTCTGTCCCCCACCCTCCCATATCTCCACTTTTTTCCACCCACATCATGCTTTACATTTCTGTACAGCATTTTGAAGTGGGCGCTAATTGTGAGTGTTGCAGTGGCTGCTCTCCGCTCTATCCGTGAGTGCGTGGCATGACATAATTGTCCCTGAACTCCCATCCCATGAATAAAGGGGATAACACAGTATTAAAGAGAGATTTCCAACTAAGGCCGCATTTACATAATGTTTACTGACTCCATTGCAGGTTTCAGATCCACAGGAAACTAAGCTTAGAAAAAAATCTTTGCATACATTCTTCCTACGCTTTTTTTGCTGACTTCCCCTATAGCTAATATATGAGTCCCAACTACAGGAGTTATACAGCCCCGAGCACTGACTGCAGAGCTTATCTGGGTCTGACAGCCAACTCTTCACTCCTGCAGCTTCTTAATTTACAAGCCTCACATCACATGCTCCCTCCAGTCTCATTATATATATATAATATAATATATATATATATATATAGAGAGAGAGAGAGAGAGAGAGGAGAGAGGAGAGAGAGGAGAGAGAGAGAGAGAGAGACAATGCTGTAGAAACACTGCTGTTGTGGCCCCCTCACTAACCTCCAAGTTCCTGTCCTCACAGACCCACAACCTTCCCCTGTTACTACATACACGGCTCCGGCTTCTCCTCCTCTGTTGTGTTGTGCAGTGTAATATCATAGGGTCATCACAAAAGTCCTGTCGGGGCCAATTACACCTAAAGTGCATGCAGGGATGTTGGGCTCTTTGTAGTTTTGCTGCAATTCCTGTAAAATCACCACAAAATACAGAATAATTACTAAAGCCCCTGCTCGCCCCTCCTCTCTCATTGCCCCCACACTTCTCTGCTGTTTTTTGCATCCTGTGTAGAAGCTGATCCAGGACACACGAAGGTATTTGTATATATAGTTAGGTAATATACATAAAGAATGATGAGGAATGAACATTGGGTGGGGCAAGAGTCAAACCATGTAAATGGCCCTTGCGGGGTAATTCCATCTCAGTCACATGGGAAAAGCTCTTTAAAAGGGGTTTTACAAAAAAGTAAAAACTCCTGCACTGGCTTCTCGCAGCAAGCCAACCGTGAATGTGAATGAGGAGGGCGACGCTTGCAAATGTCCTTCTCATTCCCTTCTATGGGAGCTTCTGAACATAGCCCTGCATGCACACTCGGCTATATTCGGAAACTCCCATAAAAGTGAATGAGGAGTACAGCCACAAGTGTTGCCCTCCTCATTCACATGCACGGTTGGCTCATTGCAAGCGGCCAGTGCAGCGTTTTTTTTACTTTGTAGTAAAACCTCTTTAAGGCTCCACCTTTCATCAGCACTGGCTAAATAGTCAGAGACAGGAATTAACCTAAAGGTAAAGAATAATTTTGTACCTTTGTAACTGTTTATAAACATCAAGATACCTACCCAGAAATCCAATCTAGATAGAATTAATTAGAAATCTACAAAATCTATTAAATTCAGTAGGATGATAAAAGAAGACCAGGGATGTAGCTTTGGTAAAGACCCAAAGACTCATTTGCCTCATAAGCAGTCACCAGTATTATAAATAGCACTTGGTAGACAGGGGCCTTGGTCTGATTTCAGGAACACTCCAAAGAAAACTGATGTTTTGCCTTGTATAGAATATTTGAGTTGTGGAATGACACGTGAAGCCAAATACCACCAAAGAGAGAATCTATTTGTCATGCAGTATACATATCATTGTACCAGCCTTGTATAAAGTGTTCATTTAAAGGCATTTAAAAAATAATGAGAAAGGTTTACCCATTACCAGTGTTGCTACCTGTCCTTCAAGGGGTATTCCGGTATATAACACTTGACTCCTATTGAATACGTGCGTTACAAATGTACCCAATTTTTCCTCAAAGTGTTATGTGACTCTTTAGTGTTACAAGGTCTCAGATGTGAATATGGATTAGGTGCGCTAAATTTGGTGTTATCACTCTCACACTCTTTCATACTGATCACTAGAAGTTTCACATGGCACTTCAAGACAAAGAATTTTCTGAAAATCTGAAAAAAAGAATTGTTCCTCTACATAAAGATAATCTCAGAAAGAATCCTCTTCTAAAGAAGATGCACAATAAAGCCAGCAAACAGACTATGGATATGGATTGCTAGAACTATGTCCTGTGGTCTGATAAGACCAAGATAAACGCTTTTGGTTCAGATGGTGTCAATCATGTGTGGGGCGGCAAACAGGTGAGGAGTACAAAGACAAATATGTCTTGCCTACAGTCAAGCATGGTAGTGGGAGTGTTATGGTTTGGGGCTGCATGAGTGTTGCCGGCTGTGGGGAGCTACGGTTCATTTAGGGAACTATGAGTGCCAACATGTGCTGTGATATACTTTAACAGAGCATGATACCCCATCTTTTGAAACTGGGCAGCAGGGCATCACGATTCAGCCAACCAACAACCTCACCAGTGGCCTACAATGAGCAGAAAGGGAGAAACGGGGCCCACTGTTGCCTGCTCATAAACCTCAGACTGAACCATCATTTGGTTTCCCCTGTTTGTGCAACAAACTCCCCTATGTACATGACCTCTTAAGTTATCTGTTCTTGGTCTGACGGAAATCTGGCTGACACACTGTGACACAGCCTTTCCTGCTGTGCTCTCCTTCAGTGACCTCAAATTTAGCCATGCTCCCCGCGGCATGGGTGGAGCTGTTGGCTTTCTCCTATATGTTACTTGTTCCTTTGTCCACATTCCACCTTTACCATTCATCACACTCCCCTTCAAATAGCCATCTACTGATCACCAGGCCCTGCCACTGCCTTCCTTGACCATTTTGCCTCCCGGCTTCTCCACTTTGTCTTCACTGACATCCCTGCTATCAACATGGGAGATTTTAACATTCCTATTAATACTTCTCACTCTGCTGCCAGCAAACTCCTTTCACTCTCCTCTTCCTTCAGCCTCTGACAGAGGTCCTCTGGGGCCACTCAGAAAAGAGGGACACACACTGGAGCTCGTCTTCACCTGCCTCTGCCCCTTATCTAATCTCAAATTCTCCATATCTCACCAAAATCTGCTTACCTTCTCCACCCTACCTTTTATTCCTGTCCCCAATCTAGTGCATCCTCACTCTCTCCGCAGGAACCTTCTAGACCTTAACCATCACACTTTCTCTGACTCTCTTGCACCTCTCTCTTCTTTATCCTCATTTGATGACCAAGATGCAGCCACCCCTTTATATAACAGCACAAACACCTCCACGCTTGATTTGGTCATCTTGCTCACACAGAACCCGGAAAATCAGCAGAAAACACTGGCACACAGTTTCAAGTAAAAAACTGAGGTGAGATTCCAGAATTGCTGAATGCCACCAGAAGAGAACCGGCTCCAAAGACGACTTCGTCTCCTACAAACAATCAGTCCTCAAATTCAAGTCTGCACTCACCTCTGCTAAACAGGATTACTTTACCACTATCATAGTCTTGCTATCCCACAACCCAAGACAACTGTTCAACACCTTCAACTCTCTTCTCCATTCCCCAGCACCCTCTTCCCCATCTCTTCTCTTAGCAGGTGATTTTGTCACTCATTTTCTAAACAAGATCAAAATAATCAAAGAAAGCTTCACTCCACAGGCAACACCACCCATCTCTATACCTTCATGGTCCCCACTGCCAACCCCTATACCTGCACAGTCCCCACTGCCCACCTTTATACCTGCACGGTCCCCACCTCTATACCTGCACAGTCACCACCACCCACCTCTATAACTGCACCATGTACTTCTCCCCTAACCTGCTTCTCCACTGTTACTCATAACAAGCTTTCCTCTCTACTCTCCAAATCCAACCTCACGACCTGTAATTTTGACCCAATGCTATCCCACGCCATCCCAAACCTGCTATTATCATCCCAGCACTCAACCATCTATTCAAACTATTGTTAACCTCTGGCGTCCTCTCTTCCTCCTTTAAACTTGCTACCACTACACCCATCCTTAAGAAACTATCTATCAACCTCTTCTCTCTGTCACAACTATCATCCCATATTACTGCTTCCATTTGCCTCTAAACTCCATTAACAGCACGTCTATCTTGAACTTTCCTTCCATTTCTCCTGCAACTCCTTCAACTTCTTGACCCGCTGGAATCTGGTTTCTGACCCCACCACTGTACCCAAACCACTCTAACTAAAGTCATCAATATCACAAGGCATTATAGGAAAGGGGCTGAGATGCCCAAAGCGCCCGCTGTTGGATGTAAATCTGAGCCACTCAATGCCTTCCACACAGCCAGCCAGTATCGCTCTGCTCTGCACTGATGAAGGAAAAAAATCCAGAAACAGCATTGTCTGCAGATGAGAGATACTGGCTTGGCTAAAATCCTTTTTGCTTTCTCAAGACTCGGTGGGTCAAACGCAAAATGAGGATTTGTTACATCCAACAGAGGGCGCTTTGGGCTTCTCAGCCTCTTTCCCATAATGCCTTGTGATATGCAGATGCTTAGTAGAGGGCGAAAAGGCAATACATAACTCTATAAGCTGTTCGTTCAGTGCTCTCCTCAAGGAGAGATCTTCCCATTTAAAGTCATCAATGACATAGTAACGGCTAAAGCCTCATGCCACTATATGCTTCTCCTCTTAGACCTGCCCTCCGCCTTTGACACTGTCGACCATTTCCTCCTGCTACAAATCCTCTCATTCCTCTGCATCACAGAATTGTCCCTTTCCTGGATGTCCTCCTACCTCACTCATCAGAAGTTCAGTATCTTACACTCTCGTACCATCTCCTTCTCTCACCCTCTCTCTTTTGGGTCCCCTAGGTGTCAATTCTGGGCCCACTACTCTTCTACTCTATTCTACACTCTTGGCCTGGGTCATCTCATAGCATTACATGGCTTTCAATACCATCTGTATGCTGTTGACACCCAACTCTACATCTCCGGCCCAGACATTAACTCTCTGATCTCCCAGATCATCCATATCTTCCTTCTTCTCCTGCAGCCTATTAAAATTAAACGTGAAGAAAACTGAATTTATCATCTTTCCACCTTCCCACTCTATCTCCTCACCTGATCAATATATCACAGTCAATGGCTCTACACTCTCAACAGCCTTGCAAGTCTGCTATCTTGGGATAACCCTTGGCTCCTCCCTATTCCTCAAGCCCTTACCTCTCTCTGCCAAATTTTTCATGAATCCGCTCATTTCTTAACCCTGATACAAAAAAAATGCTGGTCCATGCCCTTGTCATCTCCCATCTAGACTACTGCAACATCCTTCTCTGTGGCCTCCCAGCTAGCACTCTTGTTCCTTTTCCAACGATCCTCAACTCTGCTGCCCGTCTTATCCACCTCTCTCCTCGCTACTCCTTTGCCTCTCCCCTTTGCCAATCCCTTCACTGGCTACCCATCCCCAGCGAATACAGTTCAAATTACTAACCATGATCTACAAGGCTAATGTCTAGATACCTCTCCTCGAGCAATATCTGCTCCTCACAGGAACTTCTTATCTGCTTTCCCTGTGTCAGCTCCTCACACAACCATATCTAAGACTTCTCCTGTGCTTCCCCCATACTCTGGAACTCATTACCCCAACAAAGCAGACTCTCTTCCACTTTCACCAGCTTTAAAAGCAACCTGAAAACCCATCTCTTCAGGGTTGCCTATAACCTACAATAACCCCGCTGTCCTTAAATCAGCCCCCAAACATGTCTGTCCCTCACCTCTTGTTTCTTTTCTCCTCCCTTGTAGATTGTAAGCCTTCGCGGGCAGGGTCCTTTCTATCTCTGTACCAGTTGTTAGACACTTATTGTTGCTACTGTAGTTTGTTTGGCACATGTAGTGTATGTAACCCCCCTCAAATGTACAGCACCCTGGAATAAATGGCACTTTTATTATAATAATATAATTAATAATAATAGTATGTGAGGATTATTTGATCTTTCAGCGGCTTAGCCAATTAGTGTGCAAGCGTGCTAAATGCATTTAGCGATATTATTTATTATTCCAGGCTCTCTATACAACACAGAAAACGGAGGGAATTGCCCTCATCAAGAATGGCTAAAGTAGAGTTTGAGGAACCAGAAGAGGACAAAGCTGGAAGCGACATTACCTGGTATAGGAAATTAGTATGGTAATAAATATCGGCATTTATTACAGAAAGAGGTTGCACAGGGGCAGCCTCGTAATAAACCAATGCATCTTCAGCAGGAAGAAAAACTGTGTTGCTTATATAAGTGTTCCAGAGTTAAGTCCTACTTTTTCCATCTATAGAGTTATTCATCTGTTATTGTTAATTGTGGCCTCATTAAGGTTTGGCATTCCCACCCCCTAAAAAAAATTGAATGATATTATGATGATATTATTAATAATGGTAGATATTATATTTATAAAAATTTTTTTTACTCCCCATACAGTTTTGGATACATTTCAGGGAATGAGAGAGGAGTACAACTATAAAGGGACTGAACAGAAGTAAAAACAAAAAAATGCCTGCAAAATCCCTTACAAAAATGTCATTCTCCACCAGTATTTGTATTATGAATGGCAGGCGTTCTCCTGCCATCTCATCCTTCCATGCTTACTAGATCAGATGAGGCTGTTGCTATATATCTGTGTCAAACAACTCTCAGGATCATCAGCTGACCATGCACACAAGTGAGCTTAATTGTTAGGGAGTGATTGAATGCTATCCCTCTATAAAAAAAGAGTTTCACTTTGTGGCTTGTTGCTGTGTATACTGGTAGCTGAGAGATTGTGTCTTGTAAGCTTATACCATTCAGTCCTGTTTTGGTTAGTTATCTGTTCCCAGTCTATTACAGCCCTGTCTTTCTTTAGTTCTCTGTTGCTTCTGTTTTTTTACAGTTTCAGTCTTGCTATGTGTCCTTTACCTAAAGTCTATTTGGTGGTTTTCAGTTGTTTTGGTTGGAGTTAGCATAGCTAGGGACATTAGTAGGAATATTGTCAGTGGTAGGATTGGGCCATGGGTGTCTGGTGGGAGGGTCAGCTTTAGGGACAAGCTAGGGACAGAGTAAGGGAAAGTTAGTTGTTAGGGTCAGGTGTTTTTGGTCTCTTGTTTCAAGTCATTTATGCTCTCATCTCCATCCGTGCCCTTGTCATTGTTCGTCATGCTATCCATAATTTATTGCTAAGTCCCCACATAGAGTTTTGATCCATACCTCATATTACTTGTATGTAACTGCTGGTTGATTTCATTTCTCTTATAACCTTTATTGCAGTCGGTGTCAACCATAGTTATTACACTTTACTTACACGGCCGCAGCAATAAATATGGCACAACATTATGGCTGCTATGGAAAGCATTGGTGCAATTACTGGACAATCCCCTTTAATTTTAGAGTCTTTGTGAGGCATTATATAGAGGGTGTTTTGAAGGTGCTGGGTATAGTGTTTAAAAAGAGGCATGTTGAATGTTCATTATAATGTTCAGTGCTTGTGATTTTTGACTTGAGTAAAGAGGAAGGCAACTCTGTTCATTACAGATCAGTAACATGCTTAAAGGGGTTTTGCCACAATCTCATTTCATACCTCCTGCATCCAGCTCTGTGTGCTCAGAAGGGGGCGTGTGTGATTTGTTTGAATTGCATATCATGTGACCCATCAGCATTACATCACCAGGCCTTTCCTCTCTGTAGCCAAATAAAGGTCTGTTTATGTAAAGAGCTGTGAATAGATACTATATAGCTCTGAGGTAATTTTTTTTTGCCTCCAGGCACAAGGGTCCTAGTTTCAAATTCCTGCAGGAAACAAACCAGTGTTTTCTTTCTTTGTCAATGCACAGACCTCATTGAGGTTTCTTTGGATTTATTTGCACTGTTTGACTAATTACTAAGGAGCTCAGAGGACAGGAGTAGAATGACAGCACCTGGGGGTTGAACACTCAGTAGCTGCCTGAAAGGAGAAGTGATGTCTGAGCATGTGTGACCAGGACTGAGGAGCTCTCATCCCTGGTCGTATCCCATAGAGACGAGCTGTAAACAATGGATCAATAAAGGAACAGCTAAAACAAAAACGGTGGAGAATTTTTAATAATGTTGAATGGTGAAAATGTTTATTATTTAATTTTCAAGCTTCCCACGGCAATTTTACTTTGTGGCAAAACCCCTTTAAAACTCAACTTATACATGTTATATTTTATACCAGTGGCATTAACTAGGCAATGAACCGAACCAAAATTTTATTTTCATTACAAGGGGAGGAATGATTTTCTTAAAGATTGGTACTGAGCAACAAAAAGCACCATACTTATCAAGTAACTGTCGTCCATGAAAATTAGGTAGTTAAGCCTCAGAAACAGCGAAACCCTTGTCTATAGGCTGTATTGGTATTGTAGCTTAGCCCCATTTACTTGATTATATTTAGCTTGCAATACCAGACAGAGTCATTGGACAAAGGTGACGCTGTCTCTGGCCAGGGCAATCCCGTCAAAGGGTAAAAATGAACACTTCCATCTTATTGCCAGTATGAAACAATTACACAATAAACCATCAAAATTTTTTGGATAATTATTTGCTGTATCTTTTATTGCACTTTTACCACGCTGCAAACAAATCACAAAAACGCTGCAAAATGAAGCTCCCACCTGTAGAATACAGCTGGTATCCATGTATGTATATACAGTATTTACACAAATATAGTAAAAGCGAATATGGGAAGGCAGCTACCTGGCTACAAACCACAAGATAGGTCCAAGGCAAAATGCTGCAGTCCATTTGTTACTCAATAGTCTCTTCGTGTAGTTCAATCATTAATTAACACGGTCTTCTTGATGTGTTCGACCACAACAAGTGAAGAGCAACATGTTGCCAGCCTCCGGTCTAGACAATAAGGCCCACCATTTTTTTTATTGATTAAGTAGTTCATCTCAATGCTTAACATTCAAGTAAAGCTTCCACCATTGATTACTAAATCATCCTGAAACCATCTACTCTTAAGACTTTGGATTTATGACCTGCAGAAATACAACTTGCAGGAGATTCTGTGTACTCAAGTTAAGGGATTGAAGTGATTTTGAAGGCGTCAATGTGGTATAGTCAAGTCAGCATCACAGGTAAACAAAACTATACTGTCCCTTTTGTTTCCAAAAAAGTGTTAGGTAGGTCATCATTTTGTAATATTATACCATATATATAAATACAAAATTGTTCAATTTTTTAAATAAAGGCCTCCTATCTGTACAAAAAGATCGGGATATGATTACAACCCAAAACCAATTCTGTAGGTCTTTGACCGCACGGTTTCACGTTCATCCATATATAATATACTTATGAGATAGACATATTATCTAATCCTTTCTTCCTGGTTTTTATAACTTGTCTACAGTGGGAACAATTTCATCTTAAATCTGAATTCATTGAATTCACAGAGGAGCATTCGCAGTCTTCGGCAAGACTATGTCTTCTTGGTTGGGGTTAGTGATTCTGCGTCACTACCTCTTAGTTGTCTTGTTGTTCACATCAGAGTCCAAATCGTTTTCGACTACATTATCATAGCTAAGTTTTTCTAAGCAGTCACTGACAGCTTTAAGGATAATCCGAAGCCTTCTGTCCATCGCATCGAGGTGTGGTTGATACAGGATTGGAGAAATTTTGTCCATTTGGAGTGATTCTTCCATCAGCTTACTCAACTTGTATTCTTCCTTTGCTAGGAGTTGCAGTCTCAGGTAGGTAGACTTCTTAATCCTGTTCAAGTAAAATGTATAGAATATCCCAGTTACTAAAGAGAAATTTGCTCAAAAAATTGCACAAATGTCAGTGTACTATTTTAAGGAGGATAACTAGTGCAAAATATGCACTGCAATTTAACCTTTTTTTTAAAAAAATTTTGAAAAATAAAATTTGAGAAACAATGTTGATGAAAAGCTTTGGAAACTTGGTGAAATGTTATTACTAAAATGCATTTATTTTGGAATAAATACGAATTTACAATAGGATTTTCAAACATTTTAACTGTTTGGTTACATTTTAAGCTGCAGAATCATGTTTATAGTTGAACTGGCTAGAGACCTCTTCGCTAGCCACTCTTGTCTTGTCCTAAATGACCATCTAAATTCAGTTTAAGATGATCACTTCAGTTATGAGCAAATTAAAATCAATAAACTTGAACAGAACATAGATGATCATTTAGGACAAGGCTGGATAAGAGGTCTCTGAGGGATTTCACTTTACAGAAGCTGAAAATATAGTGATACACATTGATGCTGCAGAAGCTAAATGCTTAAAAAAATTAAAGGGTTCTCCTATTTAACACATCGATGGGTGCCACCACTAGGACCCATACCCATCTCGGGAACAAAGTCTTGCTTGCCCTTGAAAGTCTTGGTCTCAAGTACTCCCATAAAACAGAATCGAGAGTACTTCGCAAATATATGCAAAAGAAGAACTTGAAACAGCTCACCCCAAATCCTGATGGCTGTAGGGACGGAGACTCGGTCCAAAGGTTTACCACTCCTTATTCAGCTTGCAAATGAACACGACCAGCTCCAAGTCCTGGAGGCAGATCAACAGTGGAATGAAATCTTTAAAATCCAACAGTCACTTTATTAAATTCTCTTAAAATCTTCACAGTACATGTACACACACAGAGAGGGTAAAAAACAGCTATGGAAGGTTACAATGCACCCATAACACCAACGCATGATGCCATGAATAAAGGAGTTCTCTCCCGAAACGTGTCGACGTTATGGGCGCATTGTAACCTTCCATAGCTGTTTTTTACCCTCTCTGTACATGTACTATGAAAATTTTAAGAGAATTTAATAAAGTGATTGTTGGATTTTAAAGATTTCATTCCACTACTGTTGGTCTGCCTCCAGGACGTAGAGCTGGTCGTTTTCGTTTGCATACTTCGCAAACATGACCTACTCTCTGTTCTGAAATAGAGACTTTCTTGGGCCTGTTCGCAAGATAGGTAAGGGTCCCAAAGGATGGACCCGCACCTTTTGGACATTGATACCTTAAATAAGTGAGATGGGACCACCCCTTTAATAAGCAAACACCTATTACAAGAATGATTTTTATGTGCCCATAGCCATCAAGGTTTCCTTTCACATTACCTCTGATGCTCCTGTTCTTAACACAGCCATGATTTTTGACAGATCCGTCTTTTTCTAGATCATAATAAATCCTGACAGATCTCATTAAATTCTAATGGGGTTTGTCAGGTTTCCCTCTAGGTTCTGGGGTTTTAGACGCCAAGAATATCACTGCAGATCATGTTATTCTTTCAATAAAGAGAACTGCAGCCTCTGAGAGAAGTGGAAACATTTGCACAATGCCTTATACTGCAGTGCAAAAGGATATACTACATAGATGACAGATGTATAACAAATGGACACTCGCATAGAGTGGGTTATGGCCAAGCTACAGTATGCACACATCAAGTTGGGAGCATTCCCGGTTCTCAGAGCTGTAGATATTTACAACTGTCATAGTTTTTTGGGACCCATTTAGGAGCCTGAACTATTCTGTAGATAGTAATACCTGCAGCACTGGTTCAGTGGCACCAGGATAGACAGCTCGTCATGAGAATATTTTCCGAACCTGTTAAAGACAAAACAAACAATTTACAAAACTGAGACGCCAACCATGTGTAAATAACATCAACCTCTCTGGATGATTCTGCAAACCTGTTATATGTCAGTTTAATATCTTTCTCGAGTCTATTTTGCAGCAAACAATTTACCATAAATCAGTTATTCCAAGATTCTTTCATCTCATGACAACCAAAATCTCCCTGTGAAATGTGAGAGATGTTTTATTCCGAGAGTTTAGACCTTTTCATCCTACGAGTTGTGTGAAAGCACATATGGGATTCAGAGGTCCCAGACACCGCACTCAGACACTAGCCTCTATATATTCTCTTTTTAGATTGAATAAGATTTTCGAGAATAAGTGTTGTAATATATAATCAACTATATTCACACATGATCACCATTCCCATGGATTAAGAACATCTCAGCTCCATAGGATCATTCAATGACAATCAAGGCTTGAAACATCAGTATTTGTCATTATTGACATAGTGCAACCAATTTATCTAATCGCTCCCTAACCTCATTGAGTGTCAGAAAATGACTTGTCCATCTAACATACATACTAAGGCCATTGTCATGAGAAGCGAATTAATCCATAATGTTATTGGATGCAAATTTGGAGTGAAGCTCAACTGTCTGCTGAGTTTTTTTTACCAGTTTAAAAGGGTGTTTCAACGAGTGCTTTCAAGTGCTTTAGGTCAGCCCAAGCTAGCTATGACCCGACCATGTTACAGAATGAGGCGGGCGGCACTTTTGGCCATCCTTCTCACTCATTTCTGTGGGAGTTCTGAATACAGCTGAATGAATGTGCTCGGCTTTATCAAGAACTCCCATAGATATGAATGGGAAGACAGCTGCAAGTGCCCTCCTCCTCAGTCTGTAAAATGTTTGGTTCACAGCTAGCTTGAGCCAACTTAAAGAGCTGAAAAATACTCAGTCCAACACCCCTTTCAGGTTGTAAGTGATACATGGTAATAGACGGTGACCCTGAATGGACTGTGTGAACTGTGGACTTGAACAATACTAAGGGACTGTACTTCGGAAAGGTCACAAGTATGACTGGTATGGAAGCTAGACACACGCCATGGGGGTTGGTAGAGTGGACTCTGGAAAAAAGTAGACATTTAGCAACCCTGAAGGCAATGGGATATTAAATACAAGTGGCTGGAGCAACCCAATAAATAACCCAAGACATAGCATGCAGTGGTACCAATCACAACATGGAGAGTTTGGGCAAAAGCTGACCATCTAAGAAGCAACCTGACCTTAAACTACAAGCAATATAGTAAAGTGAACTGCAATAGCTTTGCAAAGAAGAAGTTGTACACCAAGTGTGAGAGAGACCGTCAAGCTATATACCTCTTCTAGAAATGGTTTATTCTAGGACTGTCCAGCACCTCTCTTTAAGTAATGTGAAATAAGGAGAAAGGACTTTGTGCAGTTGGTCCTTGACACCTCCAAAGGTTAAAAACGTACTATTCCTACTGCACCTCCTGACCTTGGGGTCAGGAGTTAGATGAATACCCCGCACCTGGGTGTCTAAGACACCTGTACTTCCTGTTATCACTTTGCCAAAATGGCTGCCACAACAGAATAAGGAAATGCTTATATCTCATAAAGAAATCATAGAAAATTAATTATGTCGTGATTCACTAATATTTAATCAGTCAGACAATTGGTCAGTCCATTAGCTAAGAGTCCAAATCTATCTATGGAGTGGAAAAATAATGCATTCTCCTGACAATAGAGCAAAAAAAAGTGGATTGTGGGCACCCAATTATTTTCCTCTTATGACAAGTACTATATATCTGTATATAGCTATTTATTGTACATTTTCTTCTTTGCCGTCATCATCCTAGCTCCTGCGTTACGCAGCATTGAAAAGACTTTTATAACATTAGATATTTTCAAGGTCAAAGTAAATCTTTCTTTATCCGCTGACACAAAGTGTTATTACTACCATGGTAACGGCAGACACAATACAGCAATAAAAGTGAAGTTTAAGAACTCTTTGGTAGCAGCTGCATCTGACAATACAAGGCGACTGTGGGACTTCCAGACTTTATTTTCTGTTGAGTTTCTATTGTGGCACAACTCCATCTGAAGATACGGGCTCAATAGAAAGGTGACGAGAAGCATGCATGAGTTTATGACATCAATATATCACTTTTCACAAGCCTTTAATTTTTGATACGTTAAATCTGCTATGCCTTATATGTCTCATTATCACAGCTCTGACTGGAAGCTAAAACCAGGAAGGGTTTGGGCGATCTTAAAGAGGTTTTATCACTACAATGATTAGCTTTCAATATGTAAGGACAGGTAATTGAAGATATTTTCTAAATTTATTGGTCTTTTGATTTTTCCTTATTTAGGAGATAAGAGAGATTTCATGTGCTCAGAGTGCACACAAGTGTCTCTAGGTTACCATCCATAACTCTCTTCCTGATTAGACAGAGAGCAGAACGTGATGTCACCATGGTCAGAGTTGACTCTTTATCACTAACAAGATTAGACCTTGTTTATAGATAAGCAATAGTTTTCACTCCTCAGAGCACTCCGAGTTTTGTTGACTATGGAACCACCGACAGAGGCAGAGTGAGCCTGAAGCTGCCTTGACTCTGTGAAACTGCATGGTGAAAAAACCCTTTTAATGACCACACACAATTCCACATGGTAGACTATGTAGAACGTGGACCTCTCTTGATTAGTCCAGTCTCCTTTTCTACAATCATAGGGTGTGGGAATCTTTGAACGACTACGCTCTCCTAAAGGACATGCACTGTTAGCAAACAAGAGGGTGGAAAAGTGTCCCAATGGTCATGGAAAGGGATCGGAGAGGAAAATTTATGCCAAGTTTTTCCGTCCTGGATGGCACCATGATGAAGGATTTGGATTTTTACTAGGAGGCCACTTTTTTCTTTATACCAACCAGTGCACATGGGCATTAGGATCAATCCATGATAACATGCCTTGAATTGCATAATTATACCTGGTGTTTAGAGAACATAATGAACTAGCCAAGGAGATTAATTTTCATTTCACTGTTAGATTTTGTTTTTTAGTATTGCAATAATAATGCATTTTCAGTCACATACCGTAAATCATATCTGATTCCCCATCTAATTCAAGACCATGAGAGAACCATTTCCACAGTATAAATTATATCTAGATCAACATTTGGACAATTTCTCAATGAATTTATCTGAACAATCACAACTAATAACAATTACTACAAATATCATGGGATTAAGCAGATCTCATGGTATAAAGTGGCTCATTGGTCAGCACTGTTGCCTTGCAGAGTTGAAGTCCTGGGTTAAAATTTGGCCAAAAAGATGACATCTGCATGGAGTTTGTATGTTCTCCCTGGGTTTGTGTAGGTTTCCCCGTGTTCTCTGATTTTCCCCAACACGCCAAAAACATAAAGATAGGTTAATTTGGACCTTAGATTGTGAGCTCCAAAGGGATCAGGGACCGGTGTGAGTGATGACAAACTGTGTAGAGCGCTACCTAAAATAAATATATACCCACCGCTCAAAAAGAGCAAAACAGCAGCGCTAATGTTGAGCTGCTAAATTGCTCTATGTAGAATCAACCTTTAATTACCTCTTATTCCCATACTGACTTCCATCCCACATACTCTAGCTAGATAATATTCTTGCTATTTTTCATACTAGCAACTTTTTCAAACAAGATAAAGCTTTTACTATATTTTCTTTAGATTCCTAATGTCTTCATTAGATTGGTAATCAATCTTCTACCAGCACATTTTGTTTAGGACAATAAAACAAATTTAAATTACCAAGTATACAAGTCTTAGGCTCAAGGCTAATTCTTAGAAGTAGTAGGCCTGGTTCACATTTGTGTCCAGACAAAATTCACAGTGGTGTTGGATCCATTTCATGACAGACAGCAATAGTACCCTATGGACCAAACTGACTACAATGGCAAAACGATTTTTGATATTTGACAGAATGTACAACGGAGGCTTCCAACGAAACCTCCGAAGCAGATGTGAACCAGGCCTTAGATATATCTTCTATGATATCTTTTCAACAATATTGTAACATGGGGCATATCCAAAAATTATCCCCTTCCTTTTCTTTAAATTGGGGATAACTAGAAACTCTGTATCATAATTCGTAAGTTAATTGTGGTCTCTGGATTATAAAATATTAGAAAACCTAATCTGCTGGACACAGATATTTTTGGACTCCCTTTTAAAATCTGTGACTTTGAGTTTTTAGATACAGGAGGAGGGAAGCAAATTAATTAGTTGTCTTGGGTGAAGAAAAGCATAGCTCCAGCTCCGCTACACACTACAGGTAGTCCCCAGGTTACTGACAGGAGTGGGACTGTAGGTTTGTTCTTAAATTGAATTTCTATGTAACTCGGAACAGTTAGATTTATTAAATGTAACTCCAGAACAACATTTTTTTTTGTAGTTTTGGATAGTGCAAGGCAGGGTTTTACACTTGTGTTGCTGTCTGTGCCCCTGTTAAGATAATTTCCCCCCATTTGCTGCTGCGGCATGCTGGAACTTGTCATTCCACAGCTACTATATGCTTTGGAACATGGAACTACAAGTGCCAGCATGCCCCATAAGTCTCCGTTTTCAACTAGGGGACAGATGTAAGCCAGAACGGTGTAAGTTGGGGACTGCCTGTACAGGGTTTTGGAATACATTGGATTTCAGGTTGGTGTAAATATTCTTCAGTATTTACACCATTCTTGTAGTAAAAATTGTTCATGATACCATAGTGGTCATATAGATGTATATTTACCCTCGTCCGTTATCCAAGTGAATTATAAATGTTTCATTTCCAAACTTCTCAAAAGTTTCATAATGATGTCGATCCATGTTGCCTATAAGGGGAGTAAAAACAGCTGTTACATACAACTATATGTACAGTTCAGATGTCAATCAACTCCTTTTTCATAGGTTCTCTGTTAGTGACAATGCCAGTAGGGTCCCCTTAAAGTAAACTGATCATAGAACTTTCCCTGCAGGAAGCCCCAGCGATCATCTGCAATTTTGGGGTGACCCAAACAAGCGTTCAATTTCTCTGCAGTGGCATGGAAAATTAACCATAACATGGTGCTCACTAAAATTAGGGGACCATCTTTGTAAAACACATGGAAGCCTTTTGCTGTTGCTTAGCTGATCAGTTTATATCCTTCATTTTTTTTGTACTTGTAAGCTATGATTTGTGCTAACGGAAACACTATCTTTACCATTTGTTGAAGTTATACAACCATTATAGTTAATAGTTAAGGGTTGGGATTGTGACTTTATAGATTGAAAAAAGTAAAGTTTTAACACATGTTACATAGACCAGACTAGATCTCTTACCCATAAGAAAGTCAAAAATTGTCATATCGATGACATCTAGAAGCCTGGTGCCACTATCATACGGTGGTGTTTGCTTTACTCCTTCACAGTAGTCACCATCAACTTCCCATCTGGAAGACATTATTAATTCTTATTAGAATATACACAACTACCAATATCTTGGCCAGAGTGGCCATTATTAAAATATCAGCATAATATGAATTTACCATTCACTTCGTCATAATCTTGATTAAAATCTCCAACTGTGTTGTGTACACAGCATCTATGCCAAATTATGGGCGACATGTATGAACGGGGCTGCACCAGTTTTCTGGTGTACTTTGAGCCAAAAAGAATGTATGAACATGTGCACTCCAAACTTTGGTGCAATAAGTCCCTTTGTAATGTGCCAAAGACACATTCATAGAAGTAGACACATTTATGATTCTTTGACGCCAAATCTAGGCGCAGAACAGTTAGAACAGCCAGACCAGGGTAAAGGTGGTGCCTGAGCCAGACTTGTGGTATTGGCTCTACACTGCCCTGTATGTATGATCTGCAGAAGAACAGCCAGACCAGGGTAAAGGTGGTGCCTGAGCCAGACTTGTGGTATTGGCTCTACACTGCCCTGTATGTATGACCTGCAGAAGAACAGCCAGACCAGGGTAAAGGTGGTGCCTGAGCCAGACTTGTGGTATTGGCTCTATACTGCCCTGTATGTATGACCTGCAGAAGAACAGCCAGACTAGGGTAAAGGTGGTGCCTGAGCCAGACTTGTGGTATTGGCTCTACACTGCCCTGTATGTATGACCTGCAGAAGAACAGCCAGACCAGGGTAAAGGTGGTGCCTGAGCCAGACTTGTGGTATTGGCTCTATACTGCCCTGTATGTATGACCTGCAGAAGAACAGCCAGACCAGGTAAAAGTTGGTCCATGAGCCAGACTTGTGGTATTGGCTCTACACTGCCCTGTATGTATGACCTGCAGAAGAACAGCCAGACCAGGGTAAAGGTGGTGCCTGAGCCAGACTTGTGGTATTGGCTCTACACTGTGCCTGTATGTATGACCTGCAGAAGAACAGCCAGACCAGGGTAAAGGTGGTGCCTGAGCCAGACTTGTGGTATTGGCTCTACACTGCGCCTGTATGTATGACCTGCAGAAGAACAGCCAGACCAGGGTAAAGGTGGTGCCTGAGCCAGACTTGTGGTATTGGCTCTACACTGCCCTGTATGTATGACCTGCAGAAGAACAGCCAGACCAGGGTAAAGGTGGTGCCTGAGCCAGACTTGTGGTATTGGCACTACCATGCGCCTGTATGTATGACCCGCAGAAGAACAGCCAGACCAGGGTAAAGGTGGTGCCTGAGCCAGACTTGTGTATGGCTCTACACTGCCCTGTATGTATGACCTGCAGAAGAACAGACCAGGGTAAAGGTGTTGCCTGAGCCAGACTTGTGGTATTGGCTCTACACTGCCCTGTATGTATGACCTGCAGAAGAACAGCCAGACCAGGGTAAAGGTGGTGCCTGAGCCAGACTTGTGGTATTGGCTCTAAACTGCCCTGTATGTATGACCTGCAGAAGAACTGCCTTACCAGGGTAAAGGTGGTGCCTGAGCCAGACTTGTGGTATTGGCTCTACACTGCCCTGTATGTATGACCTGCAGAAGAACAGCCAGACCAGGGTAAAGGTGGTGCCTGAGCCAGACTTGTGGTATTGGCTCTACACTGCCCTGTATTTATGACCTGCAGAAGAACAGGGTCATACATTCTGGTGCAGTCTACACTGCCTTAAAGTGATTTAGAACTGGTCTGTCAGCGCCAACGTTCATACATGTCGCCCTATGTGTCTGAAGACACACTGAGAAGGTAGGGGTAATACATGGCTTCAGGATTAGACTACATATAATGTCTATTTGTAGTCTGTAACCATAGAAATAATGAAGCTTACATACAAGATGTATACACAAAACAGTAGGAGATTTTCATGCAAGAATATTTCGAAGGCCAGTAAAACAAATAGGGGCACATTTTCTAACACTGTATATTACTTAGTATAAACTAAGACTAGACAGTCTAAAAGTGTCAGTGATTTATCACAGTGGCTCTTGCTGTATTACATATCTGGCTCATGTTTAGACAATTTAGTCTAACTTTATACAAGTTATTAATTAGCGTAGTTTGTGCCCATGACTGCATCCAAATATTTGGCACAATTTTTGGCGCTCAGAGTCACATGCCCTTCCACAAATTCATGCCCCTTTTGTTTGATGTGGCACAAAAGTGTCCAAAAACTGTCTAAAACACATAGTAAATGGGACTTAAAGCAAATACAACAGTTTTGTTTGCTACAAATTAAGCCAGAATTCTGATACAATTGCCATAGTAAATGCCCCATAAATTTAATAACTATTACATGTAATATTATATTTAGTTTTGTGTCTACAGCTTCTGTGGAGATCTTTGTGCACAGATGTAACTATAAAAAAAACACAAGGCCATACTTACAGCTCAATGGCTGAACTAAAGACTAAACCCAGTAGGAGGCAACACCGGCCCCAATGCTACTTGGGGAAGACAAACAGGTGCAGGTAACTGCTGAGCAGTAGCTCACACACCCCTCCTCTAGGGGGACAATTAGATGATAAAAAACTGCACATTAAATTGATACCTGTTCACACCAGTATGCAGAAAAGCCACAGTATAATACATGGGGAGATTTTCACAAATGCAAGAATACCAATAAATCAACCACTCACACTCCCTCAATATATGAGGGAGGTGGTTGCTGGCATTACAAATGAATAAATAGATAAGGCGATACAAAATGTAAGATGTAACTTTAGTTGTATGGAGAACGGAGACAGGCTTATAGGGAATGCTGGCATTCTGCTATTTATCACTACTCTGAGGGATATCTTATATGGCGCTACTGTATTATTTATAACGTTAAAGGGGTTTTGCCATGCAGTAAAATGGTGGGAAGTTTGAAAATTAATTAATAATCATTTTCACCATTCTTTATTATTAAAAATTCTGCACCGTTTTTGTCTTAGCTGCTTCTTTAGTGATCCATTGTGTATAGCTCGTCTCTAGGGGATACGACTAGGGCTGAGAGTTTCTCAGTCCTGGTCGCACATGCTCAAACATCACCTTTCCTCTCAGGCAGCTACTGAGTGTTCAAACTCCAGGTGCTGTCATTCTACTCCCATCCTCCGTACTCCTCAGTAATTAGTCAAACAGTACAAATAATTGAAAAAGAAACCTCAATGAGGTATGTGCATTGATAAAGAGAAATAAAATCCACAGGCTTGGTTCCTGCAGAGATTTGAACCAAGGACCCTTGTGCCTGGAGGCAAAAATGTTACCTCTGAGCTACATTGTAACTACTCACAGCTCTAAACATAAACAGACCTTTCTTTGACTAGAGTGAGAAAAGGACTGGTGATGTCACCCTGCTGGGTCACATGATATACAATTCAAACAACTCACATACGCCCCCCTTCTGAGCGCACAGAGCTGAAGAGCTGGATGCAGGAGGTATAAGATGAGATTGTGGCAAAACCCCTTTAATTATTGTTACTTCAGCTGCTACTTTAGTTTCCTGTCATTAGGTGGTAGGGGCCAATCTCATTTTGCTATGGGCCCCTATGAGGTCTAGCTATGTCCCGACTACAAAACCAACCTTGCATGTAGTCTGACCTTATTTTGTCTTTGATAATGTTGCACAATGTTTTCCATGGCAAAACCCCTTTAACCACCTAAAACCTCCCAGACAACTGTTACCGTAACTCTAATTTAGGCAGGATTATGATTAGGTACAGAGTCAAAGAAAGAATTTAGGGTTTGGACATCCTGAATCCAATTTTTTCACAACAGAAGAGGGACCCAATCTAGTAAACCTATTCTTTAGATACCTAATTCTGCCTAGGAACTGTACCCCGTTTCCCCGAAAATAAGACAGTGTCTTATATTATTTTTTTCTCATAAAGACGAGCTAAGAATTCTTTTTAGGAGATGTTTTTTTTTCTATGAACAATAATTCCCATTTATTGTTAAACAAATCATCAACATATATGAATATACTGTAGGGATTTCATCACAAACATCAGCATAAGCAGCCAATTGCATAAAAAAATATTATTTTCGGGGAAACCGGGTACGCGCAAAATGTATATCAAGGCTTTCTGCATAATGACTTTATTATCTTGATGCATCATAGCAAAAAATGTTTTAATTTGTGAATTACTAATTTAATGAAAGTAGTTATATGTGTCTGTGTGCTTGCCAGACCCTTGTGTCACCTGGTGTATAATTACAGATCACAGACACAGATATATTTGCTGATGTTTAACATTCTGGAGAGTCGTTTCCAGAAGATCTAGGAAGATGTATCCTCAATTAATTGCACTGATGGAGGATTTATAGGCAAACACTATGCTACTTTATTAACCCCCAGGATAAGCACTTGGCTCTTAAGAAAGCAGCGTGAACGGATCTTGCATTAGGGCCTAGCCTGGAATTGCACCCAGTTCTTGAATAATGAGATACTCTGCATTTTATTCACCATAGCAAATCCATCAGCTGGATGATGAGGCGTTTTCCATATCATTCTGCAATCCCCTTGTGCAAGATTCTTTTTATTAAGCGTGGAACATTTCCCGCACAAAGAGCCCTGCTACGTGTCCTCTCATATGGGTTCTGCATTCGGAGACCAAAACAAAGACTGATCTGATTTTTATACCTAGAATTCATCTTACCCCACACTGAGGAAATTCATAGCACAAATACATCTTAGAAAATGCAGAGAACAGGACGTACAAAGTTAGGCCATTATCATTCTTTACAATCTTACCCCACCACCCCCCGAAAAAAGTCAGCCCTCTCCATACAAATGATTCTCATTAATCGTGCCACTGTAGGACTATATGTGCTGTGGCTTTATTATTGAGGCTTCATTTCTGTATGGAGACATACCCATTAGTGTTTGTTCGGCGCAGGTGGATATGTAGGTATTTTTGCACTGACTGGGCACTGCTACATAACAATGAATACATTGGAGACAGTAAGTGAAGTAAGTGTAATACCATGTGAACAACCTGCAAAGCTTTACACGGGCTTGGTAAGTTAATGGGCCCACTGCTACCGTAAAAGCTGTTTCCTACTGTCTCTATTACATTGCATGTTTTATAGCTCACATTAAAGGGGTTGTCTCGCTACAAAGATTAGCTTACAAAATGTAGGGAACACTAAATGAAGATGTTTTCCAAATATATTGTTTTGTTCATCTTTTTTTTGTTAAGGAGCTACAAATGATTTTATCATCTTCTGAGGGCTCTCAGGTTTCCAAAGTGACCGACCTGTGTACTCCTTCTCCCCTGCTGTTTGTTCTATCTGATTGCAGGGAGTGATGTCCTCACACAGGTCTCCGCAGTGCCAGAGCTTGTGTGTTATCTGATCTTTCAGACAAAATACAGTAATTACTCTGCTGTTTACATTAGCTCAGAAGCTTATCCAGACCTCAGAGAAGGTAATTTATTTAATCTAGACTAATAAACAGAGAAGTCTGAATACACAGAGCTCATATGCTAATTACAGACAGCTTGACAAGGAAGTGACAGAGCAAAGCAGCATTATTTCATTCCTGCATCCTATGAAACTTTGAGATGAGACAACCCCTTTAATGCTGGATGTAGTGGAGAAGTAGTATTGCTTGAATAGGTCCTTGTTTGGTTTAACACTGGTGAAAAAAATTGGGTTTGCGACAACTTGAATTTTTACTCTACCTCTAACTGTAACCATAACTCTAACCCTAATCCTAAATTTAGGTTAGGTTTAGAGATAAGCGAATCGATTCTAACGAAGTGGAATTCGTTTAAAATTTCAGTAAAAATTTGTTTCTGAATGAAGCCGAATTTCCTGGCGATTCGTGGTAACGAATTGTTTTTTTCTAAAATGGCCGCGAGCACGTAGCGTGGCATGAGGCAAAGAACTATGGGAGAAAGAAAGGAACGCCCTCAATACCATGGCATGCAGACATGCAGCCAATCAGCATCCATCCAGCTTCTGTGATGTCACAGCCCTTTAAATAGAGCAGCCATGTTAAATTCTTCCACTTGTCACTGTCTCGTATGCACACGGATCTCTCTGTAGCAGCACTACATTGCATTCTGTGCAAAATACTTCCGATTTTAGAGTTACTGGGGTGAAATATCATTCAAATACACAGGTGTTTGTCAAATACACACCTGTACCTGAACCAGCGTTTTTTTGTTTTGGGATATTGCAATCTGTGGCAAAGAGTTAATTTTTTCACTTATTGTGGGGAACTCTGTGTCAAATCCACTGTGTGTATTTCTGCCCTACACACGTCTTAAATACATCAAGTTCAGTCTGTAGGGAACATAGAAGACATGCAGATATTCCATTTACTCATCATCTCTTTTTTGGATCAACTCCTGTTTCTTTTTGGCTTTAGCAATACTGATGGATTATTGAGCGATTGAAAGTGGACACTGATGGATCAAAGGAAGGGCAAAATGATCAGTGACGTTAATGCAAAATTACTGCCGACACCCTCTACACTCTTTCAGGGGGGCTCTAAATGTATTAGCATTTAACAGAGCAAGTTCTGTCATAATCTGTGGAATCATCTGATGTCGGTGTAAAAGGACTGCGCTCTTTGATGCTATAGTGGGATCTTGACCCTCAGCTCGGTTCTTTCCAGCTGACCCTGACATTACCTTGTCAGGCTGCGTCCCAATTCAGTTATTTGGTCAGTTTTGCCCCTGTAACTGCCCAGATAAGTGAAGTGTGAAGAGATTCTAATAGCGGCGCCTGTCATCTGCGTGTCATACTAAAACACAGCATTGTTTCAATACCAAACCAGAGGTCTATATAATTTTTTTGCAGGGAACCTTGTGTCACAAGCCACGCCACGTCCTGTACCATCGGCAGAGGGCGGGCACCGCAGTTAGGAGTGTCTGTCTCTAAGGATAAAGTGGCTCCTGTGAGCTGTTCCAGCAGCCGACTTACCTCCATGGATTTGCAAGCTTGCCTCATTGATTTAAAGGACCGGTTACGGTCACCCAGCTTTCCCTGCTGCCTGAGGTTACTTATAGGGCACCTCCTTTGCCAGCTGCATAAATTACAGTTTTTAAAAACTATCAAATATTGGACCTTAGAATGGTTTGGAGCTTGATAAAGAGCCACCATGACTATGGAATGTATTTTTTAGGGGGAATTCTGTCATAAATACATGGCCTCGAATAGATGTTGGGTAACCCTAATCCATTATGTAGGCCTTTCATTGATGGTTTATTAGAAGCCTTTTTGAAGCTAAGGTAGGAAAGTGTTCACAGCTATGACTCCATGACTATCACAGGACTGGACTAGTTTACAATGGACCCAGAATTGGACACAATATAATAACCGTATCCCAAAGACGTTCAGCTGGAACCATATACGGCTCAAAAAGAGGTCTGACTCTTTTTTTTTTTTTTTTGCTTACTTACAAATCCTTACTAATCACCTGATCAAGTAGCAAAGCTATGGATAATTAAAAGTAAAAAACATCTAACCGGAGCATTGGCTTCCAGAAAACTTCCCTTTTGTGATTCTCCTGTAATGCGTGGCCTTGGGTTGACTGATCCCTTCTTGTAAAGCGTACGTGGTATAATGGAAGCCATCTCAGAATAGTCTATCCATGTAAAGCAAAGAGCAGGAGTTCTCCTTCCAGCTGATATGGAGATATTTGTGCTACTGAGCAGCAGCTATTCAACCGTACTTTCAGTCCATTAAAGCCACATCTGAGGCAAACATCTTAAGCCAATTCTTTGTGCATTAAAAGGCATTTGTCTGTAGCATTAGATCTCTTTTCATTGTATAATTCATCTGCTGCTTTATTTATTCGGGACCAAAGTGACTAATGCAAGGAAGGATTCTCTGCAGCATATCGTCCCCTTTGAGTTATTTTTACATTCTGTCTAATTAAGGCAGTGATATTTGTAAGCACGGCAGTCGGTCTGTTCCTATGAAAACAGTTGCTTGAGCATTAGCTGTGCAAGAATTCATGGACCATACAGTATTCCTCAGCGAGGTGAGGAAAGGAACAAATTGTGGACTTGAGTGTACAAAATTAGGGGTTTATTACTTAAAGGAGCACTAAACCTAACCACGGCTGATGAAAGGCCTGATAGGGTTTTCAAAGAACTGGAGATATGTCAGTCCTATCAATATTCCCACCTTCAGAACAATGGTGAACATGAACTGGAAAGGGTCCATGTGTATAAACAATGGGCGACATGTATGATTTTTGGTGCCTAGGCGCCATTTTTTTTGCATGCATTAGTAGCATAGAATGTGCCTGAATCTATGAACCTGTTCTACTGTCGGTCATAGATTTAGCGCTTTCTAGCTACTAAACAACACTTCTAGCTCAGGTAAACCACTTTTAAAGTGCTCTACCTGTTCCAGCAGTAATGCGCCTGGATTTGCCGTACTGAAGCTATAAATGTGTAGCTTCGTATGGTTGTAGTGCATCCCGCATCCCGCCTGCCCCCCGATCTCAGGCGCATTACAAAGTGCTGCGGGCGCTCTGTAATGCGCCTTACCCTGGAGTGCACCTGATTAAAAATAGAGCGAACGGGGCTGCGCTGGTTTTTTGGCTAAAAAGATGCCAGATTTCTGGTGCAGCCCTGTTCATACATGTTGCCCAATATGTAGACCCTTTGTAGCAGAGCAATCGGCTCATCATAGAACTCCACATTCAAGGCTCTCAAGCCAGTTCTTAACCTGAAGGATTGCAACTTCTCGGATATTCTTAGACAAAGACAGGCTAACTGGTGAAGGTCAAGTCTGAGCCTGCTTGGACTCAAAATATTGCACTAGGTGAATGGTTGTTTACTCTGAACAATAATGACTCTCTAAATGGACACTAACATTAAAAAGGAGTATTTTTATTAAAATCAATATTCCTGGAAAACAATTTTTTTTTTTTTGAATTTTTGGTAGTCTTTTTTTTTTTTTTTTTAGGGGGGAGGCAGTCCTATGAAATTAAACATTACATATCAAATCTTTTCCTTTTCTAGCTGTGATTAGTAAAGAGATAAAACTCCTGACTGGCCAGACAGACTAATCTTACTTTACTGTTGGTGCTGCTTAACGCCTATGTAGTTTCGTTAGAAAAAGTTTGTAATGACAATGATTGCTCTATTGTTCTCTGGACAGGGATCGTTAAGATTAGACTAGACCACAGGACAATAACAGGCTATCTATGAAAGGATAATGGGGTAATCTTTTTATGCACTGGTGGATTTCCAGTCTCTTCAGATCCTGCTGACAAGAATTACACCTCGCAGACCGGGGGTCTGCAACGTCGGTTCTCCAGCTGTTGGGAAACTACAACTCCCATCATGCCCACTGATATAGATTATATAAATGCATGATGGGAGTTGTAGTTCCCAACAGCTGGAAGCCGTACATTGCAGACCCCTGTCTCAGGCCATAGTTGGCCTTAAAAAGGAGAACTGTCAAGAAATCCTCTTACTGCCGCTACAGAGCTCACAAAGGGGAAGATCCAAGTCACAGATACACAAGTCAGGGAATCATGTACATAGAGGAACTTTAATTAAAAAACAAACAAAAAAAACCACAAAATTAAAAATGAATAAGGCAAATTTGGATCTGATATTGGAGCCAATCTCTCACCACTATTTCTTATGGGTAGATTTTTAAGGAATCCACTAGACCTGTTACTATGTCATGTCTGTGCAATGATAACAACTGAGATTGCAATTATAAGTGAATAAGTAGAGTTGGAGTCAAGGTCCTCAGATCCAAGGAACCTAAGGCTGTTGTTGAGTCAGGAGAATCAGGTCCGGGAGACTGGGCTTTAGTCTTTTGTATTGGGCCTCATGCCTATTACATGTGCTTATGGCTAAAGTTTGACTATCAGGACCTAAAAATGGCTGCTTCCAGGAAACATATTATAGTCAATGACAGAGAAAAAGCAGCTAAGAGATATCAGGTTAAGCATCTCTTTAACAAGCAGGATTAAGCAGATCTCCAAAAGGGTTAATGCTATGCAGCGAGAGGGTAATCAAGCAATAATCTGATGACACATCAGCCCTGCCAACCCACTGCTCTTCTCCATCCTCCCCTCTAATAAGATCTGAAGGGATAAGTCTTAGGAAATCATATCCACATAGCTGCCAGGAATGATAAATGAACAGAATGCAGACGGGTAATGCAATAGACATAGCGCACCGGCCTGATAAGCTTTTAGATAGCCATAAACAGAAGCACATTAGGTGCCATATATCCATAAAGGTGGAAATTTATCAATTTCCTTACGGCCTTATTGAGTGCTAATATAAAGGTCTCATGTAATACAGAGCATTTTCATGGGTTATTTCAGAGTGCTGCATGGTGCGCTTCATTTTAAGGTCGCCCAAAGGATTTGCCTTCTACAGAGTAAATGGAGCTATAAAATACAATCTTCACTGCAGACTTAAAAAGAATATAATACATTATGATGCAGTTTATAGCGGTTACATGCATTTATCGCAATTTACGTGTCCTAAACATCCGGCTACTCGATGAAACAAAATACTGAAAAAATTTAGTTTTCTCTGTGTTCCAATGAGAAGTGACAGGTCTTAATATTGTGAATGATATAACTGGTATAAGGAGATATGACAGTACAACTAGATCAGTAGAAGCTCGGCATTTCAAGCTGAGTGGAAAATATGGCAGGACTGGTTTTTAAAAAGATCTTGGGCGACATGTATGAACTGGGCTGCGCCAGTTAAGCCGCGTTAAAAAGCTGTAGTAGCTCTGTTCTACAGATGTATGAACAGTCGCACTCCAAACTTTGATGTGATAAGCGCATGCGCAACACTTATTATTGCACCAAAGATGTGGGGTGATCTGGGGGCATCGCAACGCATTCATAGAAGTAGACACATTTATGATTCTTTGATGCCAAATCTAGGTGCAGAACAGTTAGAACAGCCAGACCAGGGTAAAGGTGGTGCCTGAGCCAGACTTATGGTATTGGCTCTACACTGCCTATGATGACCTGCAGAAGAAGCCAGCGGGTAAAGGTGGTGCTGAGCCAGACTTGTGGTATTGGCTTACACTGCCGTTGTATGACTGCAGAAGAACAGCCAGACCAGGTAAAGGTGTGCTGAGAGACTGTGGTATTGCTCTACTGCTTTGTATGACTGCAGAAAACAGCAGACAGGGTAAAGGTGGTGCCTGAGCCAGAACTTGTGGCTATTGGCTCTACACTGCCCTGTATGTATGACCTGCAGAAGAACAGCCAGACCAGGGTAAAGGTGGTGCCTGAGCCAGACTTGTGACAATGGCTCTACACTGCCCTGTATGTATGATTGCAGAAGAAAAGCCACTCCAGGCTAAAGGTGGTGCCTGCGCCAGACTTGTGGTATTGGCTCTACACTGCCCTGTATGTATGATCTGCAGAAGAACAGCCAGACCAGGGTAAAGGTGGTGCCTGAGCCAGACTTGTGGTATTGGCTCTACCTGCTGTATGTATGACCTGAGATGTAACAGCCAGACCAGGTAAAGGTGTGCATGAGCAGACTTTGTATTGGCCTACACTGCTGTATATGACCTGCAGAGAACAGCTAACGGTGTGTTACCACGCTGCCTTAATGTTGACTGGCCGCCCAGCCCCAAAACGTTCATAGATGTCGCTCCTTGTTGCTAACAATTTAAGGCTATGTTCACACCACACTTGCCAACTCTTCTGGAACACATTACGTGAAAGGTGCTAGGCTTATGCCATACCTACCGAAAGTGTGTGTTGCCGGGCAGAACAAGGGAGTTTCTGGATAGGATTTGGGCATTCTCAGGGGTAGGGCTATAAATTTCCCGGAATACTGATGAGATGGTTGGCAAGTAGGGTGCTCAAAAAATGGATGTGTTTGTTTTGGTTTTTTTTTTCTGAAGATTTTCAGCTGGAATTTTCTTTAGTTTATTACAGTATCAGAAAAGTGTATAAGATTTTACCAAATTCTATCCACAAACTGGGCCTCATTTATGAAAACTGTCTAATAATAAGACTGTCTCTGTTTCCCATAGAAGCCAATCACAGTTCAGATTTCCTTTTTAACGCCTTACCGACAGTGGACTAAAAAAATATCAAGAAGTCGCCTGTTAATTTTACCAATAAAAGCTACATTTCAGCCCATAAAAATGCACCATCCCTCAGGTTCATAGGTGGAAGAACGAAAAAGTTATTTGTCACCGAAAATTATGCTGCGCTGCAAATTTTAAAAATTGAGAATGCTTGTATTTTTTTAAGTGTTAAACATAACAGAAACCCTACATCGCCAGAATCATACCGACCTGCGGAATAAAGATACCACATCAGTTATACGAAAGAGTGAACGCCATGAAAACAAAATCCCCACAAACATGGCACAAGTATGGTTTATTTTTTTTCCCACAATCTGCAATTTTAGCTTAAAATGTTTAATTTTTACAAGGAATCCTGGAAAAAAAAGTATCCTAAAATTCGTCACGCAATTTCTCCTAAGTTCGGCAATACCCTATATATGGGTGTAAAATGCTGTTTGGGCACATGCTAGAGTGTGCAAGGGAGGGAGTGAGATTTGGCTTTTGGAATGCAGATTTTGGTGGGTGCCATGTCACATTTGCAAAGGCCTCAAAGTACCAGAACTGGTGAAACCTTCCAGAAGTTGCCCCATTTTGGATTCAACACCCTTCAAGGATCTCATCTAGGGTTGTATTGTGCATTTGGGTGCACAGGTGTTCCATAATTTTTTTTTAGCGTTGGGCTGTGAAAATGGGGGTAAAGCGCTTTTCCACCATTGTTTTTTGGGCTTCATTTTTATAGCATTCGCCCTGTGGTATAAATGACATCATAACTTTACTATGTGGTTCAGTACAGTGGCAATGATATACATTTTTATATAGGTTTTTATATTTTTTTACTTTTACACAATAGAAATGTGTTTAGAAAAAACTGTGCTTTTATGTTGTCATAGTCTGAGACCATAACTTTTTTATTTTTCTGTGTATGGAGCTGTTTAGGGGCTTGTTTTTTGCGGGATGAGTTGAATTTTTTATTGATATCATTATGGGGTTCATATGACGCGTTCATCACTTTTTATTAAGGTTTTTGTGAGACGTTCTGAACAAAACACAGCAATCCTGGTTGTGTTTTTTATTTTTATTTTTACAGCGGTCACCGTGCGGTATCAAAGACAAACTAGTTTTACTCAGCAGGTGAATACGATTACAGCGATACCAAATTAGTATTTTTTTGTTTTACTGCTTTTACAAAATAAAAACACTTTTACTCAAACAGGATGCTGATAGGATGCAGCGGTCACGGGCTTCGTATTCCATCCCCGGAAGTGGCGGAATGTCGAAAAAAGACCAGAGACACACAAAGCTATAACCAGGGACAGAGGGAAGGTAAGTAGAAGATTTTTAATTTTTTTATTTACAGCTGCCCTCAGAATTGTTGCTATGATTTTTATATGAAGTGGAAAACCACTAAAAGAAATAAGTTGGCTTTCCATCCATCGCTGCTAAGGTTGCCACCAATAAGATGGCTCCTATAGGTCTTGTGGCCACCAGGAATTTTAGCAATAGTAATAATAACTGAATAGCAATTCTATGTTAGCATCAGTTTTTATGTGTATTTTTTAAGCACTGTATGACTATATTAGAGCATGTACAGAAATCTTTAGTCTCCACACATTGGTATTATTTGAACATTGCATAATATTAGTTACTTGTGTGATGCTGCAATTACACTGTACAGCATATTATTTTAGTGTTATTAACAGATATATGGCGCTGAGAGTCAGGCGCTATATGCTATAAATATTTGTACATGTGTCCTTCCTTATCTTCCTATACTCTGCGGGGAGATGTTTATGCTATCATCCCTTTTTTGGATGTGTTTTTTTTAAAAATAACAAACAATTTTATTTAAAACAATTCAAACCCCACTTGAGCCGGTTTTCAGTTTTTAAATATTCAATTTTTTGGGGCAAAAAAGCAAAATTGGCATGCACATTTGTTTCCCCCCATCTTTAAATACTTATATTACGACTCCCCTCCCCTCTTCATAAACCCCCTTTTATATCACAGAGCTCCCCCTTACATATAACCTATATATCACTGAGCTCACTTCCCCCCCTCTGTCTTTAAAACCTATATATCACAGAGCCAGCTCCTTCCCTCTGTCTATCCCCTATATATCACAGAGCTAGTCCTTCCTCTATCATATCCCCCATTATCACAGAGCTGCCCCTTCCCCTTATCTTAACCCTATATATACAGAGCTCAGCTCCTTCCTCTATCATTAACCCTATATATCACAGAGCTCAGCCCCTCCCTTATATAACCAAATAATCACAGAGACAGCTTCTCTCCCTATCATATAACCCAAATTACCCAGGTCCTTCTCTCCTCTATATAAAACCCCTTTAATATCCAGGCTCGCCCCTCTCCCTTATAAAAACCCTTTTTTATATATTTTTATATCACAGAGCCGTTTCTCCCCTTTATCATTAATCCATATACAAGAGCCAGCATCTCTCCTCTATCATAAACCCCTATAAAAATTTCCAGAGCCAGCTTCTTTCCCTCTGCATATAACCAATTCCGAGCTAGCTTCTCTCCCTCTATCATAAAACCCCTTAAAAATACAGGAAAATTTCCTCTTTATCATTAAACCCTATATATCACAGACCGTTCTTTTTCCCTTTTTCATATAACCCAAATTTTTAACAGAGTCGGCATCTCTCCTCTTCATAAATCCTATATATTAAAAAAGTTTTCACTCCACTTTTTGAAAATTTTTTTACTAATTTTTATTTTCTGCAAAACTTTGATCATTCCAAAGAAAATATAAAAGCCGACTTCATATATGGGACCCATACCCACACGCATTTTATAAAAGATTCTAATGCAAGACTTTCGATTAAGTTAACTTTCTCATAGAATCCCATTCTTTAATAACCTATTTTCTTTATATTTTTAAGGACCAACGCAGCATCCATGTTTTTGAAGCCTTTTTATTTGTCATTTGGAATATTAAAAATTTTGCAAAAAATTAAAATTTTTTTTTTTTTTTCAACATTGGAGTGCAAACCCACTTTCTTTCTACTGATTCTCTTTTGGTGTGCACCCCCCCAAGGGAAAAATGCGGGGACATAATTTTTTTTAATTCATAACCCTAAATCACAGAATCATTCTTCCCCCTATTATAACCTATATAAACAACTCCTCCCCCCTTCATATAACCCTATATATCACAGAGTCAGCCTCTCCTCTATATATAACCATATATCCGAGCTCAGCTTCTCTCCCCCTATATATAACCCTATTATCACAGAGTATTTTTTTTTCTATCAAAAAATTTTAACAAACCCCATTTTCCCCAAAAACCCATTTCCCTGCTTTTTCCCCTATCATAAAAACCCACATATCCCAGAGATCGTTCTCTCCCCTGTCTAAACCTATAATCAAAGAGTCGCTTCTCCCTCTTGATATTTCCCATATTCCAGAGCTCCTCTTTCTCTGCAAATAACCCTTATATCACAAAAGCTAAGCTCCCTCCCTTTACATAAATCCTATATATCACAGAGTCAATTTCTCTCCTCTGTTTTATAACCCTATAATATCACAGAGCCCCCTTCTTTTCCCTCTATCATTTTCCCTATATATCACAGACTCATCCCCTCCTGTTATAAACCATATATATCCAGAGCTGCTTCCTCCCCCATCATATAACCCTTATATCACAAAACTCAGTTTTTCCTCTTTCATTTAAAAAATATATTAAAAAGCTCAGCTTGTCTCTCTCAATTTTAAAAACCCTATATATCACAACTCACTCCCTCCTTTCATATAAACTTTTATTCAGGCCCTTCTCTCCCTTTCATATAACTCTATATATACGAGCTCACTCCTCTCCCTATCATATAAAACCCTTATATTTACGATTTTCGCTTCTCTCCCTCTTCACATCCTTCTCTGATTGGGAACATAAACCACCTACAGCTTTAAGCTAAGTCTTGGTGTTTTATAATGCTAAATTGAGTGATGTTATAAATATTTCGTATGATAATTTTTTTTTTTTTATTATTGAACTTTTAAAATTTAAAGCATTTTGTGTTATTTGAATACTTTATACTACACGGGGGCCCTTTTTCGTCCCATCCATGGAAAAAAGGGGGTTAAAAAAAACCACCCCTCCAACCTCCCATTTTAATCCTTATTGATACAAAAAGGTTTTCACATGGAATGTATTCCTACAAAACTCTCCATAATTGGTAATAATGGCATAACGTGCACCCCCTCTTTTTTGGTTTTGGTATGGCGTCTCCGGATTCCCCCGTCTTCCCTTTCGAAGGACAAATTGGAAAGGAAACAGCCCAAAGGGTCCTTCTTTTGATTTGGGTTTCCCATAGGGCGTTCGTTGAACATTAAGAACATTCTCCATAGAAACAAATGTTGTTTGCTGTAAGGAAACAAATTAGGAGTTCATTTTAGCCTAATGCACGTAGAGTTGGAGATTACATACAGAAAGAACAAGGCTAAAAACAAGGATTGTGTTACAAAAGTTCACGACATTCGGAGTGACATCCTTAGTCTTTCCACCCCATCTGTAATATATCCCATTCCTCTGCAATGGTCACTATGAACACATACTGGCATTATTCTTTGAAATAATGAGGATTTTTATAGTCGAATATCCCAAATATTCTCAATTTCTTAGCTGAAAATCATAGAGTATCATATTTAAAGCATGCAATCTACACAAAATGTTTAGCCGTGTATTTTCTTTGCTTACATCATCATCTTCGAGCTATATCACAGCTCTATTTATAATTTTGCTGATTACCCATGAAAACTGACAGCGGTTTACAGTATCTTCAAGGACTAAATTGTACTTCTGTAAAACCACTAGAGAACCCATGATGCACTGATGGCAAGAAATCAGATTTTTCAATTTAGGTCTGAACGTACTCTACATTTGGTTGTGTAGCCCCTTGGAAAATCCTGGGTCTCATCTATGGATACAAAATTCAGCTGCATTACTATGATAAAAAACTGGTCTAAAACCAACTCTGACACTACTCTTTATAAAAAGCTGGCACAAACGAAATAATACAACCCTAAAAATGTCTATAAAAAACCCATACAAGTCAGGAAATAGCAAAGAAGATGGATATTTTATTAGCTCACAATGCATAGTTAAAAATCTTTAAAAAACAAATAAACAATACAGATAATTCAAAATGGGGAATGATGACTGAGATTACATAAGGAAATAAAAGCATGTGATATAAAAAAAAATTATAAATACCATATTTTTCGGACTATAAGACGCGCTTTGTTCCCCAAAACAGGGGGAAAACAGGGATGCGTCTTATAGCCTGAATATACTCAGCCGGAGGCTGGAGAGGAGCGAAGCCGCGGCTGGGTTTAACCCTTTCAAACCCGCCCCCGGGCCCCCTCGAAACCCCCTTTCCCCCAAATTTCTGGGGGCCCAAATCTCCCCCAATTTGTGTTGTGAGGGGACCCTCACTTTTCCGGGGGGAAGTAAATGCTGAAACCCTTTGATTGGCTACAGGGGGTTTTCCCCCAAACGTGCCACAATGCACCACCTTTTTGGAAGTTTACGGCCCCAAAAACAGGGGTTTTTAAATTTAGCGGCACATATAAACTGAAACCCAAATTTAAAAGTGGCCCCCACATGTGAAAATTTTATTTGAAGTGGCAACAAAGCCCGGGGGGAGACTTTTCCCCCGCTAGAACTGGGGACCGAAGGAAGGTGACTGTAACTTTTTTTATTGTACTGGGGGCCTGTAAGCTATTGAATTATTTTTTTTTTTCATGAGGTGGAAAACCCCTTTTTTTAAAATTAACCCCTGAAAAAAAGGGAGGGTAGGGGGTTTTGGAACCCCTTTTCCAAGCATGATCATCTGTCTTTCACTATGAATTGTACGTCAAATTTAGGTCAATATAAAATTTCATTACAACCTAAGTAATGAAATTTTCCGGCCGGCATTTTGTCTTTTTTTTTTGGCACGTAGGGGGGCGGCTTTTGTCCACAATTTGCAAATTCAAGTTATCCCCCTTCGCACCTACATGGAAAACCCCCTAAAGAATTTTTCATTTTAGGTTTTTTTTGGTTAAATCCCCCCGGTGTTTAAAAAACCCCTTTCCCCGGAAAATTTCCCTTTGGGGGGGTACCACTGAAAAAGGGTTTTTTTATTTAAAATCTTTTGGGGGGCATTGCTTGTCAATTTTCGATGCTTTTTAAAACCGCCCAAACCCTCCCGAAAAAAAAACCCAAAAAATAAAAATGTTTTTGGGGAAAAAGCCCCCCAAAGTTCGTTTAAGGGTTAAAAATTAGGATTTTACAAGCTAAGTTTCTGCGAAATCCCCGGGCCCCGTGGAAATTTCCCGAAAAACCCCATCACTTCTTTGGGATAAGGGCAATTCCAGTTGCCTAACATAGGGGTAACCTTATGTTTTGGTAACCAGAAGAGACATCAGACCAAAAGTGATGTTGAACTGAAAGTGAGTCCGCATGGAGAGTTCTGCAAAATGGTACATTAAAGCCACAATCTCATTTCATACCCCCTGCATCCAGCTCTTCAGTAATTTTGTTTCCAGAAAGGGGCTGGGGTGATTTTTTCTTAATTGCAATCATGTCCTGACATCCCCCATGAAATTTTCCCCTTGTAGTTAAAGGGGCTGTTTATAAAAGCATTGTGAGTTTTCTGAAGGTAAAGCTTTTGCCTTTAAGGCACAAGGGGCCCCAGCCCCTTTAAAAATTTCAAAAACCAAACCTGTGTTTTTTTTTTTTCTCTTTTTTAAAAATAAAAGCCTGATTGATTTCTTTTTTTTTTTTTTTTGCCTTTTTTGACTAATTACTAATGGGGTACAAGGACAGGAAAAAGAATGACAGCACCCGGGGTTTGAACACTCCAACGGGCCCGAGAGGAAAGGGGATGTCGAGCCCAAAACGACCCAGGACTGGGGAGTTCCCGCCCCTGGTCGTTCCCTGGAGAAGGAAACTGTAAACAATGGATCACTAAAGGAGCAGCTAAAAACAAAAAAAAAAGCGAATTTTTAATACTGATGAAAGTGAAAATTTTGTTATTTTAATTTCAACTTCCCCATCGGCAATTTTACCTTTTGTGCCCCAAAAACCCTTTTTACCTGTTTTTTTTTTTCAGGTTAAATTTTTCCCAAATTTATCACCAAATTAAACCCCCGGGGGTTCCTGGTGCCGGCCCCTTTCTTCTGTTCCAAAAATTTTTTTCCCAGTTAACATATGTTATGGTCACCAGAAATATTGTTACATTGGCAGTGATGCCAGATTGGGAGTGCCACAAAATGGTAAATTGATCCATTTACATATATATAAAAAAAAAACATAATCCCAATTTAGGATAAGAAAAAAAACGTATGATATCCCAAACCTGAATTTTTTTTACAAGTTCGGTCAACGCAGTGTCGAACTGAATAGGGACTTATTCGAGCAATACTAGCCACTGCCCTATTAATCACTAATTACATTTTTTTAATTCTTAAGCAAAACTGAAAAAGGGTAATTACACCTTGAAGACGATCACCCTTTTTGTGTTTAAACATACCCCTTTTTAATATAAATATCATATCTTCCCGTTTTTATTGCGATACAATCTCCTTGAAGAATGTGTATCCAATAACTAGACTGAATTGGATATTATGCTGCTGCCAGCAGTATACCGGTGATGAATCGAATCTGATCATTATTTATGCTCTCTGGTTGATTTACAGATACAACTACATGTTTAATTGCCTCCTAATACAGGCCCCTAGTCAAGTTAGTGGTAGAAAAAAAAAATTGTAATAATAAAATTTCTTCCTCAAACTCAGGAGATTACAGATAAAAGCCTGACTCTTCTCCGCACTGTCGCTAAACAAATTCCCGGAGTCTACAAAACAGACAAATGGGAACCGGTGAAAATAATCCAAGTTAAAAATAATCAAAATTCTGGGTGCATTTTGGGAAATTTTAGGAAAACTGAGTCCCAGATTGAATTTCATAGTGCAGCCTAACCATCTCCATACAGAACATTGCTGAATATTGAATAAAAATATTGACAGATTTCATAGGGAGAGAACTTTATCAGCCAAGTAGAAATATTATCAGCCAGTGGAGGAAACAAAATTGCAAATTATTGAGGCGTTTTGGCAGCATAGACTCTGAATATATGAATAATAGTTCTCTATGTCATTTTTGTATGAAAAAAATGTGCTATTTTGCCCTTGGGTTTTAAAAATTAAAAAATATATACAAGGAGGGACCCCGAATTGCCTTTTAATTTAAATTTGGGCAACTTTATAGGGGATAAATCCCGGGGGCCCGCAAAAATAAGTTTTTAAACTTGACATCAACCAAGTGTGTTTTATACATAATTTTCCAGAGTTTATTTCCCGTGTGGTTTTTAATAAAAATACTTTTTAAATATATATAAAATATATTATAAAATATATATATATATATTTTAGAAATTTTTTCCTTTTCGTCTTTGGGGCCCCCCTCCCGGGCCCTTCCCGGGGGTATTTTTGTCACGGAAACGGCCCCTTTGGGGTTTAAAGCATACATGCCAACTCTCCCCTTTTTTGGGGGGGGGGTCCCGCCAATGGGGGGGCCCCCCCCCTTTCCCCCCCGGGGAGGGGTTGGCATTCCTCCCGGGTGCCAGCAGGGCGGGGGGGGGCCCCCGGGGCAAGAGTTAACGCTGGTGCGTACCTGGCCCCCGCCGGGCCTTTTCCCCCAGCCGGGGAAGCGGCCGCAGCGGGGGCCCTTCACCCCCCCCGGCGAGTTTTTACTGACTTGTGCGGCCTAGCCGCACAGTCATTTAGCAGTACAGGGAGAAGGCAGGAGGGATCGGCCCCCCCTCCCTTCTCCCCCTTTATGTACCCCGGCCGGGGGCCGCCCGTCATACAGGTCAGTGTCGCAGGGGCATGAAGCGCGCTGCACTTAAATCCCCCCTCGACGCTAGGGGGTACTCAGTCGGGCCGGGGATGCCGGAGCTGCAAAGGGGCCTGGGAGTAAGTGGCCCTTTTTTTATTTTTTTTTTTATTTGTTATTGGGGGGGGGTTTACCTCTACAAAATTTGGGGGATACCTGGCAAAAAGGGGGGCCTACCGGCAAAAAGGGGCACTACTGGGGTACAAGGGGGGGACTACCTGGCAACCCAAGGGGGGACAACCGGCAAAAAGGGGGCACCCACCTGGTAAATCCCGGTAAAAGGGGGTTATGGAACAAGGGGGAAACCCCTCCCAAAATTTTTACCACCTCCGGGCCCACAAAGGGGGGGGACCACCGGTCAAAGGGGGAATCCCTGGGGGTCCGGTTTCCAAGGGGGGGGGGTATTTGGGAGGGGGGAACTTCCCCCAAATTAAATACCCCCAAGGGGGACATCTATCAATTGGGGGGACCCAAAAACCCCTACCGGCAAAGGGGGGACCCCTGGTATCCAAGGGGGGGCATATGAAATGGAGGGGCAAACCTCCTCCAGGTAAAACCACCCCCAATAGGGGGGTTCCTTTTCCTTGGTACCAACACCCGGTTTAAAGGGGGGGCCCCCTGGAAACCATAATGAAAGGGGGAAACAGAACCCCTACAATTACACACCTCCAATGGCCTTTTCAGGGAAAACCCCACCGGTTCCCTGGGGCCCTACCCATTTAAAGAAGGGGGGGTAATGGACAAGGGGGAACCTTCCCAAGGGGGTTTCCCCCACAATGGGGGGGGTTTTCAATGGGGGGCACCCAAAAGAGGGGACCCGGTACCAAGGGAACATATGGTAAAAGGGGGGGGGGAAATTCCCCCAGAATTTCTACCTTTCCAAAAAGGGGCCTTTTCAAAGACCACCACACAGTTATGGGGACCCTGGTACCAAGGTAAAAAATATGGTAAAAGGGGGCGGGGCTTCCCCCATATTCTAAACCAAACCAAAAAGGGGGAATCCTTACAAACCAACCACCTGGGCCAAAAGGGGACCCTGAGGGGGCCCCAGGTAAAATGGGGTAATGGAAAGAGGGGGACACCCCTTCTCCCATTTCCCAACCTCCCCAGGTCTAAATGTTGTTATGGTCAATGGGGGGGAATAACCGGGCCGGGCCCTTTTTCCCTGGCCTCAAACTTTCCTGGGTTTTTTTTTTCCCCTTACCGGAAAGGGAGGGGGCAAAATTTCTCCAATTACTACCGCTACAGGGGGCCCCACCAGGAAAGGGGACCCTGGTATCCGGAAACAGTAGTGTATGGAGGACGAACTTTCCAGTATTACTACCTCCCAGCAGCTCTTAAAATTGTGACCACCACAAGGTCATGTAACCCTGGTATCCAGGTAACAATAGTGTATGGAGGAGCAGAACTTCTCCAGAATTACTACCTCCAGCAGTGTCTTATCATGTGATCACCACACAGGTCATGTGACCCTGGTATCCAGTAACAGTAGTGTATGGAGGAGCAGAACTTCTCCAGTATTACTGCCTCCAGCAGCGTCTTATCATGTGACCACCACAGGTCATGTATCCCTGGTATCCAGGTAACATAGTGTATGGGAGGAGCAGAACTTCTCCAGTATTACTACCTCCAGCGGCGTCTTATCATGTGATCACCACACAGGTCATGTGTACCCTGGTATCCAGATAACAGTAGTGTATGGAGGAGCAGAACTTCTCCAGTATTACTGCCTCCAGCAGCGTCTTATTATGTGACCACCACACAGGTCATGCTACCCCTGGTATCCAGGTAACACTAGTATATGGAGGAGCAGAACTTCTCCAGTATTACCACCTCCAGCAGTGTCTTATCATGTGACCACCACACAGGTCATGTGACCCTGGTATCCAGGTAACAGTAGTGTATGGAGGAGCAGAACTTCTCCAGTATTACTACCTCCAGCAGCATCTTCTCATGTGACCCACACTGGTCATGTGACCCTGGTATCCAGGTAACAGTAGTGTATGGAAGAGAAGAACTTCTCCAGTATTACCACCTCCAGCAGTGTCTTATAATGTCTGTCAGTGTCTGTGGAGAAGACGCCGCACATTCTTCTCTGTCTCATCTTTCTGCTTTGTTTTTCTTTACAGTTAATCTTATTAACATGACATCCCCTATAGATACAGCAGTTGTACAAGTATCTACACACAGGGAAGAAGTTGCTGGAAGAATAACATTAATAATAATTTATTCCACCATTATTCCTATTCAGTTCCACCTAGATGTCATGAGACCCTGCTGCTAACTGCCTGTCAGGAGATCACGACTGATGCCTTGTTTAGTCCATATAATTACTCAATGGCAGCCATTATTATGGACAGGAATGTGGGTTGTACCTTTTTATTTTTTCTAGATTGGGGCCTACTGCACTGGTGTAAAGTGAAAAATGAATGATTTTCTTTCTCTCTCTCTATACATAAAAACAATAGAAAGTGGACAACCCCTCTAACTACAATGCAGGAAGCAGCCTATGATAAAGAGTAGCACTGCTTTTTACTTTGGATGGTGGGGCACAGATCTTTTTTCCTAATTTCATACATACAATTACAACACAAACTGATTAGTTCTCCCTAGTGTTATCTTACATACATTCAGCAAATACTTTGCCATGAAGTGAGTTCCTTACCTCTTATCTGCTCAGGAGAGAAGATAAACAAAGCATGCAGCATCATGGGGGGGAGAGGGAGGGGGATGAGCAGAGAGTGAGGAAGCAGGGAGCGTCTGAAAAGTTTACTCAAATAATTACATTACAACCAGTGGATTCTCTATACAGCAGACATTCTCATACACTGCACTTTTCTCCCCAGCCCCTTGCAAGCTCCTTCATGTTCCCTGTTATCAGAAAAGAAGTGCAAACACGCAAGTGTGGCCAGATCAGCTCCTGTCAGTGTCCTGGTCATATCTAATGTAAATTGTCAGGAAACTAAGGGGACTGAGCAATGCTGTAGCTCTCAAAGACTTCACTTTTTGTAATCACATATTTAGAAAAGTGATTAAATACGCATTCTGGAGGATCCCATGTCAAAATCCCTTTAAGACAGATGCAGCATAAATCTGTTTTGATTGACACATTGATAGAAGCCGGAGCTGACTTTTGGGTGAGAATTCCAAGTTAAGAGAAAAAAAATCACACAAAAAAAGACAGATAAAAGCAATTTAAAACATACTTAATAACCAGCAGGACCATCTGCTTTTAAAGCCGGGCACATTCTCCAGCAGCCTCTTTGCTTGGTGTGATAACAATTTTATTTCATTTTCACAGCAGTGTCCCTCATGATAAAAATAAATGATTTATAAGGAAATCTTCTAAGGAGAAGACAAGGGAAAGAGGCTCACAAGCATCTGATTCAAATTCCATCTTCACAGGAACACAAAATATTCCATTTGTTAGCAGAAATTTCACACGCTTCTACTTGCTTACGTACAATACTTCAGATGAAATCTGTGTCCTTCCTGTGTGTTGTGATGTCTCAACAATGCTACTGCAGTGTATACTTAGGATAATGGTATGGATAATGCTCTCCCAAACTGCAAATTACATGGTCTGGCAGGCGGCGTTTCTGCTGCATCACGTGCCGCTGCCGGTCTGTAGAACAACAGGGTCTGTAGGTGTGGGTGCTGCACAGTGCTACTCGTCTCAATGTCTGCACCAAGTGTGACTGCAGGTATCTGTAATGTTATACAGTATAATATAAGACAGTACTGTGCACTGTCCATATATACAGTATAATGTAATAGATACTAAATAACACACCCAGTATAAAACAAGATGAGGAGTACTGTGCACTGTCCATATATACAGTATAATGTAATAGATACTAAATATTACATCCAGTATAAAACAAGATGAGGAGTACTGTGCACTGTCCATATATACAGTATAATGTAATAGATACTAAATATTACATCCAGTATAAAACAAGATGAGGAGTACTGTGCACTGTCCATATATACAGTATAATGTAATAGATACTAAATATTACATCCAGTATAAAACAAGGCGAGCAGTACTGTGCACTGTCCATATATACTGTATAATGTAATAGATACTAAATATTACATCCAGTATAAAACAAGGCGAGCAGTACTGTGCACTGTCCATATATACTGTATAACATAACAGAAACTAATTATTACACCTGGTATATAGAACAGGACAAGGAGTACTGTGCACTCTCCATATATACTGTATGATGTAATAAATACTAAATATTACACCTGGTATATAGAGCAAGACAAGTAGTACCGTGCACTGTCCATATATACTGTATAATGTAATAGATACTAAATATTACATCCAGTATACAACAAGCACTGTCCATATATACTGTATGATATAGCAGATACTAAATATTACATCCAGTATACAACAAGGCGAGCAGTACAATGCACTGTCCATATATACTGTATGATATAACAGATGCTAAATATTACACCTGCTATATAGTGCAAGACAAGTAGTACCGTACACTGTCCGTACATACAGTATAACATAACAGAAACTAATTATTACACCTGGTATATAGAACAGGACAAGGAGTACTGTGCACTCTCAATATATACTGTATGATGTAATAGATACTAAATATTACACCTGGTATATAGGGCAGGAAAAGTAGTACTGTGCATTGTCCATATATACAGTATAATGTAATAGATACTAAATATTACACCTGGTATATAGGGCAGGAAAAGTAGTACTGTGCATTATCCATATATACAGTATGATGTAAGAGATACTAAATATTACACCCAGTATAAAACAAGGCGAGCAGTACTGTGCACTGTCCATATGTACTGTATAACATAACAGAAACTAATTACTACACCTGGTATATACTGTATAACATAACAGATATTAAACCTTACACCCGGCATAGAGAACAGTCATTGATAAACAATGCTTAGTACTTGTCTTCTTCTGTAGGTCAAGTGTAACACCAGGATCTGATATTGTATATAGTATACAAGGCAAGTAGTACCATGCACTCTTCATATATACAGTATGATGTAATAGATACTAAATATTAAACCCAGTATAAGACAAGACAAGCAGTACTGTGCACGTATCTACTATATAACATAACAGATATTAAACCTTACCACCAGCATAGAAAACATTCATTGATTGACAATGCTCAGTACTACTTGTCTTCTTTTGTGAGCCAAGTTTAACACCAGGATCTGTTATGTTATATAGTATACAACAAGACAAGTAGTACTGTGTGCAGTCCATATATACAGTATGTTGCACAGTATTTATGGACAATGCACGGTAGTACTTGTCCTGTTCCATATACTGGTTATAATGCTTAGAGTCCATTATTTTAGATAGTATAGATGGACATTGCACAGTACGAATTGCCCAGTTCTATATGATTGGTGTAATGTCTAGTATCTATTATGTTACACAGTACATATGGAGAGTGAGCAATACTACTTGCCTAGTTTTTTTGTAACATTATACCTTTTATATTGACAGCATATTAAAGGAGTTTTCTCACTACAAATATTAGCTTTTAACATGTAGGGACGGGTAATTGGAGACTTTTTCCCAATACATTAGTCTTTTGATTTGACCTTGGTCATGAGATAAGAGAGATTTCATCTGTTCTGAGTACACACAGTTTTTTTCTGGATACATCCATATTTCCCTTTTTGATTAGACAGAACGCAGGGAGTCATGTCAATATGGACAGAGCTAATTCTCACAGCAGACTCATTATCTCTAACAAGATTAGCTTTTGTTTACAGTTAATCAATTGTTTTCACTCCTCAGAGCCCTTGCAGCTTTGTTTACTGAAGATTAAATCTCCTGCATTTATGTCTTTTTAATGTGTCAGTATTTTCAGAGAAGCTAAATATGAAAAACATGCCTAGAACACCGCAGCCTGGGGCAGAGTGCTTTGAAAAGTTGCCTGCGACTGTAAAACAGCCTGGTGAGAAAACCCCTTTAGGATCAATTGCATTTGCTGCTGTTGATATTATATGTTTAGTGTCTATTTTAGGAGAGGATTATTTAAGAAATAATTGTGATTATTCTACAAGTAAGGACAATGCATAACAGCACCCCATTTGCTTTGTTTTGTGTACCCATATCTAATTATACATTTATGGTTACCATTTAAATATGCTGCTGTGGACACTGGTGACTAACCAGGAGTCTAAATAGAAATCATAGGACCTGAAGAAAACTTTGAACGAACCTTATCTCAGAAAAGGTAAAGAAATTACCAGAAAGGGTAAATGTATACCTATTACTTAACTAGAATTCTATTGTCTTTTAAAATTGCTGGTGTATCCTAAGGGTTGGTGAGGGTCTAAGGATACACTATCAATTTGAAAGGCTAGATAACTTTTTTAAATAATAACATTTTGGCAGCCACTAGGTGGCGTTCACTTAATATAGATTCTCACATCTTCCATTGAAATAAATCTACAAATGTAACAAAGTGAAGCTTGACCGTGGTATCATAGTTTTTCATGTTACCTGTTCTTTCAACACAACAAAGGTCATTTAATAGCACTGAGAAACTTGAGATAACTTTCTGTGCTGTAATATCATGCTGTGTTATTGTTGAATTTGTTTGCTATTATATGTAGTGCTCCCCCTAGTGGCAGCTGCAAGGACACAACATTTTGTCATTTTACATGAAGTGTGAAGGAAGGATGCAGTGCAATTCTTTGCCTCTGCTGACTACCAGCAGTGGTGTGATTGCCCTCTATAGTAGGTATGCCACATTAACCACTATACACCCGCCCATCCTATTCAATAGATGGTCTAATACAGATGTCTGTAAATCTTATAAGAAGAAAGTTTTGACTACAGCTGGGATCCTGTAGAACAAAGGACATCTGTCATGACTCACATGATCAGTCTCTTGCTTGAAAGGAGCAATGCTCTGCACGTGCTAATCCACCTGGCCTGTGTCCACACCCAGGGAGAGGCTCTGCTGGTGAGTTCAGGAGTGACAGCTCTACAGCCACTCTGGACAGAGGTTGTGTCACACAGGCCAATAGGAGGGTCCCTAGACCGCACCAATTAGCTACTGGGTCAGTGTCTGGGCACACCATTTAATCCTCCTCAGACCTTCCTGTGAAAGGTTCTTGCTTGCTCTTCTATTTACCTGGCCTCGGCTAGTGCTCTTGACCTCGTCTTGTCTCCTGATTCGGTGCCTCGTCCACTGATAACGTTCTGACCCCTGGCTTATTTTATGGTTATCTCTTCTGTCTTCTGATTTGTTGTCTGATGTACCCGTTCTGTTGCTGACCCAGACTGATCGACTATTCTTCCATCTGATGGGCCCTGCACTTAGTAGCATAGGGACAGACGGGTCAAGGGGAGAAGAAGGAGCGAGGCAGACAGACGGGTCTGGGAGAAGGAGCGAGGCAGACAGACGGGTCAGGGGGAGGAGAGGGAGTGAGGCAGACAGACGGGTCAGGGGGAGAAGAAGGAGCGAGGCAGACAGACGGGTCAGGGGGAGAAGAAGGAGCGAGGCAGACAGACGGGTCAGGGGGAGAAGAAGGAGAGAGGCAGACAGACGGGGCCGGGGTGGGGGAGTGAGGTAGACAGACGGGTCAGGGTGAAAAAGAAGAGCGAGGCAGGGCAGACGGTCAGGGGAGAGAAAGAAAGGAGGAGGACAGACAGACGGGTCAGGGGGGGTGGAGTGAGGTAGACAGACGGTCAGGGTGCGAAGAGGGAGCGAGGTGGACAGATGGGTCAGGGCAGAGAGACGGGTCAGGGGGAGAAGAGGGAGCAAGGCAGAGAGACGGGTCACGGAGAGAAGAGGGATCTAGGCAGACAGACGGGTCACGGAGAGAAGAGGGAGCGAGGCAGACAGACGGGTCAGGGGGAGGAGAGGGATATAGGCAGACAGAAGGGTCACGGTGAGAAGAGGGATCTAGGCAGACAGACGGGTCACGGAGAGAAGAGGGAGCAAGGCAGACAGACGGGTCAGGGGGAGAAGAGGGAGTGAGGCAGACAGACGGGTCAGGGGGAGAAGAGGGATCTAGGCAGACAGATGGGTCAGGGGGAGAAGAGGGATCTAGGCAGACAGACGGGTCACGGAGAGAAGAGGGAGCGAGGCAGACAGACGGGTCAGAGGGAGGAGAGGGAGCGAGGCAGACAGACGGGTCAGGGGGAGAAGAGGGAGCGAGGCAGACAGACGGGTCAGGGGGAGGAGAGGGAGCGAGGCAGACAGACGGGTCAGGGGAAGAAGAGGGAGCGAGGCAGACAGACGGGTCAGGGGGAGAAGAGGGAGCAAGGCAGACAGACCGGTCAGGGGGAGAAGAGGGAGCAAGGCAGACAGACGGGTCAGGGGGAGGTGTGGTAGCTCTGCAGACAGACGGGTCTTGGAGAAGGAGCGAGGCAGACAGACGGGTCAGAGGGAGGAGAGGGAGCGAGGCAGACAGACGGGTCAGGGGGAGAAGAGGGAGCGAGGCAGACAGACGGGTCATGGGGAGGAGAGGGAGCGAGGCAGACAGACGGGTCATGGGGAGGAGAGGGAGCGAGGCAGACAGACGGGTCATGGGGAGAAGAGGGAGCAAGGCAGACAGACGGGTCTGGGAGAAGGAGCGAGGCAGACAGACGGGTCAGGGGAAGGAGAGGGAGCGAGGCAGACAGACGGGTCAGGGGGAGAAGAGGGAGAGAGGCAGACAGACGGGTCAGGGGGAGAAGAGGGAGCGAGGCAGACAGATGGGTCAGGGGGAGAAGAGGGAGCGAGGCAGACAGACGGGTCCTGGGGCGACGAGGGAGCACGGCAGACAGACGGGTCTGGGAGACGGAGCGAGGCAGACATACGGGTCAGGGGAAGGAGAGGGAGCGAGGCAGACAGACGGGTCAGGGGAAGAAGAGGGAGTGAGGCAGACAGACGGGTCAGGGGGAGGAGAGGGAGCGAGGCAGACAGAGGGTCAGGGGAAGAAAAAGGGAGCGATGCAGCCAGAGGGGTCAGGGGGAGAAGAGGGAGCGAGGCAGACAGATGGGTCAGGGGGAGAAGAGGGAGCGAGGCAGACAGAAGGGTCAGGGGGAGAAGAGGGAGCGAGGCAGACAGACGGGACAGGGGGAGAAGAGGGAGCGAGGCAGACAGACGGGTCAGGGTGAGAAGTGGAAGCGAGGCAGACAGACGGGTCAGGGGGAGAAGAGGGAGCAGGCAGACAGAGGGTCTGGGAGAAGGAGCGAGGCAGACAGACGGGTCAGGGGGAGGAGAGGAGTGAGGCAGACAGACGGGTCAGGGGGAGAAGAGGGAGCGAGGCAGACAGACGGGTCAGAGGGAGGAGAGGGAGCGAGGCAGACAGAGGGTCAGGGGGAAAAAGAGGGAGCGAGGCAGACAGTCGGGTCAGGGGGAGGAGAGGGAGCGAGGCAGACAGACGGGTCTGGGAGAAGGAGCGAGGCAGACAGACGGGTCAGAGGGAGGAGAGGGAGCGAGGCAGACAGACGGGTCATGGGGAGAAGAGGGAGCCCGGCAGACAGACGGGTCAGGGGAAGGAGAGGGAGCGAGGCAGACAGACGGGTCAGGGGAAGAAGAGGGAGCGAGGCAGACAGACGGGTCAGGGGGAGAAGAGGGAGCGAGGCAGACAGACGGGTCACGGAGAGAAGAGGGAGCGAGGCAGACAGACGGGTCAGGGGGAGAAGAGGGAGCGAGGCAGACAGACGGGTCAGGGGGAGAAGAGGGAGCAAGGCAGACAGACGGGTCAGGGGGAGGAGAGGGAGCGAGGCAGACAGACGGGTCTGGGAGAAGGAGCGAGGCAGACAGACGGGTCAGGGGGAGAGGGAGTGAGGCAGACAGACGGGTCAGGCGGAGAAGATGGATCTAGGCAGACAGACGGGTCTGGGGGAGTAGAGGTTGCAAGGCAGACAGACGGGTCTGGGAGAAGGAGCGAGGCAGACAGACGGGTCAGGGGGAGGAGAGGGAGTGAGGCAGACAGACGGGTCAGGGGGAGAAGAGGGAGCGAGGCAGACAGACGGGTCAGGGGGAGGAGAGGGAGCGAGGCAGACAGACGGGTCAGGGGAAGAAGAGGGAGCGAGGCAGACAGACGGGTCACGGAGAGAACAGGGCGCGAGGCAGACAGACTGGTCTGGGAGACGGAGCGAGGCAGACAGACGGGTCAGAGGGAGGAGAGGGAGCGAGGCAGACAGACGGGTCAGGGGGAGAAGAAGGAGCGAGGCAGACAGACGGGTCATGGGGAGAAGAGGGAGCGAGGCAGACAGACGGGTCAGGGGGAGGAGAGGGAGCGAGGCAGACAGACGGGTCAGGGGGAGAAGAGGGAGCAAGGCAGACAGACTGGTCAGGGGGAGAAGAGGGAGCGAGGCAGAGAGACTGGTCAGGGGGAGAAGAAGGAGCGAGGCAGACAGACGGGTCATGGGGAGAAGAGGGAGCAAGGCAGACAGACGGGTCTGGGAGAAGGAGCGAGGGAGACAGATGGGTCAGGGGTAGGAGAGGGAGCGAGGCAGACAGACGGGTCAGGGGGAGAAGAGGGAGCAAGGCAGAGAGACGGGTCAGGGGGAGAAGAGGGAGCAAGGCAGAGAGACGGGTCAGGGAGAGAAGAGGGAGCGAGGCAGACAGACGGGTCTGGGGGAGGAGAGGGAGCGAGGCAGACAGACGGGTCAGGGGGAGGAGAGGGAGCGAGGCAGACAGACGGGTCAGGGGGAGGAGAGGGAGCGAGGCAGACAGACGGGTCTGGGGGAGAAGAAGGAGCGAGGCAGACAGACGGGTCAGGGGGAGTAGAGGGAGCGAGGCAGACAGACGGGTCAGGGGGAGAAGAGGGAGCCAGGCAGTCAGACGGGTCAGCGGGAGAAGAGGGAGCGAGGCAGACAGACGGGTCAGGGAGAGAAGGCGCGAGGCAGACAGACTGGTCAGGGGGAGAAGAGGGAGCGAGGCAGACAGACGGGTCAGGGAGAGAAGGCGCGAGGCAGACAGACGGGTCAGGGGGAGCAGGTGTATTGTGGCAGACAGAAGGGTCATGGGGAGAAGTGGGAGCGAGGCAGACAGACGTGTCAGGGAGAAGGCGCGAGGCAGACAGACGGGTCAGGGGGAGAAGAGGGAGCGAGTTAGTGTCTGCCATTTAAGACGGTTTGTCAAGTAGGCAGGGACAATGGGCTGGGGTTCAGTCAGTGCTCACTTTACCTACCCTTGACGTAATATAACTACTCAGCTCCAACGTTATATTTATAGTGACTGAACAGTTACTTTAAGTGGGTTAATAGATATGTTTAACTAGATGATAATTTGTCAACAGAATTACTTGTCTTGGGGTCAAAAGTTACCACACACAACACCAGCACCAAATTCTCAAGGAATAATCTACTTTCTAGTACCTCCTATTTGCCCTATTTGTGTGAGTTGTAGTTCTTTTCTCAGTTCCCCCATTATTCGCTAACTTCGAATTCTTGTTCTACCCTGTAACAGGAATGGAAACCTAACATGTTTCATTGACGCCAATGGGATCTGTTGGAATCCATAAGGTTCCATGTTGATTTATGTCTGGACAATCTCTGTAACAGACAACATATGGCCCAGTGTGTAGTTCTCCATCTTCAGCAACATCTAGAAGTCTTAAATCCCATAAAATGTCAGTAATAAATTGAGTGGAGCATTAGCTCTTGGTTTATTAAGTTCATTACAAAGGCCCATTATTGACACGAATCCTATGTATGCTGCTAATAAAACACATGTGATCTGTGGAAACACAAGACAAAGGACAATGATCACAATTGTGCCTTCTTAATGGAATCTTTCTAAGGGCACACACTTATCCGAGCCAGCATTATGTAGCTGGAAGCAGAAGAAATCTGACTTTAATAACACTAATTTCATGCAAATTTTCAACACAAACCAAAGGAACATTCAGACTAACAGGGTTCTTCAATATGACCAATCTTAATTTGTTAGAAGAGTTCCTTCACAATAAGCTTATTGCAAGGTGACCACCTGATCAGCTGTAATTTGTAAAGAACCCTGCTTGTAAATGTTCAATCTCCCTGCAGTGCCCCCACAGGATAAATTAAGCATTGCACAGTGTCCAATTTACATCAGTAGATTGTCTGTGTAATGCAGGACAGAACAAAGGATGTCTGACAAACACACCTCCTCATTAACTCAGAAACCTTTAATAAGTTATATGAAAATTTGATTTAGAAACCTGACAAACCATTTAGAAAAAAAAATCACCAGTAAACATAGTTCCTCAAATCATACTTCTAAATCTTCATAGCCAGGTCTATAAATGTCAGTTTCTGGCTAAAAACCAAAATGGCCTCCATGGCAACACAGGCAAATGTGGTTGATTAGTGTTTGTAGGCTTCAGATTAGCAGTTTAGCCAATGTATGCAGTGAAACATACTTAGTTGTAACATCTATTGGCAGAATTGCTGTTGAGGATCTGAAAAAGTCAAGTGCAGCTCCTCAAGCACATCTGAGGGTCCATCACCAATGGTGGACACAAACAGTAGAGGTCTCCTGTACAAGATCAGTATATGGGCCCATTGTCCCGTAGATTTTCACAGAGCACCCCTTCTGTCTATCTAGTATTCAATATCGGTTGGCAGATATGCTGCTTAGGGTCTTAAAAAGTCATGTGGGGTCATTGGGCCCATTGAAGAGTCCATCACTAATGGTGGAGGCAAACAGTAGAGGTCTCTTGTACAAGAACAGTATATGGGCCCCTTGTCCCATAGCTTTTCACAGTGCACCCCTTTTGCCTATCTAATAATCAATATCTGTCGGCAAATTTGCTGCTTTGGGTCTTTAAAAGTTATTTGGAGTCATTGGGCCCATTGAAGAGTCCATCACTAATGGCGGAGGCAAACAGCAGAAGGGCTTGAGTAGATCTTCATATAGCTTATAATCCAGAAATAATTGCTTGTCCTTGCCATTAGCACAATCCTTTGCTTTTATGGTGGCAGTAGACCCCTCTATATGTTGGGCCCCCATGTAACTTCACAGGTCATCCCTGTCCACCACATATATATAACATTCACATTCACTTATGTTGCATCACAAACTTTGCTAGAGGATCAGAAATAAGGTCAAATGGGTTATCTGAGAATCCACCAAAGAAATAGACAGTAATGGCAAGTGATTGGCTCCAACGTCACCTCAAATGGTCTAGATGTCAAATTGTTCTTTTTCTTCTGTATATACCTCCCGCTTTCTGGCCCTCAGGACACCAGAGGCTTCCTATGGTTTTTCTTTGTCCTCTGAAGTCATGCATGTGCAGAAAAAGCCTAATTAAATATATGAGAAATGATGAGGCGCCCACCAGTCTATGTAATGAGATAAAAACTTGTTAGGGAAAGGAGGATTTATAACAAGCCCCTCAGGAGGCAGAGTCAGCGCTACTTTTGAAATGTCAAGTTTCCTTATTTCACTGCTCATTTCGAAGGCCGCTTGGCTCGGTTGTGCGTCCGCATTGTTGTGGCATGCTTTGTGTCCTTCAGACCTTCACAAGACATATTGATTTCTAATACTTACAGCTGGAGTAACATTTAGAGAGAAGTTCTTTCTGATGTGCCCTTAAGGTGTTGATATAGTGGGCTCAGTGATAGCTGCCTCAGTATCACAAAACAAGACTTCACACAAATAACCTAATTTTTCCAGGTACATCATGTTGTTTAAAGGAGACCCATGGCCTCTCCTGACACGCTTGTTTTAGTGAATCTCTAATTTCCCCATGAAATAACAATCCTGGAGCATCTTCTCCTATAATTCTGTGTTGTGCTGTTCCTCTGTTATTCTTCCTAGAAATGTATGTCTGATTCTGTCAGATGGGTGTTACCATTGCAGTTCTAGAAGGGGTGTGCTGGGACACACCTCAAATTGGTAACACCCAGTTGACCGATTGGTAATGAATTTCTAGGAAGGATACCAGTGGACCACATAACATAGAGATTTAAGGGAAGATGCTCCAGACTGTTCACAGGGAAGGGCATGTTCACATGGCTGATTTTGACTGGGTTTTCGAAGCGGTTTTCGGCGCGTTTCCGCTCCCAAAACAGCATCAAAACCTCGTCTGAAGCATGCTTCTTCAGAAGAGGTTTTCGAGGCATTTCTCAGAGTGTTTTTGGACGAGGTTTTGGATGAGGTTTCACCCATACAAATAAATAGCCAGGTCAAAAAACACGCCGAGAAATGCGCCTAAAACATGCTTCAAGAATTGACATGACGCTTCTTTTTCATTGCTTCCAAAGAAGCGTGTAAAAACCTCATTGTGTGTGAACTACAACAAGGTTTTACGTAGGAATCAATGAAATGAACTGGGGGTGTTTTGGACGTTGTTTTGGGAGAGGAAACGCTCCGAAAACTGCTTCGAAAACCACGTCAAAATCAGCCGTGTGAACATGCCCAGTAATGGCCACAGGTCCACATTATGGCTGACCCATCAGTTCTCTTGATATGATTATTTTAGCAAATACTACATTGTAATGACCGTTCCGGAGCATTTTTTTTTTTCAGAGAACTCTCTATCGTGCTGTTCCTCTGCTATTACTATGGAAATATATGAAGAAATTGACAACCATGTTAACATTTTTGTTGTCAATTGAGTGTGTCCCTATAGAGTTTGACATTTTCCAATCAGTCCCGACAGTGCCAGACTGTATAGAGACACACCCGATTGATAAGGAGATTGGTAACACCCACTTGTCAACTTATTCATTCATTTCCAGGAGACATAACAGAAAAATGCAAAAAATAATAGTTCTAAGTAACTATCTACAACTTACTAGACAAATCCTCTTATCCAGGATTTTTAAACCATAGCCCATCTGTAGGCCATCAATGTCTGATCCTGGGTGTCTGACCCTATGTGTTTTTCAGGGGACAAAGACCTTCATACCCTGTTTCCCCAAAAATAAGACAGTGTCTTATACTAATTTTGGCTCCTAAAGACGAGCTAAGACTTATTTTTAGGGGATGTGTTATTTTTCCATGAATAAGAATACACAATTATTGTTGAACAAAAAATCAACCTGTATGAATATACTGTAGTGATTTCATCACATACATCAGCATAAGCAGCCAAACTCTGAACTGCATCAAAAAAATGCACTATGTCTTATTTTCGAGGGAAGTCTTACCCACCCAGTCAAGCCAGTATCGCTGTGCTCTACACTGATGAGGGGCAAAACCCCGAAACGTCGTATGTAGATGAGCGATATTGGGTTGCTAATATTCCTTTTTGCTTCTCAAAGATTCTGTGAATCAGAAGTAAATTGAGGATTTGTTACAACCAATAGAGGGCGCAGTGAGCTTTCCAGCTCCTTTCCCATAATGCCTTGCGATATGCAGATGCTTAGTACAGTAGTGGGCCAAAAGGCAATCAAAACACTACACACCTTAACTGGTGCTCTCCATAAGGTGAGATGTCCCCCTTATTTTCAGGGAAACAGGGTGTGTGTGGCTGAGCTTGGTACTGCAGCTTAGTCAATGTTAATCATTGAGTGCCCCGGCCCCTTCCTATTGGTGATTGGCATGGCTCCATCATCCTACATTGAATAGGTCACCAATTAAAAATCTTGGATAACCCATCAATAATATCCCTATGGTTCACACTCTCGGTTTTGCTGTCACGGGAATCTCTAAGCAATGCACGAAGCTCTGTCTATTATACCTAGACTTATCTATAATTGGTGAAGATGCAATCACATGGTGAATGGTTCCTTGAAGGCACAAAGAATGCATTTTGCAGACCTGAAATTGTTAACTGCTTCAATAAAAGGTCATTGCTTTGAAGCTGTTCGGCATATAAACCAAGCATTCATAGACAGAGGTAGGGTATTTCTTAGGCTCCTGGCAGCCTTTGTATTTTTGCTGTCTGACATAGATTAAGTATGCATGTGATTAGATCTTGTGCTAAGAAGTACCAAGTATGTGGCTACTGAGTATTATAACCCATAGTCTGCATAACTCCCACCGTTCTAGGGCGAAATCATGGCACATTGAAAACCATAATAATTCCATCATATATGGTACAGATCTAGCAGAGCTGAGTTTGTTATCTGCTATTCTGTAACCCATCTTGATATCATAACATAGCTTTATACTGGGCTGAAACTACTACAGGCAGTCCCGAATCTCAAACATACAACACATACTTAAAGGGATCCTGTCAGGCAGTTTATGCTGCCTTATCTGAGAGCAGTCTGTGATAGAAGAGAGAAGCTGAGCTCTGTGATAGATAGAGTTATATGATAGAGGAGAGAAGCAGAGCTCTGTGATATATAGGGTTATATGATAGAGGAGAGAAGCTGAGCTCTGTGATATATAGGGTTATATGATCGAGGAGAGAAGCTGAGCTCTGTGATATATAGAGGAGAGGAGCTGAGCTCTGTGATATATAGGGTTATATGATAGAGGAGAGGAGCTGAGCTCTGTGATATATAGGGGTATATGATAGAAGGAGAGGAGCTGAGCTCTGTGATATGTAGGGTTATATGATAGAGGAGAGGAGCTGAGCTCTGTGATATGCAGGGTTATATGATAGAGGAGAGGAGCTGAGCTCTGTGATATATAGGGTTATATGATAGAGGAGAGGAGCTGAGCTCTGTGATATATAGGGTTATATGATAGAGGAGAGGAGCTGAGCTCTGTGATATGTAGGGTTATATGATAGAGGAGAGGAGCTGAGCTCTGTGATATGTAGGGTTATATGATAGAGGAGAGGAGCTGAGCTCTGTGATATATAGGGTTATATGATAGAGGAAAGAAACTGAGCTCTGTGATATATAGGGTTATATGATAGAGGAAACAAGCTGAGCTCTGTGATATATAGTTATATGATAGAGGAGAGAAGCTGAGCTCTGTGATATATAGGGTTATATGACAGAGGAGAGGAGCTGAGCTCTGTGATATATAGGGTTATATGATAGAGGAGAGAAGCTGAGCTCTGTGATATATATAGGGTTATATGATAGAGGGAGAGGAGCTGAGCTCTGTGATATATAGGGTTATATGATAGAGGAAAGAAGCTGAGCTCTGTGATATATAGCTATATGCTAGAGGAGAGAAGCTGAGCTCTGTGATATATAGGGTTATATGATAGAGGAGAGGAGCTGAGCTCTGTGATATGTAGGGTTATATGATAGAGGAGAGGAGTTGAGCTCTGTGATATATAGGGTTATATGATAGAGGGAGAGTTGCTGAGCTCTGTGATATATAGGGTTATATGATAGAGGAAAGAAGCTGAGCTCTGTGGTATATGAAAGCAAAGTAAATCTGTGAAAGTGAACCTGAAAGTGCTACTGACCCTGCCCACCTACAGTGATTGACAGTTGTGCTGTGAATATACACTGATACATGAAAAGCTGTCAATAACTCTAAGTGGGTGGGGTAACCAGGACTTACGCTGTCTCTTTATCAGGATTTACTCAGCAGTGATGCTCCAAATAATATAAACAAATACACTCACCGGCCACTTTATTAGGTACACCATGCTAGTAACGGGTTGGACCCCCTTTTGCCTTCAGAACTGCCTCAATTCTTCATGGCATAGATTCCACAAGGTGTTGCAACGATGCTCAATTGGTACCAAGGGGCCCAAAGAGTGCCAAGAAAATATTCCCCACACCATGACACCACTACCACCAGCCTGAACCGTTGATACAAGGCAGGATGGATCCATGCTTTCATGTTATTGCCAAATTCTGACCCTACTATCCAAATGTCGCAGCAGAAATCGAGACTCATCAGACCAGGCAACGTTTTTCCAATCTTCTACTGTCCAATTTCGATGAGCTTGGGCAAATTGGAGCCTCAGTTTCCTGTTCTTAGCTGGAAGGAGTGGCACCCGGTGTGGTCTTCTGCTGCTGTAGCCCATCTGCCTCAAAGTTCGCCGTACTGTGCGTTCAGAGATGCTCTTCTGCCTACCTTGGTTGTAATGGGTGGCTACTTGAGTCACTGTTGCCTTTCTATCAGCTCGAACCAGTCTGCCCATTCTCCTTTGACCTCTGGCATCAACAAGACATTTCCGCCCACAGGACTGCCGCTCACTGGATGTTTTTTCTTTTTCGGACCATTCTCTGTAAACCCTAGAGATGGTTGTGCGTGAAAATCCCAGGAGATCAGCAGTTTCTGAAATACTCAGACCAGCTCTTCTGGCACCAACAACCATGCCACATTCAAAGGCACTCAAATCACCTTTCTTCCCCATACTGATGCTCGGTTTGAACTGCAGGAGATTGTCTTGACCATGTCTACATGCCTAAATGCACTGAGTTGCCGCCATGTGATTGGCTGATTAGAAATTAAGTGTTAACGAGCAGTTGGACAGGTGTACCTAATAAAGTGGCCGGTGAGTGTATATCACAGAGCTCAGGTTCTCTCCCTCCATCACATCCTGCTCTTATATAAGGCAGCATAAACCAACGGACCAGGTTCACTTTAGGAACGGAGGTTATTGTTCGGCATAATAAAGAGCCCAACGTCAGAGTATGAGTTGCTTCCCATTCACTTCAGAATCAGTCGCCTTGACTCCTACGTGTCTTCTTTAGCAGGGTTGCATGCTATGTGCTGGAGCTACTTGCACATGTGCCACCAGACTCTCTTCCTCCAGCTTTGACCGGAAGAAGGCCAACTTGGTTTAAAATATGGCACTTATACCTGAACTAACAACATTGCCATTTGCAGTATCTCACGTGATTGTTGCACCATGGAGAGTTACTCTACCTGTTAATCTATATATTGGCTGCAAATAAATTCTACGTTTCATGAATTGGATTTTTGGAAACCCTACCACTGAGCCCAGCAGACTTACATAACCAAAGTGTTATTTTCTTGAGTAACAGAAAGTGAGGTGAAATCATCTAAAATAGAGCACAGTCAAAAAAGCAAATGTGTTATCCCTTCTCTGTATTATCCAAAACTAGAAAGAAAACAACATTTTGGCTGACATATTTTACAATTAAAATGTTTTACCTATTATAACTTACATTCAAATTCAACTTTAGAACAAACCTATGGAACCTATTATATTTGGAAAACAGGGTCTGCCTGTAGTTCCTCTGCAACTATTCTCTCTAGTGCCAGGTACTTCAGTGGTGAGCTGATGACAGATGGGACTTATTGTTGGCATCCCTGGTGACATTGTAGTATTGCATGACACCAACCAAAGTCAGTGGATAACCACATAATACATTGTTCTGCCAAATCCTGCGGAGCAAAAGCAATTTTATGCTGCAGATCTCTGCTTTATGGCAGTGATATAACTATACACTCTGAGTGGACAATCACTTTGATTTGAGATGCATACAATGCAGTGCGGAGAGTTAAGGCATGTTCACACAACGTTTTTGGATCGGTGTTGGATCTGAAAATTGCATCTAAAAATGTATTGGCGAACGAATCCAAAACAGATCCAACACTCAGCTGCGTGTTTGGATGCGTGGTGGATGCAGCAGGATCGCACCCTGTAATTTAAAATAGGGCGTCTGCTGCGTCTTTCGGATCAAGAATTGACGTGACAATTCTAGGAATGGATACGAAAGACGCAGTGAGACACACATCGGCGATCACTCGTCTGAACACCGATGCGTTTCTCATATTAAAAGCAATGTAAATAACATTGTTATTTGTTAGATGCGTGTTTGGGGTCCGACAGATGGATCCAAACACGTATCTAAAAGCATATGCTCACACGGATCCAACACGCCGTGTGAACATGCCCTTAAAGGGAATGTGTCATCAAAAAATGACTCATTGTTTAACTCACATTTTTATGTTAAACACATTTTTTAGGAATTTTTGGTTATGTTTTTTTTTAATTTTCCATATCACTTTCAATATTTTTTTTAATAATTCTTAAGTCCTGCAGTTCTCACTTTTGCCACTAGGCCTAATAATCGTCTGACACTCCTGCTCTGTTTATTATTATTATTATTTTTTATTATTTATTATTATTATTATTTATTAATTATAATTATTATTATTATTATAATTATATATAATTAATTAATGTTTAGAGAGCTTTTCAGTGTCTGCTCATTATCAGTAAAACCAGGGTCAAACTGAAAGGAGACACCATTGTGTATAGATAACAGAATCCACCAGTCACAAGAGGAGATGTCAAAGCTCCACCTCTCCCCTCCCTTCACAGTGATAACTCTCCTATACAAGTTTATGGGACAGAAATTGTCTTAAGAATCCTATGGGCATGAAGCTGCTGTAAAATATCTCTGCTGTTAAAGCAGTGCAAGCAAGAATGTCTTCCCCACAATCATATATAGACGGCCGAATAGAGAAATCTACAATCAGGAAATAAAAACGACTGAGAGGAAAAGAATATGGATCAGGGGCTTGATTTAATAATTAAAATCAAAAATTGGTGACATATTCCCTTTAAGATAAATAACAAATTCAACTCTGCCAGTGTAAAATAAAAATTCAATTATAGGCGGCTGGTGCCAAGTAAAATAAAATAAAAAAAACTATACTCACCTTCCTCGTCACCCCTGTTCCAGCGTTGGCTCTAGCCAGTGTTCTGCTTCCTTTCTGTTCTTCTTCGGAATGGGATGTCATTGCTGAAGCCACTGACTGGGTGCAAAGCTCATGTGCTTCTCCTTACATCCCTATTCAGAGCAGTTCACTTCTGATCAGTGATGTAAGGCCACATGGTGTGACCGCCACAGCCAGTCAGTGGCTGATATTCAGTTCAGAAGAGAACAGAAGGTAAACAGACAACCGGGGAGACCAGGGCTGGATCAGAGGAAGTGAGAATAGGCTCTTTCTTTTTTTGATTCTATTTGGCACCAGTAGCCAATTACGTAATTTCTATTTAAACTGGAAAAACGTTTTGACAGCATTTTAAAGAGAACCTGTCACATAGTTTATGCCCCCCTTGCTGAGGACAGCACAAGCTAGTGTCAGACCTGCTGTTCCAGCGCTGTGTCCCTTATTCTGTAAGATGCTGTAGTTTTCGTGTATTTAATGCTCAAATCTGCAGTTTTCAGACAGAAGAGTCATTCGAAGAGTCAGTTTTTTTCAAACCCTGTCCACCTGAGGCTAGCCCCGCCCACCTCAACTGACAAACCTATTACTTTGAATAGGTAGAAACATGTGAATAACTGCCAGGTGGGCGGAGCTAGCCTTTGGTGGGTGGAGCTAACACCTGCTCATGAATAAGATTTAAGGGGTAAATGCTCTAAAACTGCAGCATCTTACAGAATAAGGGACACAGCGCTGGAAATAGCAGGTCTGACACTAGCTTGTGCTGCCCTCAGCAAGGGGGGCACAACCTATGTGACAGGTTCCCTTTAAGCATGTCCATTCTGCTACATAATATGTTGGTGGTATATAATGGATACTATCTGTAATGTGTATAACTGTGTATCCAATTATAACAAAGGGAATCTGCAATCAGAAAAGCTAACAAATGGGCATTGAAACTTTTCATTTGAAACCAGCAGCAAGTTGCTTATCTTAAAACTGTGACATTTATTGATCCTTTATTAAAAAGTGTTGTCCACAAAATTCAAAACATAAAATCCATTGTTGGCAGACATGCATACCTCCCAACTTTTAGAGATTGCAAAGAGGGACACATAAGGCCACGCCTCTAACCACGCCCAAACACCTGACATCACACCAGGACACACCTCTAACCACGCCCCCACACATACATGCCAACTTTTTAGACAGCCAAAAATGGAGACATTTTCAGGATTGCTTTGTAACCAATGATGAGATATTAAGTAACTTATTATGTTATGTACAGCGAGGAAGCAATCAGATACTTTTTACAGCAAGATAGTCAGTTTATTGATGCAAATCTATTTCCCAAATGAAAATGAGGGACATTTATAGAGCTAAGAGGGACAGAAAGACAAGGGTTAAAAATAGGGACTCCAAAATAGGGACAGTTGGGAGGTATGGACATGTTTCAAGAGACAACCGCTCTTACTCATTGCCAGTACAAAAAGTGATGAGACCCTGCTAATTAAATGCATATGCATGCAGATCCAAACACCAATCGTAATTAAGGGGGTGTGTTCTGACTTAATTTGCTGACAGCAAGTGTGAATGTTCATCCGGCCCATGTGGTAATGGAAGTCTGAATTGAACTGTGAACCTACTTCAGAATCTTGTCAGACAACGATCAACTCAACTGCTCAGAAGAATCAACAGGAGTTTATTCTTGGCTGAATCTTGTGGTTTACATCAAAAATATGGGTGAAAATTTGATAATTTTACAGTTGATGCAGAGACTGAGAATACAGTGCTTCTTCATAAGCAGGCAGATGGAAAATACTAAATGGAGGGGGGTGCTGAAAACCTCAGAGCACGCATACAGGGGACTTAAAAACAATGCAAAGCAGTAATATAAATTACAATACTGATTATGAACCATGAAGGCATGGGACATGACAGTGTGTTTGCTGGGTGTTCGTAAGTTTTTGACTCTAAGAATATAAAAATTCTTGCATATAGCACTCAAAAATCAAAATAAATCATAACAAAAACACACAATGTACTATAATAAAGATATGAGGTCTATGAGACCAAAAAATACACACACAACAAAAAACACAAAAAAACACAAAAGATGAGGAAAACAAAACAAAAAAAGACGCAAAAAACATAAACCCCCCACAAAAAACAACATGAGGAAAAAAAAACTATTATCCTAAAGGGAAAGCTAAATTGTATATTTAGTATATATATAAGATAATTTTTATAATTAAGTCCTCTTGGAAATCTAGTGTCCATATGGAAAATCCAATAAGCCTCCCTTAAAAAGAGTTTCCTTTTTATAATTGTATTATATTGTGTATTTGTCATGATTTATTTTGACGTTTGAGTGTTATATCCAAGAATTTTTATAATCTTAGAGTCAAAAACGTACGAACACCCAGCAAACACACCCTTAATCACGACTGGTATTTGGATCTTTGGATATTTTTCTACTGGCAATGAGTAAGAGAGGTTGTTTCTTGAAACATGTCTGCCAACAATGGATTTTATGTTTTGGATTTTGCGGACAACACTTTTTAATTGAAGGATCAACAAATGTGACAGTTTTAACATAAACAACTTGGTGCTGGATTCAAATGAAAAGTTTCAATACGTTTTGGTTTCTCAGTCCTAGAAACTGTCCTTGCACCCCCCCCCCCCATTCATACATTGGGCGCGGTATCTCAGGTGTTTGTAAAAAATGGGCGTCTGTAAGAGGATTTAAATGAATGTGTCATCAGCAAATAAGATTTTGAATTGGGTATTTAATATATTTTGGAGGAATTTATTTATTTGTAGTATTCATATTATAATCTATATTTCAGAAACATTGAAATCTGCCCTTTTTACTCTGGCCATTAAGCCTAATAATAGTCTGATAATTCCTATTCTGCAGAGATCACTTCTCATCCGTCTCCTCATTATCAGCACAGGCAGTATTACATTGAAAGGTGACACCAATATGTATAGATAAAATAGGATCCATCATTCTCAAAAGGAGATAGTCCCAGCTCCCCTCCTTTCCCTTCCTGCACACTGACTTTTTCCAAGGTCACAAAACAAGCCTAGAAAACTCTCTCATAGAAGTCAATGAGTCAGCTCCGGTTCACAGGTTAATGTGGTCATGATTGAGTATGTGAATCAAAATTTTGTTTAACTAGTAAAAAAAAAAATGATGGTACAATCCCTTAAAAGTCTGCTTTGTAAAAGCCCTTTTTTATCAGTAGGTTCACTTGAAGGTAAGTTGATCAGTGAGTGTCCAGTTTCTAGAACCAAACATAATCAGCTATGATCTAAGATGGTGTCTGGGGTAATTAATTCAACTAAACGTAGTTCACAAAATACTTTCTAGTCATAGTACAAAACAATTTCCCCCCAAAAAATATGACTAAAACATAACCTTTAATATTATTCATTAAAAAGTAATATTCAATAAGTAATTCATTATAAACAATAGTGTTCATTATTCATTATAAACACTTGTGTTTATAATGAATTACTTATTGAATATTACTTTTTAATGAATAATATTAAGGTTATGTTTTAGTCATTTTTTTGGAAATTGTTAAAGAGGTTTTGCCACAAAGTAAAATTGACCCGGGAAGTTTGTAAATTAAATAAGAAACATTTATTAAAAATTCTGCACCGTTTTTGTCTTAGCTGATCCTTTAGTGATCCATTGTTTACAGCACGTCTCCAGGGGATACGACCAGGGCTGAGAGCTCCTCAGTCCTGGTTGCACATGCTCAGACATCACCTCTCCTCTCAGGCAGCTACTCAGTGTTCAAACTCCAGGTGCTGTCATTCTACTCCCATCCTCTGAGCTCCTTAGTAATTAGTCAAACAGTGCACATCAATAAAAAATAAACCTCAATCAGGTCTGTGCCTTGATAAAGAGAAATGAAATCCACAGGTTTGGTTCCTGCAGGGATTTGAACCGAGGACCCTTGTGCCTGGAGGCACCTCTGAGCTACAATGTAGCTACTTACAGTTCTAGACATAAACAGAAATTTCTTTGACTACAGCCTGGTGATGTCATCCTTCTGGGTCACATGATCTGCAATTCAAACAAATCACACACGCCCCCTTCTGAGCACACAGAGCTGAAGAGCTGGATGCAGGAGGTATGAAATGAGATTGTGGCAAAACCCCTTTAATTATTTCCCCTACAATGTCACCACTGGATAAATTAGGCATTACACAGTTTGTATTGAAGTCAATGAACTGCCCATGTAGTACATAGAAGTGCTGGTCCTTTTGGGAATGGAAAAAAGGCCAACTAAAATACATTTTTAATTGGGTGCTAGAAAATTACTTTTCTGAACCAAGCAAACCCTTAACTGCTTAGTTGTTGTATGCTATTAAACAACACATATGCTAATGACCCTATGTGCTAACCCCTTTTAACCAGAGAGTTGCATCGATTTGGATTATCAATAGGCCTCCGTAGTAATTTCTTGTTCTTATGGTTCTGCTGCCAGAGGGAGACTACTCAGGAGACGGGAGCGGCCATACTTTATAAGTTCATTAGTAGTGATCTGGTTAAAGTCAAATTTAACCTAAATTGAATTTTGGTGCAAATTTCCAAAAAATCATCTCTGAGTGTATTCTGAACCCTAAATTGGGATCCGGATTAGGGTTTTTAGGTGCTTCAAAGTTCAGTGGAACCAATGCATCAACATCACTTTAGCTTGGATATATCCTTTCCAGTTAACATCACATTAGGCTGGAAGCAATGTCAGGATGGAAGTAACAGACCCACATTTTTTATAAGGTTTGTCAAACCCGACAGGGATAGATTTGAGCAACACTATTCATTAATATGTATGAATTTAGTATACCTCATCTGGGACAAGTATACCATAGTGGCAACCTATTCTTTTGCCTAGGGGCCCACTTCTTTTTAGGGGACCAGTCAAAGTTTGTAGGTAGCTAAGAGACTGCATGTAAGGAGGGGATGCTCAGTAATGTGTTATTGGACAGCGGGGGGTCCATGTGCTGCACTATGGGCACCTATTTTTCTGTTTCCATCTCAGGAAGACAATTCTGTGACATATAATCAGATTGTATCCACTTTGCCTTGTCTACATATTGCAGATGCCCTTAAAGGGGTTGTCTCGCTACATTGATTCATCTTACCTCAGTCCTGTTTTCTCAGGTTTCCTTTTTGAATTCACGAATGTGTTTACTGGCTACTACTGTCCTGCAGTGACAGGTCTGTGGCTATAGCAACTAGCACTGGCAGCCTATTAAGAGAGATTGAACAGGTCTGTAGCTATAGTGACCTGAGGAGCTGATGCAGCCCATACAAGAGGGGATATCTCAGAATAGATAGGACACTGGTAATGGACATATATTGCAAAGTGACTTGTTTTTGCAAGATCTTTAACATTAAAAGCAATCTTTGTAGTGAGACAACCCCTTTAAAGCCGCCGTTCCTGGGGATATAATAATGCAGCAGGTTATACTTACCAGTAATAATCTCTAAAAAGTAAACGGAAAAAATGTATCTAAAGTGTTCTTTCATTGCAATCGACTTTTTCCTTTACCAATTTCTAGACCTCCAGCTGATTCTACTCTCTTTGGGCTGATTGATATGAATAGAAGAAAGCCCGTTTGGTCCATAATATTGATTTTCCTAAATGGCTGCTTCAATTAGTGCTGAAGCCTCCTATACACAGCAGAATTTTCCTCAACTGGGAGATCGAGAAAAACTCATACTGCATATCGCCGACTTGAGCTGATCATTCTGACTTGTCTTTGTGTTTTTAATGCTTCCTAAAACGAATTCCGTCTCGCCTTCATTAGTCTCATTGACTGCATCGTGTAATGAGTAACCTTGTATTCAGCTTTTTAATTGTAAACACATAGACTGTGGGTGTTAATCCCATATTAATTTTGCAGAGAACTTAATGCTGCATACTCCTACACAGAATAGGTAAGCCACAAAGACAATCATGTAATCAGGAGCCAAAGAATGTAGAGTCTAACTCTATTTGCTCCCTCTCTTTTTATCCTAAAATCTAATAGAAAATAGGCATCTGGTCAGTTAGGCAAGATAGTGTTCTCTATAGAGAGTAGAATATAAGAATATAGAAAATAAGTCATTCTACCTCCAATAGATGTCACCAGAGAGTCAGCTTTCTTCTTTCTGGAGAAGAGCTAATTTGCATACCTTTTGTCCCAGGAAGCATTGCCTAGCCTACAAGACTCCCTATGCCAACTGGCAGTCTATAAAAGGAGACACATGACTCCCTTAGACCTTCAGCGGAGTTAGGTTTTAAAGAGAAATTCTGGGGGAAAAACAACAATTGTCTATTCTTGAGATAGAAGATCAATGCGTGGTTAATGGGGATCTAACCCAGAATAAAGGTAGTGCTTTTTGTTTAAGTTCCTGCCTTGAATCTCTATAATCCATGCTAGAATTTTTCACTCCTGGATGTTCACCTCCTTTACATTAGAACAGATTACAAAGGAAATTCGTATAGTTTTGTTGGAAGTGTTAATTTACTTAAATTGATTTACTTCTTCCATTTTGATTCTTCTCAAAACAGTTTTATAGATAAGAACTGGTGGACTGGACACAAGGCCCTGTTCCTAATTAGCCTATCTCTTAGGACATGCACAGTATATGCACACCTGTTATGGACAATACTTTATTGCTTAATCATAACGTGGGAGCTCTGGGTCTGTTTGGAGCCTGGTGTATTATTAAATTGATCGCCAAAGCAGGCACATTCGCTTAGATATCTACCGGATTAACCACTATCAGGAATTGCATCAATTCCATGGCCACTGGAATGCACAATGCTTGTGCTTCCCAAGAGACACCCGACTAGAAGCTCAGTGACTCATTGTAGCAGAGTGACAGCAAGCAGTCGCATGTTTCTGCCACTAAGTGGAGCAATACAGAAGATCCAGAAGCAACACGCCACCAAGGGTACCTGGCCTTGGTGGGATAAGAGCCATCCATTTATGCTGTCAGTCACAGTGTGCGGTTGGCAGCTGTCTATAGCTATTTCTGGGTCGGCTCTTATTGGGATTAGGCAATGTGTTGGGTGGGTGTCTACTCCCCGTGTCCCAGCACATGTTTTAAAAGCCTGCTGCTCCAGGTAATGACGGGGCGTGGTCTGCTATTGCAAGTGGAGCAGCAGTGGAGCCAAGGTGAAGGGCTCTTCCCCCCAGAGGCTTAGGAGAAGCCGAAACCAGTAAGAGACTGGCAAGCCAACGCGGTTGTGGTGCTGTGCAGTAGACACAGAGCCCTGGTAGTTGAGGGCTAAACGAGTATAAGTTTAGTTAGTGGCCTGACGGCCTGAGGTTTTTGTTTATTCTGTGTACTGCTGTACATTTAATCCTGTGCCTGAAAAAAATAAAACTGGCTGACGCCAGATTGAAACTGAAGCCTGTGTCGGAGTGCCATTCGTTTTACCAAAGACGGCGTTCCCGAGAGCTAAAGACCCCTAAGACTGTCCAAGATGGCGGCTGGAAGAGTGTGAGTCTTACAATATATATAAATATATATATATATATATATATATATATATATATATATATATATATATATATAAATATATATATATATATATATATATATATATATATGCAAGCAAACATGTACATTAGCAAAAGGATCCCAATGTACATATTTGTCAGATCTCAGCCATTTATCCTTTTCAGCACATCGATAAATGCTGATCCCAGTGTCAACATAGGAAGAAGGCTCACTTGGTCCTGTCCCTGTCAGCCCCAACAACATGATTGTCAAGCATGACAGGGTAATTGAGACAGCCCTGGGTGTAATAAAAACCCCAAGGGCTGTTTGTTCCTGGGGATGTTTAATTTACTTGCACAAGCTGTAATGATCTTTCATATAGACAGAACACTACACCTCCCAAGAATCCCTTTTTTGTAGGGATAGTCCCTACCCTGTCCCTCTGTAACACTATATATATACATTTATTTTTTTAACTAAATCAGTTTTATTTAACAAAAGTCACAAAAACATACAAAACCTTTATACCCACACTTGTTTGTGACCCCTGAAGAAGCAACTGCGAAACGCATGTAGGGGTTAGCGGCTAAATACCTGGGTGAGCTTCAGACCAGCGGTAAGCATTACATCTGATGTGTATTGAATATGCCTAATTGAAAATTAACAGAAAATTTGCATATAAAGCGCACTTGCACTTTATTTTTAAATTTTGTTACCTAGTCTTTTCTAAAATTCTATCTATCTACCCTTTTCAACTATCTATCCTATCTATCTATCTTTTCAATCGTTTTATTATTTTATCTTTTCTATCCTTTACCCTATCCCTCTATCCCAACTATTTTATCCGCCAATCCACTATCTATTTATTTTATACCTATCTACTTCTCATATTCTATCTATCCCCAATTTTATCTACCCCTTACTCCCCTACCCTATCTTTTTTCGGCGAAAACAAATAAAAATTCGGGACTTGCGGCCCCCTCCGGAGGATAAATAAAAAAAGGTATACAAGTTTTCCCTTTTTCCGGGGTTTTTAAATTTTTTTAAAAGAGAAAAATTACTCTCATAAAAAAACTAAAAACAAAAACACTTAACGCGTTTCACAGGATATACCCAAGCTTCACCCATTTTTTTGGGGGCTGACGGGGGAACGGGACCAAGGGGAACCCTTTTCTTCCTATGTTGACACTGGGATCACCCTTTACCGATGTGCAGAAAAGGATAAATGGCTAGATCAAACAAAAAATTTTAACATTTTTTTCCCTTTTTTGCAAATTTAAACATGGTTTGTTTTGCAAATAAAATAAAAAAAAATATATATATATATATATATATATAAAAAATATCTATATATATAATATATATATAAAAATAGTAAAAACTCCACCTCGCCCCAGCCGCCATCTTGGACAGTCGGGGGGGTCTTTAGCTCTGGGGAAACAAAAAGCCCCGATCTCTAAAATAAAACATCATTTTTTCCCATACGGGGGAACCCCGGGTAAAAAAAAAAAATTTCCAAAACCCCCGAAATTGGGGTTTTTTTGGTCATTTTACGTAAACCAAAAGAGGGAATAAAAGGGGAAAAAAAAAAGTCGTATGCTTTTCCAAACGCAGTTTTTAATAAGAACATTTCCCAAACCGCAACAAATCCCCCTCACTAAAGCCGGGTTTTTAAGTACAAAAAAGTTTTTGGGCCCACACAAAATGGCCCGCAGCGAAATTTCAAAATTAGAAAATTTTTGGGAATTTTTTTTTATTTTACCTAAAAACCCAAAAACGGAAACCCAACATTTTTTAAAAAAATTGCCGGGGATGCAAAATTAAAACCGGTAGAATACGATAACCCCTTATATTTCCCGGGAAAGATTGAATGCCTTAAAACCCAAAAAAACCCGGGAAAACAGGGCGAAAAAAGGGTTTTTTTTTCACAATTTGCCCCAACTTGGAAAATTTTTGGGGGGGTTTTCCCCCAGTATATTCTATATGCAAGAATTAAAAACCTTTAAAGAAAGTACTTTCTTGTCCCCCAAAAAAAAAAGCCCTCATTTTGGTCTATGTAGGTGAAAAATAAAAAAAGTTTTGGCCTGGGAAAGGGCGGGGAAAAACGAACGGTAAACCCAAAAAAAAACCCCGGCCCGGGGGTCCCTTTTTTTTTTTTTTTTTTTTTAAAAAGGGTTTTTTTTTTTTTTTTTTTTTTTTTTATTTTTTTTTCTTTCTTTTTACTAGACGCTTTATTTTTTTCCTTTATTTTTTTTTTGCTTTTTTTTTTTTTTTTTATTTTTTTTTTTCGTTTTTTTACAAAGAATACCCTTTCAAATAGTGGGGAAAACACAAAATAAAAAATTTTTTCCCCAAATATATTCTTTTTTTCCTCTGTTTTTTCCTAAAAATTAAACAATGAATTTTATGACCCCCTGGTTTTTCCCAGTTCCCTAGTAACTGACCTGAAAACCCAATTTTCTACCCCTGCGGGTTTTTTTCCAATAGAAAATAGTAAAGGGGGATGTCACACACAGGCCCATGCAGTGTCCTGTGCTGCTCACATAAAAATTGTTTTTATTTTAAAAAAACAGAACGAAAATTAAAGGGCTTTTTGTTTTGGGGATCAGATAAGAAAGCCCGTTAGTATTTTTGAGAAGCAAAATCTGACCTAATTAGCATCTGAAAAAACAGCTTTGGCACAGTGCTGTACAAGCATGGGGGCTTAGGGAAAAAAGGAGTCAGCCCCTGAAACCGGGGAATTGACAGAGTATTTCATTTCATGCTTTTTCCCCTAAACCCCTAAAGGGGGAGACAACCCCTTTTAAAAGGGTTTAAAACACAAAAGGGGCCCCCATGTATGAACCCTTTAGGCCCTAAAACTAAATTTTTTGCCCGTGGGTTAAACTATGGGAAAAAAAAGTGATTTTGGGCCCCAAAAACATTTTCATGCATGGGCCCACAGGGAAAGTAAAAAATTAGAACCATAGGCTTTCCCCATTTTCCAGGCGGTCCTTTAGATCCAGCAACGTTGACTGACGCAATGCTTTTCCCATTTCCTCTCCCAAAATTAAAAAAACCCCAAAGGCCAAAAAAATTTTGCAATTATTTATGAACATATGATTCATTGCCCTTTCATTTTTGCAGGGTGCCCAAAGCTTTTGGGACTGTTTTCCTTTTTCCCGCCCATCAAATCCTCACCCTATTCCATTTACAGATAAAACAAAAAAAAGGCCCAATAAAAAGCAACCCCCGGGGAAAACCCCCCGTTGAAGGTTCCCAGGAAGCCAAAGCCACAAATTAAAACGGCTGGGGCAAAATCCCATTTAACCCCCAATTTTCATTAAGGGGAAAATTGTACCGGAAAAAAGGAATCAGGGGCCTTTGAGCTCAGAAAAAAGGCCCCACGAATACTGTAACCTTTCTTCAAATCATTTCTAAAAAGGGGAAAAAATTTTAAAAAATTTTAGCCCTCTCCTTTCCCTTAACACAATGGGCGAGAAACCCCGGAACCTGCAAACCCCGGTTTTCCCGGTTTCCCCTAAAAATCCCCAGCCCCCAACCCCGAGTAACGGGAAAAATAAAGGGAAATAAATATCCCTCATGCCAAATTTTAACGGGGCAAAAAAAAAGGCGGGACTGAAATTAAATTTATCTTTTCCCCTTTTTAAAACAGGGCCCTTCCCCCGTCCTCTGGTCCTTGGGTTTCCCAAGAATTAAAAATCCTTATTCCTAAAAACCCCAATGTCCCAACCTTTAAAGGGGAAGGGAATTTCAAATCCGAAAGTAAAAATTTTTATTCCCTTTTAAACCCCCCCCTTCACTTTTAAAAATTTTATTGAAATTTTTAATGCACCCGGGACAAAATTTTGGGGAAGGACCCAAACCCTCACGCACCGGAGCCTGGTTTCCAAAAACCCCCAGGTCGGGTTTATTAAACCCCCCAAAGCTGCCATCATAACTGGGGTTTTTGGGGAGGATAAAAAGATTTTTAAGCAAACAAACTAAGGAAAACCACTCCCCCCAATTTAAAAATTTAAGAAATTCCTTTAGGCACTTATTAACCCCCCAAAAAAATTTTTTACTTTAACCCCTGCCCATCCCCAATACGGGGTTTTTTTGGGCTGAGAAACGCGGTTTAAGTCCCCAAGGGAACCTCACTCTAAAGCTATAAACACTGGGGCCCTTTAAATGCTGACGGGTTTAAGGGCTGTCCTCTATTCAAACCCCCCCCCTAAACGGACTTTTAAAAACCTCCCCTAGGGAAGGGAATAAAGAGTTTCCCACCCCCCAGGTCATACAAAAAAGTAGTTCCCTTTGGGGCCAACCTGAGTGCAGCCCCAATAACCCATGACCCAGGGGACGCGGGAAAAGATATGCCCGAGTCCCCCTTCCCGGGCAAAATTTTAAACTGGCACTACTTTTGCACCTAGAAGAAATTTTCAATGAATTTTAAAAGGGCCCCCCTGTCCACATAAGTTTCCCTCGGGGTTGGAGGGAAAGCACCACAAGTTTCAAAACATGCTTTTCCAGCCCCGGGTGCCCGGTTAACCCTGTAAGATCGAAAAGAAAACCCCAAAAATTTTAACCAGAGCAGGTCCCCAAAGGCCCCCGGCCCTCCCAAAGCTTACACTGCCCACCTGGGCAGAAAATTCAATTTGTTTTTTACCAAAAAAATTTCCAAAAAGTAAATTTTAAAACCATTGGGTTGGGTTGGGGAAAAAAGCCCCTAAAAAGGGGTTGGGGGGCTGGGGGTTTAAAAAAAAATTTTTGGCTTTTTTAACCCCTTTTTTTCCCTAAAATTTTTCCCAAAATTTTGGGGCTTTAAAATAAACGAAAACCCAAACCACCCCACAAAAAGGGGACACACGCTGGGAAAGCAAAAAGACATTTAGGCCTTTGGTGTTCCTCAAAAAAGGTTTGGACGGTTTTAAACACCTAAACCCCAACCAGAAAAATTTTGGTTTGGCCAAATTTTTTAAGGGCCCCCTTTTTATAAGCCAGAAAAAAAACCGGAGAATGCCCCCCCCAAAAAAATCCAGGAAACCATATCAAACTAAATTTTAAAAAACCCCTTTTGATCCAGGGCATTTAACTACTTAGATGCTGCGGTCAACACACCTGTAGCATGCAAAAAGGAAGGTACCCCAGCCTGCCCCCGAATAGGCCCCCCCACCACCAATGACGAGATCACAGAGTGCTCGTACGTTACAATGGCAGCCAGGGGCTTAATAAGGGCCTCCAGGGCTACCATGAAACGTCTATAAGTAATGTCCAAGACCTCTAGGGGGGGCAAGAGGTACTGTAAATAATGTAAAAAGTATAAAAAACCTCTTTGTAGAAATTTTTCCCTTTGGGGGATGCATTCAGTGCTTGGGAAAAGGACTGTGGAAAAACCCCAAGGGGTGGGCACCATCTTTTTTCCCGAGCTCAAACCCGCATCTCCCCCCCGTTTTTTTCTCAGCAACTCACAGGGAGTGGGGCAGCCTACAGCCCCCCCCAAGGCATCTTACCCCCCCAAATGGGGAAAACTTTGGGCAAAAGAGGGTTTAGGGGGGTGGGTTTAAAACAAACCCAAAAGGATGCATTGGGTTTTTTCCTGACCCTAAAGGAAACAAAAAAAAAAAAAAAAAAAAATGACCCTTTTTAAAAGGTTTTTTTTTTAATTCAGAAAAACTGAAGTCATATCAATTTGGGTTTTGCCCTCAATCTCAAAATAGGTGCAGGTTCCATGACTCTGTTTCAAAATTGGGGAGTTTTCAGGGCTCATTCTTAAATGTGGGGGGGTCTTTTGGGCCAGGGATCTCAAAAAATCTGACATTGATGACATATACAGCACATGAAAAATGGGCTGAAGTGAAAACAACCCATTTTAAAAAAGGGGGTGTAACGCTTCATCATTTGGTGGTTTCATTGAAATTTTAGTTTCCCCAGCTCTTCAAATCCCGGGGCTTTCTTCCCCTCCCCCTTTGGGGGGGTTTTCCCTTAAAATGAAGGGGGAAAACCCCATCCCCCCTTCACGTTCATTGGGCCCCCTCCCGATCCAGTGGGGCCCCCCCCCTCCTTCTGAGTCCACATGTCAAAAGGGGCGTTCCCCCTCCCTATTCAAGGGCTTATTTTTTTAAAATATGTTTTTCAAACCCCCAGGGGCCCGCTTCATCTTCTAAGGGAAATCAGGAAAGATCTTTTTCTCCCCCCAGCCCGGGGGTTTGGGTTTCAGTTTAAACCCCCTTTTTTCTATGAATCAAACCAAGCACACAATCTTTTACTTTCCTTTCCCATTTTTCAAAACCCGCAGGGATTAGGCACCGAGGCACAAAATTTTGCTGTTTTCCCGATTGTAAAGCGCCGGGAGGGTTACTGTGGGAGCTCCGGGTGTGCAAGGGGAAAAGTTTCCGGGCCCCCCCAAATTTTGAAATGAGAGAGCAGGAATGCAAAGCTCCCTGAAAAACGACCGGGGGGCCCGACAGAATTTAAAATATAGAGGGCCGTCAGCCAATGACATGAAAGGATGTGAAATCCGATCGTTTACAGAAAACGAAGATAAGGGAGACAGTGAAAACAAGACAGCTTTGCTAATGACATCAAATTGCAAAGTTGCTTGTTTTCACTGTCCCCTGATTCTGAAGACCATTTAATGTAATGATACAACCTCTTTAAGGGAAAACATAATGCTGATGTGGCCTTTGATGAAAATGAGTTTAACACCATTGTATTACACAGTCATCCATGCATGTGGATGGGTGCCATATAATGCGACATTGCTACTCATTATAGAAGCTAACGTCTAGGGGCCTTCTCTTACGGGTTACTTATCCTGGTGGATTTATCCTCTTCGTGTTAAACCTACAGCATTATTCGAGCTAACATGCTAAAATTAATAAGTCTACCAATTCAGATTCATGTCATACAAAGCAAGGATCACATTCTTTATTTACCCTATAGGAGACAGATTTGATATTTTCATTGAAGACGTCAGTTGTAAAATAGACAGGTACATTTCAACGTATTAATCAAATACTCGTGAAGTTTCTGTTACCTGGAGAAATGAAAAATGTCCTCCACAGTTTCTTATCCCTTGTCACATCTCTTATTTCTTTGGTCATGTTCACCAATCTACCAGCGACAGGTGGAACACGGCGGAAATCCAGAATCCTGCAAGGAGCGAAATGAAAGCGTAATATATTATATTAAAAGTAAACGCAGACCCTTTATTGCCGGGAATGACCACGGGCCGTGCTGCTGAAGGCTTCTCTAACACTGACAATGTCACAATTTCAAGGACATAAAAGTTGATGGCTTGTATCAAGGGATGTCTAATCCTTTAAGAACTACAGCCACAGCTTAATCACAAACAGATAAGGAGACGGCAAATAACGGCACTGCGTTGGCAGATTTCATGAGCCGGGAGAGGAGTAAGGATAATAAGAACCTAAGGAAGTTCTTTCAAGTCTAGTGCTAAATCTGATCAACCTCTTCTATTAGAATTTTTTCATACATTCTGCATTACGCCTTGTATGACTTTCCTACCATCTTTAACCATATTGGTGTGTAACCTGTGGCCTTGTAGCTGTGTTAAAACTACAACTCCCAGCATTTTAATTGGATTCTCGTGGCTTGATGAGAGTTGTAGTTTCATAAACACTTGTAAATGATCCAGTGAGGTTTTGCGGGTTTAATCTCTATTATACTGTGAAGAAGGAACACAGAAACAAGGCCATACTTACAGCTCAAAGGCTGGACTGAAACTGAACGCAGTAAAGAGGCAACACGGGCCCCTATGCTACTTGGGAAAGATAAACAGGTGCAGCTGATTGCTGAGCAGTACCTCACATACCCCACCACTAGGGGAACAATTAGACTGTACATTAAATTGATACCTGTTCACACAGTATGCAGAAAAGCCACAGCATAGGGGCCAGTGTTGCCACTTTACTGGGTTCAGTTTCAGTCCAGCCTTTGAGCTGAGTATGGCCTTGTTTCTGTGTTTTTTGAGTAATTAATGTCCTATATTTTCTGTGTTTTTTCTGTAAATTGTTAGTGTAGGGACTTACAAGAAATTAGAAGCCTTGACGGGGCTTGCCTGATTGCATATAGCGGCCATTGTATAACTAATACCTCATATTTGATATTTTTCCAGTATGTCAATTTTTTTGCCCAAAAGTACGGGGGAGCAGAGGATGTCTGTATTTTGTGTTGGACACCTAATAAGTGCTGGGCAGCCCGCCCAATCGAATAGTAGTGGCGCAATAGGCTGTAAGCCAGCATGGTGCACCACACGTATCTGCATTAATAGCATCCTTTTGTATCGCCTTATCTATATGCAATTATAAAACCAGCAGCTACCCCCTCATATATTAAAGGTGTGTGAGTGGTTGTCTTATCGCTATTTTTGCCTTTGTGCAATCTCCCCATGTATTATACTGTAGCTTTTCTGCATACTTTGTGAACAGGTATCAATTTAATGTGCAGTCTATTTATTCCCCTAGTGGTGGGATATGTGAGCTACTGCTCAGCAATCATCTGCACCTGTTTGTCTTTCCCAAGTAGCATTGGGGCAAGTGTTGCCTCTTTACTGAGTTCCGTTTCAGTCCAGCATTTTAGCTGTAAGTATGGCTTGTTTTTGTGTTTTCTAAGTAATTAATTTCCTATATTTTCTGTGTTTTTACTGTGAAGAAGGACTCGTGTGGTCTGAAACGTGTTGTGGGCGTCTGTGAACTTGTTTTACTCCTGAAAATCCAATACAATAGAGATTTTACCCTCAAAACCTCACTGGATCATTCACAAGTGTTGTTGTTACACCTGTCGGCCGACGGAGAAGATAACATGAGATGGAGGATGACCAATGACCATAACTGGCACATGGGACTAATATATGCATCACTATATAGGTCAGCCACTTTATACGTTCCGTATGCTATATGGTGTATATTCATAAAGACTAGAGAAATGCAGGTTGCACACAGTGATGCAGATTAATTATTACAAATGTGGCAGACCTCTAGCTCAATTTGCACCAAAACAGATGTATACGGTTTGCACCACACTTAGGGCCATATGTATGAAAACGGTTTAGGTCTAAAACTCACTTTTTTTGCCCATAGTAACCTAAACCGTTTTCATACATATGGCCCTTAGTATGTGTTTTAGACACTTACTGAGCATTGCTTGATGAGGGGTGTGGCTTAGTGAAAGGGGGTGTGTCTTGAAATGCAACACTGTGGCCCTCATTTATCAAAATGGTTTAGTAAAAGGACTTTCCTTGTTGGTCGTAGAAACTAATCAGAGTTTAGCTTTTATTTTTTCAGAGCTGTTTAAAAAATGAAATTTGCTATGGGCAACAATAGGCTCATACTGGCCAACAGAGGATCAGGGGTAACCCCAAGCAGGCGACTGTGGAGGGTGGTCTCCTAAGCAATGTGGGCCCTTAGGAGACCACTAGGAATAAACTCCACTGATTTCCTTAAGAATCAACTCCGCTGGAAGGCCCCAAGAATCAACCTCACTGGTGGGCCCCAAGAATCACCTGCACTGGTGGGCCCCAAGAATCAACTCCTCTGGAGTGCCCCAAGAATCAACTTCACTTTTGAACCCCAAGAATCAACTCCGCTGGAAGGCCACAAGAATCAACTTCACTTTTGGGCCCCAGGAATCAATGCCACTGATGGGCCACAAGAATCAACTTCGCTGGTGGGCCTCAAGAATCAACTCCGCTGGTGGATCCAAAGCATCAACTCTACTGGTGGGCCCCTAGAATAAACTCCCCTGGTGGGCCCCAAAAATCAACTCTGCTGGTGGGCCCCTAGAATCAACTCCACTGGTGGGCCCCAAAAATCAACTCCCCCTGGTGGATCCAAAGCATCAACTCTACTGGTGGGCCCCAAAAATTTGCTCTGCTGTTGGGCCCCCAAGCATCAACCCCAATGATGGGCCCCAGGCTCCCCAGTCCTATACTTAGCAACAAAGAGAGTTTAACACGTAGACAGTTTTGATTAATGAGGCCCTTTGTGCCAAAAATTGCACCAAAATTTTGGTGCAAAACGTGGTATACAGAAAGCCAACCAATGGGTGTTATGAAGATAGACAACAGTATATAAATATTTGTCAAATATATCAAACAGCAAAATCCACTGTGATGGATATGGCTAATTTTTAGACTGGTTAATTTTATTATAAGTACATATTAGACATAAAATGAAATAAACGTTTATTTCATTTTATGTCTGCTATGCGGCTTCGGAACTGAAGGCCAGGACGCCATGCGAGGATGAAGCATGCTACACAGCTGGTTTAATGAAGGTGTTGACCACAACTTTCGGTGAGCTACTGCTTATTTTTACCGTATGGTTTTCAGTGCTTACATAAGTACATATTACACAGAGTTAGTAAATCTGCCTCATTACATGAGTCTTGTTTTGCTATTGTCATTGTTCATTTGTTTTTTATTTCAGGACAATGTCCAAAATGGGTTTTTCTACAACAGACATTTTTTACTTATCCACAGACAATAAAGCTGGGATCACATAATGCATTTTTGTTGCATTTTTATACTGCATCAAAACTCAAGCAAATAAAAACAGCAATAAAAAACAAACAAATGCCTCCTGTTTTTCAAATTAGAGTTAAAGGGGTTTTCTTGCTAAAACGATCACATCTGTAATGATGGGGACAGTAAAAATAAGCACTTTTGCAATTGTTTTTATTACCTAAATCATTTAGTATATCAGCTATTAGCTAATGTGTGTGTTCTACACCTAAAACTGCAGCCTGGGATTAGTCCACGCCCCCTTTTCATTCAGCCTATTGAGACATGCCCTCTGTACTGTGATTGGCTGCCTGCACTCTGTGCTTACTCCCCTCTGAGCTGTGGAAAATTAAAGTGAAACAGCATACTGTGTTGGGTGCTGTCTGTGTAATAAAGGCTGTCTGAGCTCCTCTATGCTCTATGCGAAGGGTCTGGGCAATAACTAAGTCTCCAGCTGTTAGATTCACTCTCCCCTCCATATAACACAGCCTAATACAGTCTGTTCCCCTCTACCTCCTGCCTGATAAGAGGGGGGGAGCAGAGTGCATTTCTCACATCTTTCATCAGGTGAGGCTGTATGTAAAACTGTTTTCAACAATACAGGTGTTCTGGTTACAAGGAGCTTGTGGAGGGAGGTGACAGCTCTGCTGACATGAGAACTGATCATTGCAGGAGGTCTGCAGAGCTGTGACATCCTCTCCCTTCCACTGCTTACACATAATGATGATGTCACAGTTCTTCAGTGAGGGGCGACCCGCTTACTGGGAGGAGAGACTCGCCTACTGGGGGAGAGACCCGCCCCTGGATTTAAAGCTGTAAGAGACAGAAGCAGCACATAGTCTGTGAAAGCTAGTGATGAGAAAACCCCTTTAATGACAAAACCACTTGCATTAAAAAAGCATGTATTTTTGATGCATGTAAGCATTTTCTACATGCATTTTGTATGCAGTTGCTTAACGCATGCAGTAATGCAATGTGTGAGACCAGCCTAATGGAAAGGGAAATCAATGTTTATTGGAAACAGGCATATTAGACAATAAACTAGCTTTTAATTTTTGGCTGAATTTACACACTGTGTTAACGCATGCATTTTAATTTTTAATGTAAGCAATGTAAATTTTTTTAATGTAATTTTTAATGCAAGTGGCTGTGTAATTAACGCTAATTTGGAACACAGGAGAAATTAGGGTTAATTAAAAAAGGCATGAATTTTTTAATTGCTAGTATTTTTTATGAAGTTAATGAACACAACATGTAAGCCCACCCTTCAAGGGGTTTTCTCATCGGTTTTCACTCTTCACAGCCTCTTCAGGCTTTGGATAGGTCTACAGCAGTGATTAACAATTCAGCTCTGCTAGCTTCTATTCCTAGCTGTGTTTGTAAGAGGGACATTGGTGATTGAGGGGTTGTGAAAATCAATGACCCTGTCCAAGCAGGATATCTGGCAATGTGAGCTGGCAGAGCTTTGTTTGTCGTCAGAGGAAGCTTCTAGTGAGAGAAAAACAACCTATGTGCTGCTAAGACACATTGTGAGCTGCTGAATGACTCTATTATCTTTGATGTAATTACACGGCTATGTGCTTTGCAGACCAGACAGGATGGTACAAGACTGCTCCCAGGTCAGGAACTCTAAAGGGTCAAAGTTTGTTTCAGTGAAAGATAAAGTCAGAGACTGATGAGCTCCATCCTGCTGATAACACACAGCAAGGAGTGAGGTCACCAGTCCAGCCACTGCTAGAGCAGAGAGAGATGGTGAGTAACTAGAGAAGTAGAAGATAAGAACTGCTTTAACTCTGAAACAAAGCAAAATCAGAACAGCAATGTATTTGGTAATAATCTTTATTTACCTTTGCCTCCATGTTTAAAGCTAAGTTAATCACCTTTAAGGTAATCACCAGTTGTATATCTTTATAGAGATCAGAACTCTATGAGATTCATGTTTCTGATACCGCACCATCACCTCTTTCCCTTCACACAATTATGTAGTTAAAGGGAACCTGTCACATAGGTTGTGCCCCCCTTGCTGAGGGCAGCACAAGCTAGTGACAGACCTGCTGTTCCCAGCGCAGTGCTCCTTATTCTGTAAGATGCTGCAGTTTTAGAGCATTTACCCCTTAAATCTTATTCATGAGCAGGTGTTAGCTCCACCCACCAAAGGCTAGCTCCGCCCACGTACAGTTATTCACATGTTTCTACCTACTTAAAGTAATAGGTTTGTCAGTTGAGATGGGCTCAGGTGGGCAGGGTTTGAAAAAAAACTGACTCTCTGAAGGACTCTTCGAATGACTTTTCTGGCTAAAAACTGCAGATTTGAGCATTAAATACACGAAAACTCCAGCATCTTACAGAATAAGGGACACAGCGCTGGGAACAGCAGGTCTGACACTAGCTTGTGCTGTCTTCAGCCAGGGGGGCAAAAACTATGTGACAGGTTCTCTTTAAATTATAAAATTCTTACTTTCTAATGGTGGCCAGAATTTAATTATTTCAGCATCAAATAATTTGATGTATTAAGGTTTTTCTTGCCATTATAATGTGACAAATAACATATGACCCTTATAGGTGTCCCTACAACAGATATGGGATAGGCTACTACTATGTTAAGTGCTCCTCCCTAACATGAGTCTTATTAGCTACAAACACTACTAATCTAAAGCCCTGTTCACATCTTGTTCTTCACCTATGTTAAGTGAGCATGCCAGGAAACCTCTCAATGTACACGCTAAACATGTCTATAGAATTACATTAGCTTGACAGAAACCAAACCACTGTCTATTTAGCCTCCATTAGGTCAGTATCTGTCAGTACATTGCAAAAAATGGCTGAGCTTTTCAATGTATATGGGATAATGTAAAAAAATAAAATAAAATCCAGCATGGCCTGCATTTAAGGTGTGCACCATGAGTTTTACCTGGTGTACAAACTAAACAGAAACAAACGACTAGGTGTGAAAGCCGCTTAAGGCTGTGACAGAGGGCAAACCTATGGTCTTTTTTGCGTTGGGTCACCCAGATTTACCTGGATGCCTACGGGAGCGCAAATGAGTTATTACAGGGGTACACCCATTTGATTGATAACCTAGGAAACCATCTGTAAAAATGCAGGATAGATAACCCGCTGTATCTTTAAAATGAAGCAAAATCACAACAGAAATTTACTTGATGAGAATGTATATTTGCCTTTGCTTATATTTTAAAGTTAATTATTAAGATAGGAATACCCCTTTAAAGATGTAGTTATCAATAGAAAGGGCCCTATCTTACAAATAGGGGTTAAAGTGGGGAAATTTTAACTTTGCTATGTGAACCCACTTCCATTCACTCTACCTTACTCCCCTGTTACCATAGAATTCAATGCCCATTGCTTTACTCTACCTGCAATTAATCTGGTCAATTCTACACATTTCACCCTAAATAACACATGGCTAGCTGCAGAGATATAGACACTATTTGGGCGACATGTATATATGGGGCTGTGCCAGTTATCTGGCGTTCTTTCAGCCCAAAAACTGGTGCAGCCCTGTTCTCTCGGTGTATGAGTAGGCACGCTCCAGTATTAGGCACATTACAATGCACCCGCGGCACTTTGTAATACATCTGAGATCGGGGGGTGTGCTGGAGGCGTGTTGCTCTACAACCGTACAAAGCTATTGATTTATGACTTTAGTACGGCAAATCCAGGCGCATTACTGCTGGAACAGGTAGAGCACTTTAAAAGTGGTTTACCTGAGTCTGAAATGTCGTTTGTAGCTAGAAAGCGCAAAATCTATGACCCGCAGTAGAACAGGTTCATAGATTCAGGTGCATTCTACACTACAAAGGTGCGCGAAAAAATGGCGCCTGGGCAACAAAAATCATACATGTTGCCATTTGTGCCCAAGTACAAGTACAACCTTACAATATGAATAGCATATTGCCACTTTCATCTGCATATGGTGCCCTAATTAGTAGTTCATGGGTCATCTAACATACTATTGCAATTATCCATGTATCTTTATCAGTTGATGTCTGATTCCAGATAACACAGACAAGATTATCATCTGGTCCCCGTTCGGTAGGAGGCCATTGTGCGCTGGATGAGGAAAATCCATATGCTTGTGTGGGGCTCAGTGACGCTGCATTAAATGTGTCCATTCGGAGCTGCGCAGTCTGTAAATCATTGCTCAGCACTGAATTGCTTGTTGTCTTGCTTGTTATGGCTTTATGATTCCTAGCTATGATTTAAAGGGATTGGAAAGTGGATTGGATAGTAAACCTCAATAAAAAATAAAGCACAGGTTTTTTTTTTGGGGGGGGGGGGAGGAGGAGATACTAGTAAAAATTAGTAAGTATTTAAGGCCTAATATTTTGACAAAGAAGACAATATAATATAGTTTAAGAGTTTATTTGGTTTTAATCTCTAATTAGTGTTGTTTTTTCGGATACAGGTAAAATGCCAATTCGTCTTGAGACCAAGTGATTTAGTTTGGGTCTGCTTAAACTGAATTTTGCCATAAATCACTAAAAAAAAAAAAACATCTCTAACCATAATCCTTCATTGGCGTTACGGGTTTTTATGTGTTTTTCGGGTTAACTCACCTCTCAGTAGCACTTCCAGGTCCAGCAGCACCATCACTTGTATTTCACTTCCTGTCCCAGGCACATTAGACCAGAAGTGACATCAGTGCGAAAGTGCTGGTGGACTCGGAAGAGTTTAATTAATCCTAAAAATGCCAAAACCCCTAATCAAGGGTTGGGATTATGGTTAGCGTTAGGGAAAGGGCCTTAGACCGAGTGAAAAAAAATATTGTCCAGACATTCTGTCGAACTGGTCAGGGAAAAAATGAGTAATTATTTAAGGCCTAATATTTTGTCAAAGACAATATAATATAGTTTAAGAGTTTATCTGGTTTTAATCTCTAATAGTGTTGTGCTTCGGATACAGGTAGAATTCTAATTCATCTTGCGACCAAGTGATGTAGTTTTGGTCTGCTTAAACTGAATTTTGCCATAAATCCCCCCCAAAAAAATCATCTCTAACCATAATCTTTCATTGACTTTACAGGTTTTTATGTGTTTTTCGGGTTAACTCACCTCTCAGTAGCACTTCCAGGTCCAGCAGCATCATCACTTGGATTTCCCTTCCTGTCCCAGGCACATTAGACCGGAAATGACATCAGTGCGAAAGCGCTGGTGGACTTGGAAGAGTTTAAGTTAACCCTAAAAATGTCAACACCCTTAATCTAGGGTTGGGATTATGGTTAGCATTGGGGTAAAGGCCTTAGACCGAGTGAAAAAAAGGATTGTCCAGACACTCCGTCGAACTGGTCAGGGACAGATTTGCGCAATGTTGCTGGTTAAAAAAAGCAAATCAGATGCTATTGTCCCCATACAATGGCCAAAGCCTCTGAGTATTCGCATAAGCCTGGAATCAGGGACACCGTGGATAGGGGTCATATAAAATCTATTGTAAGGATCCATTTTGGAAAAACTCTCATCAAAAATGTGAATGGCCAAAACTGCATCACTGAGTGTACCTGAAAATTGTGTCAGACAAGTCCCTCTGGGTGACAAAGTCTGAATATCCATCCGGTCATAAATGTTCTCTAAATATCTCACGTTGTATCAGTCTCACCTGTCCAAATGAAACGCAGAGATCTCAGCGTTGTGCCGCTCATAATCTGAAAAGTAGAAGAAGTCTGGAGGGGTTTCTTGCTCTCTTGTCTGCCTAAAAAACATAAAAGAAGATAAGGAATAAATATGTTAAAAGTTCACTTATCAAAAGTGTGTAAATATAAGATCCAACCCATCGGGGCTGATATTTGCAACCTAAAGAGTTATGCAGTTGTTTATAAGAGGGTAAATCTCTCCTTAAGAGGAGCTTCCTAATGTCCACTATCTCTCTTCTTCAGACATGGTGTTATACAAGAAACTGAAAATGTCCAGACTTTTTATACACAGAAGACATGGACCTTCAAAGAAACTTCAAAGGACCTTCAAAGAGCTTTCTTTGAAGGTCCATGTCTTCTGTGTATAAAAAGTCTGTAAATTTTCAGTTTCTTGTATAACATCATGTCTGAAGAAGGGAGCTAGTACTCTCGAAAGCTCATCATCAAATATACTCAGTTAGCCTCTAAATGGTATCGCCTGAATTCTTCACTCTTCTGCTACTTTCTATGGATAACACGGTACAACACTATACTACTAATGTCCACTATAACATATTTAAGGTGCTGTATTATGGATAGACAATCTCTTTATTCACGAGTTAGGTGCAGGTCCCAGAGGGTCACAGTTGCAGGTCCCATAGGTGGGATCTGCACCTATTACACATTGATGGCATAGCCTATCAATATGTCATCAATGTGTGAGACTGGACGATCTCTTTAAGTTAGTGTGGATGGGACATGAGGAATGTTGGATGGTTGGAAATTCTGGATTATTAGACAGTAATAGAAATATATACATTTTTCTTGTAAGAGTTGTAAGGTCCAAATTCAAAATACAGAAGAGTCTTCTATCTGGTTCTCCATGCTGGTTGTTGTTATGGGAAGGTTGAAGTCACTATAGGACCCACTTTGAGTAGTTACAATCTGATTGTTTGCACTATTTTCTTTCTTGCACTAGTTTTCATACATTAAAGGGTTTGTCTCACTATAAGTCACTTTGCAATATGTGTCCATTAGCAGTTTCCTACCTATTCCTAGATATCCCCTCTTGTATGGGCTGCAACAGCTCCTCAGGTTGCTATAGCTACAGACCTGTTCAATCTCTCTGATAGGTTTGCCAGCACTGGTTGCTATAGCTACAGACCTGTCTTCTACTGCAGCTTGGTAGAAGCCAGTAAACACACCCCTGAATTCAAAATGAAACCAAGAAAACAGGACTGAGGTGAGATGAATCAATGTAGTGATACAACCCCATTAAGACTGTCCAAGCATTTATGAGGGCTGATATAACTGGAGCGCTTTAACGACCTTTGGTGTATCCCAGCTGCCTAGGAATAAGGTCAGACAAGGCCAATCGATTAAATGTGTTTTGTGCAAAGTTCAGCACCAAAAAAGGAAAAAACATTCAAACTTTAAGGAAGATCATTAAAAACAAATGGGCTTTAATTATTAAATATTAAAGTTTGAATGTATTATTATTTTTCCCTTTTTGGTGCTGGAGGATTCACTCTATTTTTGCTCAAGTTTCCATTCCTCCCATAGTCTGGCGGGACCTCAAGGCATCATTGCTACAAGCTGCTAACTGGAACCTTTCCCTAGTACTCTTCCTTCTAAATGTTTTTGTGATTGAGGGTGTCTGTGTTTTAACATATAAGGATAGAATACTAAGAGATAACTTGAACACCCTGTGCTTATACAGATGTTGCAGAATTCAACTTGACCGTGATATCACAACTTTACTTGTTATCTGCTCTGACCTCTAAAAAGAAGCCATTGACAAGCATTGAAAAACATGAGATAACATTCTGTGCTGTGATATCATAGTGCGTCATCTGACAAGTTTAACTTTGCTACACCTGTACTTACCAACGGCCCTGATTTTGGTGGGGCCAACCAGCTAATCAAACCTCAAAAGGGGCTCAAAAGTACCCAAAAAGTTCCTGTTTGTACTAGAAAATTACATGTCTTGATTTTGGAGACTTAAATGTAGGTAATGTATAACATTGCCTCTATGCAACATGATAAATCTATAATACTGAGCAAGACCCAGCTGTGGCCGCTACCTTTGCATCTATATAATACCTTTCTCTGAATCTTTGCCCTTGTTGAAGTCAAACCTAGTTACTACTGTGGCAATGACCTTTCCTTCACAAATTTCCTTTACCCCTCACTTCATCCACATCCTTCCCCACCCTTGTTTGAACTTGACAGATGTCTTTTTTCAACTGTACTAACTGTATAACATGAGTGAGTACAATTTCTCCTAAATTCAGAGATCAAAAAAAGACACCACCACCTTGTTGACAGGTAACATTGAGGCACCAGAGTTGTTACATTGGCACAAAGCATTGGATCAGAGGGCACAGAGTCGGAGTGTCAATACAAATACAAAGTTATAACTAGTCCTAAGGTTCTAACCTTAAATTAAATAGTGGAAATAATTTAGAACAGGGTGTCAAACTCATATTTGCATAGGGCCACATCAACATCATGGTTGCCCTCAAAGGGCCACTGGAGAACCTTGAAAAGTGGCTGCAGTGCTTGGATATAGCTGTCAGAGCTGTGCCACCACCTGGGAGTTCCTGGATAGAGTGATGTAGAGCTGCATACTGGAGCTCCATATCCTAGATGATGCCTAATGTGCTTGTGCCACCACCTCTGCCAAGTGCTGGATGCATCCTTTGGGGATAGTGGAGAGCTGGACCTTCTATATTCAGACCTTTCCATCCCTGCTCACTGTGTCTAAGCTCTCCCAGCTAAAAGGGCTATACAATACATGGAAACCTCTAAAGAAGCATCTATGCTATCTAACAATACACTGAAAAAAAAAAGTTGAGATTCTTAGTCACACGTGTTGAAGCAAAAAATGTTTAAGCCACCCCCGGCTATCAACAGGATATCAAGGCGGGTGAGTCTCATACTCTATCTTTATCTATCACTAGAGCCAAAATTCAGACTTCGCCTTGGGTCAACAGACCTTACACATAATCCAGAGAGACCATTTGGTTTCTCTGCACCCCGTACACCTCACAGCTTGTTTAGTGAAAGTATTCTTGCAAGGTTGTGTGTTTTTTTATATTTTTATCTATGGATTAGATGGAGCTCGGTTGAACCCAATGAGCAATTATGAACTTGGGCTCGAGTTTGGAGATAAAGAACATAGAGTAGGGACCAATCCCGCTTGAGATCCCGTTGATGGCAGCGGGAGGGCTTACATTTTTTTTATCAAAACGTGTGAACTAAGCTCTCCCAGGACACATGAAATAAGTTGGTGGGCTGAATTTGGCCCGCGGATCTTGAGTTTAAAACTTGTGATTTAGAAATACCGGAATCTTAAAGGAAAAAACAGAACAAAATCTTATTCTATCACATATTGAAGTTTCATCCACTTGGCTCAGAGCTGTAAAAACCAATGTTATGTCTTATTTAAGTGACATATGGGACAATCATTAAATACTGCTAGGAAAGCAACAATTCGTCAATTTTTCACTGTGCTAGTTGTTGCCTGCAGCTTCACAGCTTATCTTACTGAATACCATCACTGAACTTTGGAGCGTAAGAAAGCAAAATTCTAAACTACTTCCGTCCCTCGTTTATCATCCTGCATTCTTCAGCTTGTTTGTGTAAATCTTCCCGAGACATCAAAACAAGAAGTTTTCCAAGTGATGGCCACAACGCATTTAATGCTGGCGCGTTCTGCGGCTCAGAGGATTTTTTTCAACCCTCTTGTCATTATTTTATTCGCAACAGGCGCCAGAAGACGTCTATTTCACAATAGCTGAGGAGCACCAAGCCAGAATTGTTGATATATAGAAGAGCAAACATAGCGCGCTCGGTTATGGTAAATTTTACCGAAGACGACAAACCACCACTGGCGCTACCTTTACATCGCTGATGGAGAAAATGTTTTATCTTTGGCCTCCTCTACTGGGAATAGTTCTAGATCTTTTAGATTTTTTTTTACTATTTTACCACATAAATTAGCTGACGGTATAGAATTTGACCAAAATACAAATACAGTATAGCAATCTAACTCATGTGCTATGAACTATGTCGGAATATGGAGGTAACCTTGAGAGCTTCAATTTTTCATTGAAAAAGTTATACTTAAAAGAATGCGTAAGAAGCCAAGGTGTATTAATAGAAAATTTCTTATAATGTTGATGTAGGGCCTGCAAAGAAGATGAGCTGTTTGGTCATTCTTGATGTTAGTCAGACATAAAGACTGAAGAAAGGGAGCTCTGAATGTGTGCAACACCATAGGTGCCTTGTGTAAAGGAGGAATGTTTGTACAGTATATATATTTATATATAATTATATATTTACTTTTTTTATAACTGGAAATCCTGCAGTTTTCCCTTTGGCCACCAGTCCTAATAATAGTCTGACCCTTCCTGTTCTGTAGAGATCACTTTTCAGCAGTCTCCTCATTATCAGCACAGCCAAGATTACACTGAAAGGTGACACCAATGTGTATAGATACACAGGATCCACCGGTCACAATAGGAGACTGTCACTGCTCTCCCTCTCCCCGTTCCTTCACACTGACTTCTTCCCAGGTCACAGAGCATGCCTAGAAAACTCTCCTATAGAAGTCAATGGCTCTGCTCCTGTTCACAGGCTCCTATGTCCATTTAGCTGCTATAAAGCATCTCTCTAAATGCTGTTAACAGCAGCTCAGGTAAGATAGCCGCCCCCATAATCCTATGCAGACAAGAGAAATAAAAAATTTACAATTAGAAAACAAAATGGCTCAGAAGAAAAAATGTATCAATAACTGGTTTCAATTAGTAAAACAAAATTGGTGATATATTTATTACCTTTAAGAGTGTTTTACTCTCCACCACCTGTAGACTATCAAAAAGGTATTCAAATTATACTGTTGGTGTAGCCGTAGGCCTCAATAAACCAAACATTGTCTACAGTAACTGTATTTGGTCTGTTTTACGCCATTATACATTTTAGTTGTTGGACAGAAAAGTGAAGTATTTAGTTCCTTGAAGCCTATAGGAGTGGAGAGCAAAAACACAGGGCCTAAAATGAGTTAGGGAAAGAAGGGCCTGAAATGAGGACCTAAGATGAGTTAAGGAAATAGGACAAACAGCATGGGTATTCTGTCAGTCTGCATTTTCTTGGGTCCATCTGGGAAGATGATTACGAGAGGCTATCCGATAGCTATTTAGACCTTGTGCATGCTCCCTTATATGTTTGTATGATTGTAAATGCTGATTTTCTTAGTTCAGGTCATGTCAACAATAAAGATTAAACCGTTACGTATGTAATAATACACAAAAGTAATAAACCCCAGCACTAAAGTGACCTGCTCCTATGTAAACTTTATATGGGGTGGTCTACTGGCTGGCCTCATTGGATGTGTAGAGGCTAAATGGGCCCACTAAGGGACCCGCTAAGTTCGCTAATGGGTCAGTTGAATGTCAAGTGAAACACAGTACCATACAGTACATTCGATATTGAAGTAAAAACATAGGGCCTCATGTATGGAAACTGTCTTGGTCTAAGACTTTCCTTGTTGCCCGTACCAATCAATCAGAATGCCCCTCTCATTTCATATAGTGCTCTGAAAGAATGAGAGGGTCAATCTGATTGGTTTCTATAGACAACAAAGAACGTCTTAGACAGTTTCCATACATGAGGACCACAGTTTGTATGGCTGAAAAAAAGACATGTGTCCTTCCAGTCCAGGTTATTATCCTGTTGTGTTCATCCCTTTTTTGTGACAAAAGACAATTTTGCTAATTTTAGGGAAATAAAATTCTTCCCAATTTAAAACTTGACAAGCAGAATACAGGCAGTCCCTGACTTACAACGTTTCGACTTACATCTGTCCCCTAGTTACAAACGGAGACTCATGGAGCATGCTGGCACTTGTAGTTCCATGTTCCAAAGCAGATAGTAGCTGTGGAACGTCAAGTTCCAGCATGCCACTGGAAAATGAGGTGAAATCTTCTTAACAGGAGCACAGACCGCACAACAAATGTAAAAACCCTTCCCTGCACTATTCAGAACTAAAAGAAAACCTTTTGTGCTGGAGTTACATTTAGTAAATCTACCTGTTCCGACTTACATACAAATTGAACTTAAAGACAAACCTACAATCCCTATCCTGTTCGTAACCCGGGGACTGCCTGTACTTAGATGATTGACCCTTCTCCAGAAATCTAGTAATTGTATTTTTTAATATTTGCTTCCAGGCATGGTTTCTGAACTCTTTTACAGTTCATCACACACCTTCCTCAGGCGGAGAGTTCCACAGTCTCACGCTTCTACAGTAAAGAATCCCCTTCTGTGTTGATGTAGAAGCCTTCTTTCATCCAGATGTACAAATGTAGCAAAGCTAAGCTTGACAGATAACATATCACAGCAAAGAAATTTATCTCAACTTTTTACATTTTTTTCCATGGTTTTTGTTATGTTCAGGTAACATAGGAAGCTGTGACATCACCGTCAGGTTAAACTCTGCAACCTCTGTAGATAATGTCCCCTTGGTACAGATACAGTCCTCAGCCGTCTTTTTTAATCTGTATAGCCCTCATTTTTCATCCTTCATGACTATTGTAGTTCACCAATTCCATGTATAACTTTGGTAGCCATTTTCAGTTTTTCTTATCTAAATCTCTCCAACCCAGCTCGGAGTATATGTATTGTATATACAGGATGCATGTTCGGGAGAACAGCCATCAAGAACTTGGCCAAATCTTCAAATGCAGAGATGTGTCCATAACTACAAAAATCCTGATATATGAACTACGGTATTTTCAATAATGTCATATCATTGCGAAGGATGGATAGTAAGGAAACAAGACAGAAGGAAAAGGAATTCCTTTGAATTATGGTGCTGGAGAAGAGTCCTACGTGTCATGGATGACTAGAAGAACATACAAATCAGTATTGGAAGAGATTAAACTTCACATTTTTTAGAGGCGACAAGACTATATCTCCCAAACTTCGGAGACAATGTGGCTAGGGAATGTATCATTAGAGAAAAAAAAAAAAACATTATGCACGGCAGGGGTGCGGGTCAATGCAAAAGAGGAGGACCAACAATGAGTTGGATTAAAGGGGTTGTCTCACTACAAGGATTGCTTTTTATATTAAAGATCTTGCAAGAACAAGTCATTTTGTAACATTTATCCATTAACAGTGTCCTGCCTATTGCTAGATATCCCCTCTTGTATGGGCTGCATCAGCTACTCAGGTCGCTATAGCTACAGACCTGTTTGATCTCTCCTGACAGGCTCCCAGCACTGGTTGCTATAGCTACAGACCTGGCTTCTACTGCAGCCTAGTAGAAGCCAGTAAACACGCCCCTCAATTCAAAGTGAAACCAAGAAAACAGGACTGAGGTAAGATGAATCAACGTAGTGAGACAACCCCTTTAAAATGACAGAAAGAGATACGGAGGCAAAACTGTCTATAGTTACTGACTAAAGGTGAGTTCACATGGCATTTTTGCGGTGCATACCTCGGTGCGTAATTCTGCTAAGTATGCCCCACAAACACGGTATAATTATAGCACTCATTGAGTGCTATGATAAGCCAGCGTATTCCTCATAAAAAGAAGTGACATACGAGGCCCAGAAGTAGCACCGTTGAAAGTATGCGCTGGCCAGCGCATACTTTCAACAGCATGCATATTATGGCGCACACAGGTACATGCCACAATACACCATGTGACCTCAACCTTAGGACATGCCACTTCTTTTTACGGGTGCACAGTACGCGCCAGAGAATACGCCGGCTTATCATAGCACTCACTGAGCACTCAGGGGTGTCCTATGGGCGCATCACAGCGCAAATTTGCACCCTGTAAATACGTCTTGTAAACATACCGGAGCGGAAAACTGATTACAGGTCAGAACAACTATCCACAAAGTGGCTTTGAGTTGAAATCTACTAGACGGATCCTGATCATCATACTGATCAAGAGACACATTTTGAGGAGCCAAATTAGAAAAAAAAACTTCAAACCTGGGACTACATACTAATTTCATGAAGATTAGCACAAAAATTTCATTTATTCCATACACGGGATTCATCTATATTCTTCAGCGCTATGTTCGGCGCTGAATAGTTAGATCATTAACTTGTTCGGCGTTGCGCGGTACTTGCTCGGAGTCTAAGTCTCCGCGCATGCGCACTGTTCAATCTTCGCTGGAAGTGGGGCATGAAACTGAGACCACGATATTGCGGCATTTAGTTGCGCATGCGCAGCTCATGTTTTTGTACGCCGTGGCCCTCTATACATGTGTTTTGTAATGTTTTTTGGTTTCAAATTGTCTTGGGATTATTTATATGATTACTTGGAATGTTTTCTTGTGTGGTATCACTATTCATGTAATATTGAGATGAGTCCATCGGTTATCTGAGGTCACGTGATTCATTATAGGCAGATTTTACGTATTTTATATATTATATATATATATTTATATATTAAAATATATATATTTTATATATATACTGTCAATTAGACTTAAAGACACCCCCCCTGATGAAGCAGTGGTGAAATGTATGTTGGGGTGCAGGAGCAAGCTGATGCAGTGTGCTCCATGATGGGTAATTGATTATTGTTTATTATGGGACATTGAGAGTATCTCTGCTATATAGCTTAACCTTCACAGATGTTTACATTATTTTGGGAGGGATATTCCATGTCATAAATATTTATAACCTATTTATACTATTACCTTTATAGGCTTGTATTCCTGCTTTTTGTTTGTTGTCGTCCTTGATGTAGATTTATATTTGTAATTGCTGTTTAGGATAATTTCTGAGATGTATATTTTATACTCATTGTTCATAAAGTTATATATTTTATAATTATGGGTAATAAAGGGGTTTTGCCACAATGTAATATTGACGTGGGATCCTCCAAAATGGGTATTTATCACTTTTCTAAATATATGTGATTACAAAAAGTGAACCCTTGGTGAGAGCTACGCATTGCTCAGTCCCCTTAGTTTTCTGAAAGTTTACATTAGACACGACCAGGACACTGACAGGAGCTGATCTGGCCGCGCTTGCGTGTTTGCACTTGAAGCAGTGAATGAGTGTGCGTCTTTTGTATAGAATCCACTGGTTGTAATGTAATTATTTGAGTAAACATTGCAGACGCTCCCTTCTTCCTCACTCTCTGCTCACCCCCTTCCTCTCACCCCTGCAGCCGTTCATGACTCAGCATGCCTTGTTTATCTTCTCTCCTGAGCAGATAAGAGGTAAGGAACTCACTTCTTGCCAAAACCCCTTTAAGTCCTCTTTTTTCTGTTGTGTTCGGTAATTTCATGAAGATGTTGCCCTGAATTAATTCAAACCTAAGACCTCAATGGGAGCTCAACTAAGTCAGTGGCTGAAGTGGTAAACAGTCGTTAAAGCTGCCCCGAAATGTTCTCTATCTGTAATGTGCCTGGCAGAGCGCCTTCCATGTCTGCCGGTGAATGATTGAGCAGTCAGTAATAGGTGAGCGCTATACATTTACATTTTTATTTGGAAACTGTCTCTTTGTTTAGCATTTCTGTCTAAGAATATAGAGAATGAATGACACCCCCTCTAATCTTCTAGCATTTCCTATGCTTCCGAATTCCAATAGCCTTAACTAGTTCAAGATTCAGACACATTAATGCAATGAGTTTTTTCGCCGCTCTCATTTCCATAAGCGCTTTAGTTCTGTACTTTGTTTCCATGCAATGAGGCATTTTACAGCTGAGAACATTATCAAGATAAATACTCTTCACACTTACTATTCCTGCCTTTAGTAAGTATTAGGCATCCACGAGGTGGAAAAGCAATGTTTAGTTTATTTCTAACAGAATAAGTGCCGTGTGTGGAACAAAAACAGTCATGCTTTGCCTCATTCCCATCATTTAGACAATGAAGGAAGCAGACGCCATTACCCATTTATTCTACTGTTTAGAAGAAAAAAGAGAGAAGGAGGGAGAGGAAAGTGTTATCTATGCAGCTCAGCTTGTGCTGGAAAAAAACACATAACCAGACACGACCCTTCATTTTTACAATGCTGAAAAATGGCATATTAGGATAGTAGCCAATCACTTTCCTTCTGGCCAGTGACATCACTGAGGTTTCCTATAACTGCTGTGACATCACTAATTCTTGATGCTTCTGCAATGACATCATTAAAGGGGTTTTGCTAAGAAGTGAGTTCCTTACCTAACAGGCTGATACTCCTCTCTTGAGGCTTGAAAAAAGGGCCATTGTGTTTCTGTGTTTAAAAAAACAAGTAGCTCCTCTGTGATGTTATTGCACCACCTCCATGCACGTCCTGATACTCAGTCTTGAAGTAGAGTTTAAAAATTGTTTGGCTAATCCACAGGGGATAACTTTTATTGTGCACAGGAGAGAAGATAAGCTCCGAGCAGGCAGAGTCCATTCATTTGTTCACAAACTAATGCGGTGGGGGTGGGGGGTGGGGAGGAGGAGAGCTGAGCAGGGAGCGTCTGCATGTTTACTCTATAAAAAAGACACAGGATCTTTTCTCCCGAGTCCTTTCAAAGCTCCTTCATGTTCCCTGCTAACAGATAAGAAGTGCAAACAACGCAAGCACGGCCAGATCAGCTCCTGTCAGCTCCTGGTCGTGTCTAATGTAAACTGTCTAATGTAGACTAAGGGCATGTAAGGAAGGCTGTAGCTCTCAGAGGCTTCACTTTTTTAGTGACATATATTTAGAAAAGTGATTAAATACCCATTTTGGAGGATCCCACGTCAACATTACATCGTGGCAAAACCGCTTTAAGGCTTCCTATCCTAGTGATGTCATATAGTTAATTGTTTGACTATTTATTAATCCTTTTTCCGCATGCAATCAGTGTCCAACAGGGTGATCTCTATAGCTGTAGACATTAAAGAAAACTTTGTGAATCTGGATTTATAGTGGCGATCAGATGATCACTGCAGGTGGAGCCGCTTTTATCAGCATAAAGCTTCAAACAGCTAAAGTGGCCACTATAGGAGAAATGTAGTATTACATGGATGGCAACTACCTAATACTAATTTCTACTATAGTGAAAGCTTAAAGGGGTTTTTCCACAAAGTAAAATTGACGTGGGAAGCTTGCAAATTAAATAATAAACATTTTCACCATTCATCATTATTAAACATTCTGCACCGTTTTTGTTTTAGCTGCTCCTTTAGTGATCCATTGTTTACAGCTCATCTCCAGGGGATACGACCAGGGCTGAGAGCTCCTTAGTCCTGGTCGCACATGCTCAGACATCACCTCTCATCTCAGCTACTGAGTGTTCAAACCCAGGTGCTGTCATTCTACTCCCGTCGTCTGTACTCCTTAGTAATTGATTGTGATATGCAGATGCTTTGTGGAGTGCAAAAGGCTATTTCAACTCTCCACACACCAATATGGTGCTCTCCCCAAGGACAGATATTCCCCTTTTTGAGCCACTCATTGCCTCCCACCCAGCCAGCCAGTATCGCGCTGCTCTGCACTGATGAGGGGCAAACCCCCGAAACAGCTGCTGTGTGCAGATGGGTGATACGGATACTGGCTTGGCTAATATCCCTTTTGCTTTCCAAAGACTCAGTGGGTCAAAAGCAAATTGAGGATGTGTTACATCCAATAGAGGGTGCTTGAGCTTCTCAGCTCCTTTCCCATAATGCCTTGTGATATGCAGATGCTTCGTGGCGTGCAAAAGCCAATTTCAACTCTCCACACACCAATATGGTGCTCTCCCCAAGGATAGATGTTCCCATTTCTGAGCCACTCATTGCCTCCCACCCAGCCAGCCAGTATCGCTCTGCTCTGCACTGATGAGCTGAAAACCCCTGAAACAGCTGCTGTGTGCAGATGGGTGATACTGGCTTCGCTAATATCCCTTTTGCTTTCCAAAGACTCAGTTGGTCAAATTCTAATTGAGGATGCGCTACATTCAATAGAGGGCGATTGAGCTTCTCAGCTCTTTTCCCATAATGCCTTGTGATACGCAGGTGCTTCGTGGAGTGCAAAAGGCAATTTCGAATCTCTGTGACTAATTACTAATGAATCTTCCCCTTCATTAGTAATTAGTCACACAGTGCAAATAAATAAAAAAAGAAACCTCAATGAGGTCTGTGCATTGATAAAGAGAAAAAAAATGCACTGGTTTGGTTCCCGCAGGGATTTGAACCTGGGCCCCTTGTGTTGTGAGTCACGAACTTTACCTCTGAGCTACATTGTAGCTACTCACAGCTTTATACATGAACAGACCTTTCTTTGACTAGAGAGAGGAAGGCATGGTGATGTCATCCTGCTCGGTCACATGATATGCAATTCAAACAAATCACACACGCCCCCTTTTGAGCACACAGAGCTGAAGAGCTGGATGCAGGAGGTATGAAATGAGATCGTGGCAAAACCCCTTTAAAGCAAAGGTCGCTCTCTATGATGTAACGTTACCGCAACTAAAAAAATTAAAAAATAAATAAAACTTCAGTAAAATAACTCCATTAGGTTACTAAAATGGGATGTTCTATTCTTCATTGAAAGTCAAATGTGAGTTCTGATTTCTGTTGGCTTCCCACAAAGCAGTGCATTATGGGAGCTTGCATGACATCTATGACATTTTTTAAGGAATATATATTAGGTAATGCACAAGGAAAAACAGAGAGCACAGATATACATCGTGTAACAAGCAAAACATTATCATATCAAGTTTTGTGGTACATACGTCTCACAGCATTATATGAGAATCAACCCAATAAAGCAGCCTAACAAGCAAAACAGGCCCTTTCCGGCAGTGTGATTTGCATAAAACAAGGCATCACATAAATTACAGCTCTGAGGTATTGTTACTGAGAGACATTCCCAACAGGGGAATCGTAAATGTGAAACCTCAGCCCATAAAAAAGAAGGGAAAAGTCAACAGCACGACTGGTAAAGAATTAAAGAGGGTTGCGTGATCTTCCCTAATAGTAACTGTACCAGGATAGCAGGGCCATCAACACAGCTCTCCCAAATTTTAAGAAACCAACTGAGGTATCCACGGGCTATGTATGTTATTTATACATGCAGTATCGTATTGACCTCCTGGATCCTGAAAGGCTCATTGGGGTGTTTCCAATGTCTACAATTGTCTACAGGACTAGAAAGACAGACTTTGATGTGCATAATTCTTGGAGCTCCAACATGAGACTTCATAAACTCAATGGCCTGCCCCTCTGCAGTCGTGATGGACCATACGCTCTTACAACATATGCTTGATCATCCCAGCTGCACGTAGGCTTCTTGAACAGTCTGGCCGTTTTAAAGTCAAGGAGGGGGAAAATAGATGCCATGTAGAAGTTTAACCTGGATAAGCTTTTCTGGAGAGCATATCGGAGGTTGGGAACCAGTCAGGAGACCACCATAGTCATCTGAATTTAAAGGGGTTGTCTCAGTATAGACATTGATGACATATTGATACAACATGCCATCAATGTCTGACAGATGCGATCCCACCTCAGGGACCTGCACCTATCTCGTGAAGGAGACCCAAAACCTCTCCTGTTTTGAACGGAGAGATGGTCAGGACGCTCCCATTAAAATCAATGGGAGTTTCCAGTACAGTTAGATATTCACAGATCTCCCATTTTCAGTGGGACTTGTAACTATCAGACATTGAAGACATATCATACTGATTTGCCATCAGTGTCTATACTGAGACAAACCATTTAAATATGGTTTATTTGACACCCATTTTTGAAGTTTCTTTTTCTTTTAAAGGAGGTACATTTTGCATTACGTACCTAAAAGAACTAGACAATGGCTTACAAATTTGCAATTTGAGTTAGGCCCTCCATAAAGTGTAAGTAACATGGTTAAACCCACAAATTGTGTTCTGAAACCATGTCTCAGCTGGTAATACCAAAATAGAGAGTGTTCTTGGAGAAATTTAAATAGCAGTTGCTGAGAAGTTGAAAGATAGTCCTCTCCAAATGGTGTACATGACTCCACATACTGCACATGACTCTTGCTTTCCTTTTCCTATTTTTCACCTCTTTTCTCCCTGAAATGCAGCCTGCAATGCCCAGGGGTCCAACAATCCCAGTGGCCCACTGGGGGTTTCCCGACTCTCTATGGGCCAATTCGTGTCTGATTATATAGTGTAGCAGAGTGACCTCAAGCAGTTGCATTACACTGCCAGTGAACATTAGCGAAATGTCACCGAGGTGCCTGGACTCTGTGGGGGAGTCAGCAACGTTGGGTCATTAACCATAGGTTACTGACACTTGTTAGTATTAGTGTAGCCGCTCAGCAGCTAATCTGGGCCGATTTTTCTGGAATGGCTATAGTGATGAGTCTCCAGAAGCAAGAGCCCAGAAGATTCTCCAAGTGTGAGAGGTCTAGGTTACACCATATGGGAATATGTTGTGACTGCTTGATCTCTTTCCTTTTCTGCATGCTCAGTTTAGGAAAACAGGGACGTTACAGCTACCTGATTGAGGTTATTCTGTTAGGAAATATGGACATCATAGGTGGGGCCCAATGAACAGGACATCTCAATTGATTAGAGCAGAAAACATTTTGAGGGACTTCACCTACGGTAGTTGTTATACATTTGCATGGGTCCTTCATAAGACTTTATTTCTTCTGCAGCAAGAGCTGATTGCCATGGGTTTTTGCTGCCTACAATCAACTGATCATTGCGTGCTCACTTAGACAAGGAGTTGTCCAGGTGAGACATCAAAATATCCCATGTTTACATTGTAATAATAATATGCACTCTTTTCCAAAAGCCGTCTTTCTAGTTCTTTAAGTAAAATCACCCCCCAAAAAATCAAACTACAAAACTGTTCTGCCCAGTAAGTACCAGCAGACAAGATGCCATCTAAATCTTGTAATTACATGAATTGTGTATACAGTAATTGTTGCAGCCATGAACATTGACAAGCCACATCTCATGCACGTAAACGGTCAGGCCTCGGGACTTTTTCCAAGCGTCATAGTGGTTTTGGTCTGATTATTTTATTAAAAGAAAGCAGAGCATGAATAATTGAATATTTGAAGTATGTTCGTTGGAAGAAGATGTTTACTTTCATACTGGAAATTGTGGTGTTTAGACCTAGCTGGGACACTGAGTGTCAATGGTCCCCGGGATAACTCCAGTAGGTTCAGAAACTAAATTATACTAACATTTCACAGTTTAAATCTATTGTAAATATAGTACTTTGCTTTACAGTTTTTGTATTCATTTTTAGTAAGTTAGTATTCCATTTATACATAATTACTTCCAATACTTTAAAATTTTGTTAGCTTTGTTGTTTGATTAGCTCCATTCTGCTTCATGTGACCTAACAACTTAGGGCCACCTGTTTAGGTCTAAAACTCACCTTTTTGCTCATAGATTACTGTTTAGACCTAAACAGTTTCATACATGTGGCCCTTAATTCTATACCTGGCCATGCATGTTAAATAGCCAGGCTCACCAATTTTAAGATCTAACAATCTCAATGGGCCATATCCCAGGAAGAAAATGGACAAGGTAAATTAAAATATCCAGTCTATTCCTTCTTTTCCTTTCCAAAAGTAAGCTGCTGCTAGGGTCTTATTACCCTCTCCTCCCTGGAATAAACATGGACGCTGAGCCAAGCTGAGCATGCATGTTTATCTTGGAGTTGGCTTGCAGCTATAGACAGCTTTAATGTGTAAAGCAATGCTCTCTGGTAACTGGAGTCTGGCAGAATTCTCAATTTACCTTTATGCCCAACCAAGATCAGCATGGCAAAGCGTTTACAAAATTACTTTACTGTTTATGTAGACTTAGGGCTCATGCCATTCGAGCCCCTAGATGTACCTCATACAGACTTACAGGGACTCTAACTGCATGAGCCCTAAGTGTACATTATAAGTTGGATAATTAAGAGTCCCTATGAGTCTGTATTATGGATTCCTTGACACCTAACATGGTACCAAATTTCCTAGACGTGACTCTTGCAGAAGAAAATACTTCTTTAAGGTAGCACACATACATACGTAATGTATGTGGAAAAAAAACTCTGTGTCCCTCTCAGACACATGGTGCTTCAGTATGGGCCCATTCACCCCAAGGTAAGACCATGCAATGCTCAGAGAAATTGCAAAAAATGCAAAAGCTACGTCTGAGACTGTACAGGACTCAACATGTTGAATGTTCCAAGTTTACAACGGTACAATTACAAAACGACTGTAAGGCTATGTCTACACAGCACAGAAATTCCATTGGATTTTTGGCAGAATCCACCGAAAAGCCGATTGCACACTGTGCTGTATAGAAAACAATGAAAAGCCCATATTGTAGTCCATACAGCACAGGTTTTTTAAAATTCGACGGAATTTGCAACATGTGCATATTCCGATAGACTCCGGTGGATTGCTGTCGCATTCCTGTACATTCAATTGTGTGGCCCGATGGCAAATCTGAAGCCAACCGCGCAGATCTGCGGCAAAAACTATGGTCCAACAATGAAAAAATGCCATTGGATTTTCGACGGGATTTTGTCATAAGCTGTATGCACATAGCCTAAGTATGACTTCCTTGGAAGGGTTGCCAAGAGAAGAAAATAGCAGCTTAAGCTTTCAACGTTTCATCTGACCACACCACAAGCCATCTGAAACAACGTCCTTTTGACAGCTGAGATCAACATGGATATGTTTGGCCATAATAGACAGTGGCAAGTTTAAAGAAAACTATAGCATTTCAGCACAAGCACCTCATATATTGTTAAGCACAGTGGTGAAGGTGTGATGATTTGAGTTTGTGTTTCAGCCATAGGAACCGAGGCACCTTTCAGTGGTTAATTCGACCATAAACTCCACAATGTATCAAAGTATTTTAAAGTCCTACATGAGGCCTTGCTAAGCTAAAGCTTAGGTCATGCAACAGGACAATCATCCCAAGCTCACCAGCAAATCTACAACAAAAAGACTGAAAAAGAAAAGAATCACGGTGTTGGAATGGCCCTGTCAAAGTCCAGATCTCAAACCAATCGAAATGCTATGATGGGACCTTAAGAGAGCTGAGCATCTTCTTACATTTTCCTTAAGATAATATCCCCAATATAAAAATATCAAGCATTACCCATAGCAGGCTCCAATATTCTGAGATATACTCTGAATATTCAGTCGGGTTTTTTAGTGGATTCAGGATTTAGAATCCACAAAAATCCAACTGTCTAATGTTGGATTTCAAAACCGCCGGTCTCGAAAAAAAACAAAACAATGTATGGCGGCCATATTACTGCGGATTATACTACAGTTCAGTGTTAATGTCCAGCCAAAATCCAAAAACTGATCTCAAATTCCGTGCCAAAAACTGCAATAACCGATTGTAAAATATTGGTTGATTCTAAAACAGAACCCAACGGTACTTTACAATTGTCGTGTGGACGCAGCCTTAGTCATAAGAGACAGTTGCTACAAAAAAATTCTCCTCCATCTGTTGAATATTTAGTTAGTTAGTGATGAATATTGCTGAAAGGTATTTACTAACATGAAGGGATCCCAATAAGATCTGTCTGTTCAGAACACATTTATGGCACAAGAGATACAGCACTTGGCATTCAAATATCAGAACACATTGGGCATAGTAGGTGGAAGAACTGGCTTCATAGAAATCTTCTGTTCTTGACAAATGATGTTTCCTGTTTATTCTATCTACAGTGCACCTCTGCCAAGTAACAATATGAAATGGAAAGGTAGAAGCTTAATATAAACAGTGTTGAACAGTCCTAAATCAGTGCCGATGGCTTCTTTGACTACAGTGGGCTTGCAATGGGATTCAAAGGACAAAAGCTAAGTGTCCGAATGCAGGAAGTGTCCAATTACCACAGAGAGTGTGATATATTTGCTGTTCAAAGTGATTCCATAAGTCAAAATAAATAGGATAAAAATAACTGTCTTATACAGAGTTTGCTGCAATGTGTCTAAAAGGGGATTATATACAGTGTTGGGTGCCTGGGGCCCACCAGTGGAGCTGATTCTTAAGGCCCATCCTACAGCTACTGTACATGACTCCACATACTGCATGACTCTTGCTTTCCTTTTCCTGTTTTTTACCTCTTTTCTCCTGAAATGCAGCCTGCAATGCCCAGGGGTCCAATAATCCCATTGGCCCACTGAGGGGTTCCCTGCTCTCTTTGGGCCAATTCGTGTCTGATTATATAGTGAAGCAGAGTGACCTCAAGCACTTGCATTACACTACATTACATTAGTGAAATGTCACCGAGGTGCCTTTGGAGGAGTCAGCAATGTTGGGTCATTAACCATAGGTTACTGACACTTGTTAGTATTAGTGTGGTTGCTCAGCAGCTAATCCAGGCCGATTTTTTTGGAATGGCTATAGTGATGAGTAGAAGGCCAGACCATTCTTTTGTTTCAGGCTAGGCTTTACTTGGTCTTTTGAGGCCTGTTAAAGCATGTCTATACATGTGGTTGGCTCCCGGGAGTTGGGAGCAAAGCCAAGTTGGTGGCTCTGACCCTCAGACTTGTGGAAAGCATGCGACCAGAGGTGACTGGTAAATACTGCTGTTAGTGGTGCTGTGCAGAAGGCTCAGGCCACGGTTAGAGAGGTGCGTAACCTGCAGCAGAATAAAGCTGGCTAAGGCCAGTTTAAAAATACAGCCCTGTGTCGGAGTCATCTATTTTTGCCCTCTCTTCTTACCAAAGCAGTGATTCTGTCAGCTGAGTGACCCCCAGGACTGTGCAAGATGGCAGCTGGACAAAAGTGAGTCACTACAATAGGTAAATGGAATGCAAAACTTAGACACAGGCCATGGTGCATAGAGGGAAACAAAGAACACACTGTCACATAAGATGACACCAGTATTTTAAATGCCCATTGTAGGTTCAGGGGCTTTGTTACATGTTAAGGGCCAAGAGGTTTAAGCTATGCCTCTGATGAGGACTAAGAGGTGTTAAATATTAAAAGGATCTTATTTGGCAGTTTTTCATAGATGTGGATGAATTAGTGGGTGTTTCTGAGATTTTTTTTTAGAATCCTTTGCACAATGAAGGACTAAAATGAAAAAATAACTGGTATTAAACCCATTAGTGACTTTATAGACTTCTCTTACAGATGTAGTGAAGTTTACCTTGATGGTTATATTACGGCTGTCACAACAAAAGCCATTGAAAAGCATTGAAAAAGTTGATATAACTTTGTGCGCCACTATGTTGTAAGAGGCTACCTGTCACGTTTATCTTACTACATCTGTGAAAGAGCATGAGTCAATCACTGGCCTCGGCGGTCTTTTTTCATGTACAGCACGTGACCACTCAGGCCAATGATTTGCCCACTGCTAGGGAATCAGCAGGGAACTGCAGAGCTTGGGAGGTATGAAACAGCGGTGGGACCGTTGAGAACTGATTATTTTTTAACTTTGCACATTCCCAGCATATAAAGGGATTTACAAACAGTTTATAAGACTCTTTTAAGCTAATAATCTAAATGGACTCAAGTTTTTGGATCCCATTGCAATAATTACAATTGTCTGAATAATCTACAAGTATGGTCAACATTTAAACAACTTATATTGGTGAAATAAGGCTGTGTGGACCTACACACAACTTCTCCTCATGATGACTCTCTTCATTAGTATAAAATATACTTTAAACTTTGGAGGAAGTCAACACTCCTTACTATCAATTTCACAGTTGGTTCTGCATCTTTTACTTTGGGAACTGCAGCATCCTAAATAATTTATCAAAAGATCTCCTAAAAGCGGTTGTCCCACTACAAGGATTGCTTTTTATGATAAAGATCTTGTAAAAACAAATCACTTTGCAATATATGTCCATTAGCAGTATTCTACCTAATCTGAGATATCTCCTCTTCTATGGGCTGCATCAGCTCATCAGGTCGCTATAGCTACAGACCTGTTCAATCTCTCCTGATAGGCTGCCAGCACTGGTTGCTATAGCTACAGTCCTGGCTTCTACTGCAGCCCAGTAAACTCGCCCCTGAATTCAAAATGAAACGAAGAAAACAGGACTGAGGTGAGATGAATGATTGTAGTGAGACAACCCCTTTAAAATTGTGCTTAATTAAGTTTGACTCTAATTGATGTGTGTCATACCTATCTCTTTACCAACTATAGGTTCGGTTTCACATATGGTGCGCTTGTAATTGTTTTCATATAACTCATGAAGAAGAATTCCGATTCTGAGTCTTAATAGTTGGACCCCTATAATCTAGCATTCATCATGTGGATAATTGATAAATATTATTGGTGGCAAAACCCCTTTAGGATATGGTCACATAAAGTGTCAAACTGGGGGCCCTTGGGGCCATTAGTGCATTTGATTCTTGGAGCCCACCAGTGGTGAAGCCCCTTTAGGATATGTTCAAACACAGTGTTCGACTCTGGTGCCTGGGGCCCCCTATTGCAGATCATTCTTGATGCCCACCAGTAGAGTTGATTCTTGGCACCCACCAGTAAAATTGATTCCTATGGGCTTACCAGTGGAGTTAATTCTTGGGGCCTATCAGTGGAGTTAATTCTTGAGGCCCACCAGTGGAGTTGATTCTTGGGGCCCAAAAGTGAAGTTGATTCGTGGGGCCCACCAGTGGAGTTGATTCTTGGGGCACACCAGTGAAGTTGATTCTTGGGGCCCACCAGTGGAGGTGATTCATGGGGCCCACCAGTGGAGTTAATTCTTGGGGCCCACCAGTGAAGGTGACTCTTGGGGCCCAGCAGTGGAGTTGATTCTTGGGGCCCACCAGTGGAGATGATTCGTGGGGTCCACTCTACAGCTACTACATGACTTCTGCACTCTGCCTCTTGCTTTCTGCCTCTCTTTCTCTGCCTTCCTCCCTGAAGAGCAGCCCCAGATCTGCCATGCGCGGGGCAAACCATATCCAGGGGCCCATCAGGGGTCACCGCTGCTCCCCTGTACGCCAGTCTTAGTCTGATCACATATCAAATTTTTCCTATCAGAAAAATTTGACATGTGGCCCTCGGCAATAACTGAGAGTTTTATGAGGATTTTTACTTTATTCATATAAATAAGAGGAGTATCCGTCTCTTATTTGGACTGGGGTTAGACCCATTTCAATGGGGCTAATTTGCATCACTCATGCCACAGTGTAATTTGAGTAGGATTTGCGCAAAAAAAATAGACAAGTTCATCCTTTTTTTTTCGCACCACATATTTGTATTTGAAATCCATAGTGCGGAAAATCTACGCTATATACCCGGTTAAGAATTAAACCAAATTGCATGATTCCGCTGAAGACCATCTTTTGGCATTAAATAGTGTGTTACAAGATACAAAATACAGGGTAGTAACCGGTAGTGTCAGACAGAGTCAATAAACACTCTTTTCTCAGGAATTCGTACTCACTCAGCAAATCCTGCCCAGATTCACGCTCAGCTCCACTACAGAGAAAAAAGTCGAGGTGGATGACTATAAACATGGATTTTAGAATGTATTGGTGACCTGTAAAAATTTTATACATTATCCTGTCACATGACCTGGGACAAGGTCAATGAAGTCTGTAGCATTTATAAGTGTATAATCTGTAGATGTAATTTTCTCTTCTGTACTCCATAATAATTTATTATCCAGAGTTACAGGTGTTTTATAAGGATAATTCCCTCATTATAAGAATTGAAACCAAAATATGAACCTTCGAGATGGAGAAGTTTTACAGCCAGTAGTTAAAAGTAATGAGTCTTAAAATAATAACTATTCTATAAATGACAATCATACCTATTCAGCAGGTTCAAAAACAGAACACCATTCATGTATTTGGTGTCTCTGTTTGTGATGTTCCTACCCTGTTTTCCCAAAAATAAGACACCCCGGAAAATAAGACATAGTGCATTTTTTTATGCAATTCAGAGTTTGGCTGCTTATGCTGATGCTCGTGATTAAATCACTGCAGTATATTAATACAGGTTGATGTTTTGTTCAACAATAAATGTGAATTCTTGTTCTTGGAAAAAAAAAACATCCCCTAAAAATAAGTCTCAAAAAATAAATATAAGACACTGTCTTATTTTCGGGGAAACAGGGTAGCTCCATAGTTGATCCACTTATCCATAACAGAAGTATGGAAACCAAACCCAAGTGTCTAACCTGAGAATTTTTGTAGGGATTATATTTATTTGCTGTCTTTCTAACCAAGAGATAAGACATTTGGGTTCAAGAGGGGCTTTTATTGTATGACTGTAAGAAAACTGAAATGTAGGTTTTGAGTACTTTTGAGTATTTTTTAAAATTTTGATGTTGCACTAAAGGATCAGATTCTTTTTGCATTCCTCTAGAATTTTTGCTCCTTTCCCTGTTTATATAGATGTGGGCTGCTTACAAAGTTCTATGAGCAAAGACATTTTTAGACCCTAGTTTTATTTGTATGGACAGGAACCTCCTCCGTTGCGTTGCTTAATTACAGGGTGAGGTGATGAGTAGTTTTCGTAGCCAGGGAGACAGGAAGAAAAGGCATCTTCCTACCTTCCCTTTCTAATAACAGAAATTGGCATCTGTTACATTTGTCTATATTTAGTCATAACATTGTGATCTTTTGTAATAAGAAAATAAAAAACAAAATAAGATAAAATGCAACTATGGCGCTTAGGGTAATTCTGAACGTCATTGCTTGTGAAGTTTTTACGTTAACCATAACACATAACAAAATAGGGGGCGTAACTAGAATTCATAGGGCCCCACAGCAAAATGAGATGGACCCCAACTCCTAATGACAATAAACTAAAACAGCAGCATTAAGAACAATAATTCAAGGTATAAATAATAGCGCCATATAAAAGGGAACCCACATAGTAGAGCTGGAGAACAGAAAACCACCAAATACTTTTTGTCCTCACAAAAAGGAACATTGTTCTTGTACCTGAATGGACCCCCTCGACATCTGGGTCCCATAGCAGTCACTATGGCTACTATGGCTATAGATACACCCATAAACAAAATAGTTTTTAGGTTTTTCCTTAGCAGGGGGCAAAGATTCTATTAGTTGTCCTAGCTGTATACTTAAATATCCCACCTAAAGGTAAGTGGCTAGTTGGCACTCTATCACTGGCAGTGGGGTCTATATATATACAGTGGTACCTTGGTATAAGTCATTAATCAGTTTCAAATTCTTGGACTTACACCAAACAAGCTTTTCCCATAAAAAATAAAGGGAAAATAATTACTCCATTCTTATAATAATAACAATAGGATTATTGTGCATCATCCACAACACTACGCACATTCTTCAAAGGCAGCCTGGATGAAGTTGTAATAACGGGGAGCATGAGCAGTAGTTGGCCACAAGGTGACTGTGTTTTAGCCGAGCTAGATCAATGTAAATCTGCAGAGGAGTGAAGATTGCGGTTCTGACACAAGGTGAGAGAGGTACACCAGATTCCCAAACCACCTCATACATACTGTCGCTTACTTGGAACAAGCAGGCTACCGTGCAGCCAGAGCAGGAGATGAGAGGATCGAGTGTAAAGATGTGGGGGAGACAGCGGTTATATAGGTACGGCACTTATGAGAGGACTGATAGTGTCTGACAATAGAAGCCGCATGGAGTGTTTGTGTGCGGGCAAAGCAGCGCTCCCCTCTGGAAGCAACAGGCTGCTAAACCCTTCATACTCACTTGAGATAACCGGCTGAGCATTGTTGAGCTACTCTGTTACGCGTCCGCTGCCAGGCAGGTCCAGGACGCCTTGAGTCTTATTCCAAACAAATGTTGAATAAAAATGTTCAAGTCCAAACAGAACTTACACCAAGTTGGACTTATACCAAAGCGGAGTTATACGGAAGTACCACCATATATATAAATGTAGCCTCCAGCTGATGCTGGGTCTAAATGTATCTAATACAAATCTAATAGTGAGAAAAGTCATGGTAATGGGACCAGAGGTGTCATTAGAGCCGTAAAGCCAGCACTCCTGTAAGGGACCTTGATTACAATTTTAAAATAAGGGGTCCACTATATGATACAAGATAGAAACTAAGGGTGATATGGATGAAGATCGGCGCGTCGAGGCGCCCGTTTTCATGTTTTTTTCGTGAAAACTGCGCCTGATGTATGTCGGCGCCCGAAGTGCGCTCATAAATGCGGAGTAAAGTTCCCTGCGCCTCGCCATTGTGTGAGGCGCATTGCGGAACTTAGGCGCATAAGGAATGCGCATAACATGTATTAAGTTTAGAGACAGGCTGGAAATCAGCGAAAAATCATTAGGCATGTTAGTGATTTATTTATTTTAGCTTCTTTCACCTTTTATTCTATTTAGTATACACAGCAGGAGCCAGCACGGTACAGGTCTTGCTGGGACCTGTGGTCCTCCAAGCAGGATTTCTATGTTCCCATGGCTTATTTCGGGTCGTATTTACGGACGTATTAACGTCCGCAAATACATCACCAAATCAGCCTAAAATAACGAACAATTAACTTAGAATTGATACCAATGGAAAATACGGTTGTATTTGCGGATGTAAATACGTCCGTAAATACGCCTGCAAATACATCCGTATTTCCATTGGCATCAATTCTAAGCTAATTGTTCATTATTTTAGGCGTATTTGGTGATGTATTTGCGGACGTAAATACGTCCGTAAATATGACCCGAAATAAGCCGTGGGAACATAGAAACCTGCTTGAAGCACCACGGGTCCCAGCAAGACCTGTGCTGTGCTGCCTCTTGCTATATAAACTAAATAAAATAAAAGGTGAAAGAAGCAAAATTACATCTTAAATTTTTGGTTTTACAGAAGACAAAAATTAACATCAGTACAACATCATCATTGGCTTACTTAATATAACATTTGTTTAATTTTCTCTGTTTTTTTAAGACCTTTTGTAGCTGATATTTCTTTCTTTTGAGATCTTATATATATTTCATTTAATTTTAAATGATCAACTTTCTCTATACATTGAAATCGATTTTATACAACTTTGATATTTATCTTTATTAATTAATTAATTTTATAGAAAACTCATTTTTATTTGTGTACTGTTGTAACAGTCGACCTAGAGCACACTTGAGCGTCCTACAGCGGAGTCGGCACGGTGGCGTGCAGTATACGCCTGAAAACAGGCCAAAAGCATGATCATACATGTCACCCTAAATGCCCAAATGCTGTATGGGGCCCTGAAATTACTTGTGGCAGCAGTAAATAGGACTGAATTCTCCTGTTACAGAGGAAAAGTATTTGTGAAAAATAAATATAAAAGAATAAAATCCCCCAATGGTCTTCTTGATCTTAGAGGGACAGGCCATCCAATTAAATATTTAAAAAGAAACATAAATAGCCCCGCCCATCCCACATTAAAAAGACTGCCTTCCACCAGTCATTGTGGTAATGCTAGCTCTGACCTATAGACAATGGCAAACAAAAATAAAATGTTTATTTTACCTTAACACATAGGGCGTTATGAATGAAAACTTTCATTTTTTCAGAGCACTATTTGAAATGAAAGGGGAGCTCTGATTGGTTGCTATGGGCAACAAAGAACGTCTTACACCTACACAGTTTTCATACATAGGGCCCATAATGTTAAAAATATATTTCAGGAGCCTAAAAATTTTAAAATAAGAAAAAAAATATGTGTAAAAAAACTGAATTGGTCCTGGCAAAATTTAAAAAAAAATCTCCTTGATAGACAAAGAAAAAATGTTTTAATAATTTGTACTTAAAAAATCCCACATACCTATTTATTGCTATTTCTACTGGTTTTTTTTTGTATGCATCATATATATCAGATTTGCACACTCTAGTGGACTGGTATCTATGAATTTCCGGGAATTAAAAGTACATTTTGCTCCCTTTGTGAATACACATTTTAGTGTTGATGTTAGCCAGTAGATCTGTTACAAATTCACCTGCTATGCACCATCTTTTATCATTGACCATGAACTTCAAGGTTCTTCACCATGACTTCACATCAGCATACACCCAGACTCCCACGTTTCTTGTCACCACAGTGTTTAACAGGTTCTTGAGTGCACTCCTGGACTATCCTGATATTCACTGTGCCATAAACAATTATTCAACCTTTAGCACAAAATGAACTTCCAACATGAACACTGAGGTTGCTGCCATCCATTAGTCATTCAGAGGTATGGAAAACAATGTCCATATCTGACACTATGCTCTCATGTCTCTCCGAATCCTATAATTATATAGTTACACAACTAAATCATTAGTACGGCTGAAAAAACACTCATGTCCATCAAGTTCAACCAAGTGTCGGGAAAAATGAGGATGAAGTGAGGGAGATGAGGAGTTTTTTAAACTTAGTTTCCCCTACGGATGAAGACTTTGGAACCCATAAGCAAGAACCAATCTGCCCTAAAGGAAGATTTCATTCCTGGTCCCAAACTGGCTATCAGACTGAATCCAGATGTTTTATACAATTACATAAGTATTAATATTATTTATTAGTAAGTAGTTATCTAAAAGTTTCTTGAAACCTTCAATTGTTTTTGCTGTGACCAGCTCCACGGGCAGGCTATTCCACAGATTCACAGTTCTCATGGGGAAGAAGACTTTCCTCTTCTGGAGATTAAATCCTTTTTTCTCTAGATGAAGGGAGCACCCCCTTATCTTCTAAGAGGTCTTTACATGAAATAGCTTTTCCCTATATCTTTTAGTAGGAGACATTTATATACTTACATAAATTAATCAGGTCTCCCCGGAGCTGTTTTTTCTCAAGACTACATATGTTTAATTCTTTTAACCTCTCCTCATGACTAAGATGTTCTATTCCCCCTATTAGTTTGGTTAAACTTTATTCTTAGAGAATGGTTAGAAAAACATTTGCACTATGACGGCAACCTTTTAATGTGGCACTGACCGGATGATAATACTATGGTGGGATCTTTTATGGGATGAAAACAAGAGCTGGTGCAGCTGTAGCGGTCATATAATTCATGGGTTTTATATCAAGAAGATTACTCTAATCAGAGGCGGAAATACCATATGTGCAACCTGTGCAGCTGCACATGGACCAAGGAGGTAGGGGGTCTAGTGACGCCCTAAATGCAGCTGGTAGCTCCCTGCATGGAAGCCAATGAGCTAATTACTATTATTGACTTTAAAGCTCCAGAAATTCCAGGGCTCTGTATATCTGAAACAGGATTTAAGTACATTAGACTATGACAAATATGATAAAATATCTAAATAACGAAATGGTATGATAATGAAACGGTAACTTAACCCATGAAAACCCATTAAAATCCCTAAACCTGTCCCCAACTTGGGTTTAAGGGTAGAAACATGTTTAGGGTTAGGGGCTAGAAAAATAATTTGGTATCAGGACATCCCAATCTCAAATTTTTTCAACTGTTGTCTAACTGAATAAAAACCTATTTGTGAACATAGCCTTATTCTCTATCGTTATCTATGGCGACATACTTAATACCATTCCAAATTTCCAGTGTGGTTTGGTAGCATAGATTGCACCATACCTCGGATCTGGCATTCCTTACCCACCTCTACAATCCCATCCTGCTCTTGTGCACTTCCACTCTGCAGTACATTAACTTTCTTCTCTGCTATTGACCTCATTTTGTTCCGAGTTTAAGTACCGTCTTTTGGGAAAAGTTATACTATTAACTGCTCAACAAAGCTTGCAGTTTCCTCAGCAGAACCATATACCTGATCTTCATTTAATTCTTTGCAATAACTTTGAGCCAAAATATAACTTACATGGCAACTTCCACTTAATATGCAGAGTAAGAGGCTTGATAATGAAGAGGCTAATCAAAAATAAAATACACGTCTCATTCCAAGTATTCATTGTACAAAAAAATGTCAGTAGGTTTTATAGCTGATGAACAAAAAATGCTATAATTGCAAGGGCTAATGTCCAATCCAGTTCTCCGTAATGCTTTTTCCAGAATATCCTTTATAGAATGCAAACCCCATATGTAGGAATTTCTAGACTTAAGATGTATACAGTTAGGGAACTAAGAAAGAGGTGATTGAATTGGCCCAGAAAAGGAGCAGAGGGATAATTCAATGGCTCTATGCTCTGCAGAGATAGAGGCTAATTTCATAGAGCCAGTTTTGCACGTACTAAGTGGATTGGAAAACCACAAAAATATAAAGCAAGGCATTTGTCAAGAACTTAAGAAAATCAATCACCGAGAAAATGACTCCCATTAAAATATACGTTTAAATCAAATTAAAATTTGGACAAATATTACACTTACCCTACAAAGATCCTAACAAAAACCACTAAACCCTTCCTAGACAGGACAATTACCCCGTAATTACCAACCGGGACCTACTATGACATCTATGTAGCCAACCTGCTTTGGAATCAATGCAGCACTAAAGGCATCATTATGTATTGGTATACATATACCTACCTGGGTACCATGAGTATAAACCTCTGATGGTGTATTTGTTACTCTGAAAATTTTCTCCCATTTGGCTAAGTCACTCCTACATTAATTATTTTTTGCTGCGTTGTTATCAGTTCACTCCCTCTTGAACCAACCATGGGGAAATGCATTGAAGTTTGTAAATTTGGGCTACTAAGCTAGTATATGCAAAATTGGGAGTTTTGAACTTGTGAATATTTTGACAGCATATGTACTTTGTAGTAGTTTGGAATTTGCTGCTATTCAGTTAATATCTCTTTGATTTGCTATATATTTCTCTTTTGGAACATTTGATTATTTAAAACCTAACCTTAAATTGTGGGGTGTACTCCATAGACTTATATTATTTATTTAATCTATCCCTTCTTAGGGATTAATAGGGTCTCTGGGTAGGATTCTATGAGGGGTTGCCCATTTTGGGGCAATTGCCCTGTCTCGGTAAGGTTTAGTAGTTTTTGTTAGGGATTTTTGTAGGGTAAGTGTAATATTTGTCCAAATTTTAATTAATTTAATTAAAAGGTGGGAGTCATTTTTTGGTCATTGATTTAAGATAGCGGCCAAGCATGAAGCTCATAGAGAACTACTTGAAGAACACTTGCTGATGTTAAAGAGCTAAAGGGGAAGGGCCACCATCAGGGCAGTACAGTTAGTTTGCCCAAGAACTGCCAATCACCCATAAATGGTGGCATAAGAGGTATGACGTTCTGCAGATGCCAACTGGTTCCTAATTTATTGCCCTTTAGGCCAAGGACTGATAGTCACATGTGGACCAAACTGGGGCGATTGATGTCCAACCAAGTTTGCCAGTGACATCAATTTCCTTCAGCAAACTCTTATAGCTGTTGGTGGATGTGCTTTCTTCCGCACAGTGGCTGTTGCACAATTCCACATTTGTTAATGCACAGACCCACATTAGTATTCTGTTCTTCTTTTGTGTCTGGACCCTCCAAACTGACAGTGTAGGTCTAAAACGTTGTGTAAAGATCATATTGTTCCATTATCAAATAATCACTATACTGGCCCAAGAAGTAGATTTGAAGGACATAATAAGGAGTCCAGGGGTCCTGATTATTTAACATAAGGAGACCAGAATTTTTCACGGCTGCCTCTATATAAGAGACGAATATTCCTTTGCCACAATTGCCTAGGGTTAGAGGTGCTTAGGAGAAGGACAGCTTACTGAATCAGCACCCATATTGATTCTAAAGTAGTAATAAAAAGCTGGCAATAGGAAAAATATGTATGGGTTAGGCTGAAGCACCCCTGCATTTATTAGCAAGTTAAATAAATTCAGTAATGAACCCTTTGTGTATGTCACAGCTCATAAATAGAGATGTCAAACCTTCAGTTATGAAGTGTGGGCCAATTTACAGGCAACTCTGACATCTCCGCACGTAAACTCTTTCTGGAACATCACTGGTGACACTACAGTGTATTACAGAGATGGCAGATTGACACTTCTACTAAGAGATGTAAAGAACTAGGGATCAGTGCTTGAAAAATGTGCTCTTTCTTCTGCAGAAGCTTAGCTTCCCAGGAGATGTGTAAACAGCAGAGGTAGTTAGGGTAAGCCATGCGTGTGAGACAATACTTCTTTGGTATGTGCTCGAGTGTGTATCTGATAATACTGCAAGAGATATATCAATGTTCAATGGTACTCTCATCCTGCAATATTAAGGAAGAAGATCCGGGGGTGATAGCTCCCTAAAACTGAACAATGGCTTCCCCTCAGATTGGTATTGAAGCAAGTTCTGGTAGACATCATTGCATCAGAAGTTCCTTCTTACTCTGCTTCTTAGACACATTTCCAGAACAGGTTCTACTCTTTCTTTTATTTTTTCATCTTTGAAATTGAGGAGAAAAAAAAAAAACAGGGAATCCTCCGGAGATTGAAGGAGAAAGATGACAGATTTCCTACTGTTGGCAAAGAAAAAAAAAAGAAGCGAGGAACATCTCTCAATTTTGGAGAGAGAATGACTAGAACAAATTCTCTATTCAATTAGATTGATAAAATGAACTTATAATGGCACCGCTGCCTTTAATGAAGACAAATGGATAAAGTAAATGTCATCGTGCACAGGGCAGAGATTTCAGCGGCACAAAGTGGAAGAAATGGCCGCGTCACCTGAAAAATCAATCTGGGAGGATATCATTAAATGTGGAAGACAAATGAGGTAGAGATATTTATAAACAGCCATGGATTTAATCCAACATTGCTATTATATCCTTGGAGTGTATAAAACAGGGCAACGGGCTTGGTGGCATTCAGTAGTAAGAACATTTTGCTGTTTTACTTTGGGACATTTAAGTTATAGACCTAAAGGAATTGTATAAGATTAGAGAAAAAAAGTCTTCTTTTTATTTTAAAAACAGAGAAGCAGGGGAAACCCTCATTTGGCATTGGTGGGCATCTGGTATGCTTTTCAGGGAAAAAGGCAGAGAAAGAGAGACAGAATGCAAAAGTCATGTACAGTATGTGCAGTCATGTACAGTATCTGTAGGATGGGTCCCAAGAATCAACTCCACTGGTGGACATCAAGAATCAACTCAACTGGTGAGCCCCAAGAATAAACTTCACTGGTGACCCCCAAGAACCAACTCCACTGGTGGGTCCCCAGGAATCAACTTCACTGGTGGACACCAAGCATCAACTCCACTGGTGGACCCCAAGAATCAAATTCACTGGTGGATCCCAAGAAAAAACTCCACTGGTGGACCTCAAGAATTAACTCCACTTGTGGGCCCCAAGAATCAACTTCACTGGTGACCCCCAAGAACCAACTCCACTGGTGGACGCGAAGAAACAACTGCACTGGTGGCCACAAGTATCAACTCCACTGGTGGGCCTCAAGCACTCAAGTCTGACACTACTCTTATCCATAGGTTATATCTGCATTGCAGTTCAACCCCATTTAAACTAATTGCAAGATAGCCAATATAGCTGAACTATTTACTGTCTCTCTTGCAAGCATTTCTGCTAGATCAAGTCAAGTAGCCTCTATTAGGCTTGGTTGTCATTCATGTTTTTTATCAATTCATCAGGCTTCTGTTTTTGATGACAAGAATCTTAAAGCACTGTTCATGTTGTCAAAAACACCCAAACTTGAAGAGGTAACAATTGCAACCAAGTCCTAAAGAGGTCCAATCTCCTTTACCATTTAAGATACTAGTTACATAATGGGAGGTGGAGGGGCATTGTTACAGACTTTGTATCTGGGCCAAATCAGAACTTTGAGGGAAGTCTATGAAATCCACCATGATTCAGTAAAATCACCATAGGTCCATTATGAACAAGATGAGGTATTCTGCTTGGCCAGGCCATTAAATGATAAGATAAATCAGATAATATATATTTTAGGAAGTTTTTATTACACCATTCAGAACTTACAAATTCCTCAATGACAACATGGACACCGGTAGGATACACAGTTCATTGCCCAAGAATATACAAGTACAGCAAGTATATCCCTTTAAGATCCTAGCCATTTTCAAATTTTTGGTTTTCATTTTTTCCTACCCGCCTTCCAAGGACCATAACTTTTTTATTTTTCCGTCAACATATAAGGGCTTGTTTTTTGTGGGACAAGATGTCCTTTTTTAATGGAGCCATTGACCATAAAATATAATGCACTGGGAAACCCAATAAAAATTCTATGTGTAGTGGAAAATGAAAAAATGCAATTGCGGCATTTTTTCAGGGGATTTGGTTTTTATGGAGTCTACTCTTCGGTATTAATGAACCTGTGTTCTGCAGGTCGATGCAATTCTGGTGATACCAAATTTATAGAAGTTTTGTTATGTTTTAGTAAAACTTTTTCTATTTTTTACATTTTTACTGAAATGCCACTTTCTGCAAACAATAATTTTCTGGTTTTCCACCTATGGACCTGAGTGAGGTTTATTTTTTGTACTCTTAACTGTAGTTTTTATTTGGTACCATTCAGTCATGCGACTTTTTATTCCCATTTTTTGGGGATATGAAATGCCCACAATTTTGCGGTTTGGAATTTCTTTCTTCTATGGAGTTCAATGTACGGGATAAATGATGTTATATTTTAATAGATCAGACATTTTATTCGAGAAATTACAAAACGGGTGATATAAACTCTTAATATAATTTTTTTCCTCTTTCTTAACCTTAATCCACCTAGGTTACTTGACCAGCAGGAGGCATGATCGCTTGTCCCATAAATGGCAGTACTATTGTACTGTTGTATATAGGATTCTCATTGATTCCCTATTATACATTTAATAGGTATCCATACACGGTAGCTAGAAAGCTTGCATGAGGTTTCCGGCTGCCTGCAAATGATTGTCATCCCCCGATCACGTCACGAGAAAAGGTGCTGTGGCGTTTAAAGCCTTAACATCTGAGATATGGTTGATTAATTTGGGGTGGAAAATAACTATGAGGAAGATGCCATACAATGTCAACTGCAAATGGTTTTGACAGTACGTGGTGGAGGATTAGGCCTGTTACAGAGGAAATAGATCCAGACTGGATCCATATTTGGGTAAATTTAAAGGAGTTGTCTCACTACATTGATTCATCTCATCTCAGTCCTGTTTTTTTGTTTCCCTTTTGAATTCAGGGGCGTGTTTACTGGCTTCTACTAGGCTGCAGTAGAAGCCGGGTCTGTATCTATAGCTACCAGTGGTGGCAGCCTATAAGGAGAGACTGAACAGGTCTGTAGCTATAGCAACCAGTGCTGGCAACCTATCAGGATAGATCAAACAGATCTGTCGCTATAGTGACCTGAAAAGCTGATGCAGCCCATACAAGAAGGAATATCTAGGAATAGGTAGGGTACTATTAATGGACATATATTGCAAAGTGACTTGTTTTTGCAATATCTTTAACATAAAAAGAAATCCTTGTAGTGAGACAAACCCTTTAAGTGTTAAGTGTTGAAGATTACAAACTTTAAGTTGGAGAAACATCCCATAATTTTAAATGCAAGGAGCAATCTGTAACTTATTGGTGACACTACATAACAGTTTTCCTAATTCTTTGTGCCTAAGATGAATAGAAAAATGTTATCATTCCCCATAAACTTTGCTTTTGTGGTGAACAAAATGAAATTTGAAATTTATCTATTTTTAAAAATATTCACAAAATATCTAGTACTAAGTATAGACTTTGAGAAGCTTCTGAGAACTACCAAAAAGAACTGTCCAGAATTGTCTAGACCTTGAACTGTCCAGAAGTGTACATAGCCGTATAAATACAGTTATCTTAAACTAACCATTTCATTTGCTGTTCTGCTGAGTAAATGAACTTGTGTACACAGCTACAGTTAATTTAGATGGCATCAAGAGGTTGCATAGATCCAGCAGATGCATTTTCACTTTTTAAAGGTCACGATGAATGTTGGTGTTTTTTTATCAATATTGTATGTGAGCAGTTGAAATTTAACACAAAAATTACATTCCATAGTATTAGTCTGAGGCTTTCAGTTTTCCATGCAGGGCTTGAAGCTTATATAAGTATGCCCCAGAGAGGGTGTTTCTGGGAGGTTTGTGGATGCCCGGATGGATCAGGGTGGGACTTAAACTGTTGCTCAAATGTAGATTCACATTTTAGGAGATATGTTCCTTTCTTCTCTTGTCTGCTTTACAGCTTTGCTCTTCAGAGATCAAAGAGATCAGTAGTGTGCAGTTTGTGTCTTGTGGAGGAAAAATAATTTATTATATTTGGATTATTTCCCAGGATCAATTAAACATCATTCATCACTGTGAAAGAAAGCCTTTAAAGGAGTTGTCTCACTACAGGCTTTCAACCTACTTCAATGTGTCTGGCAGCAAAGGATTTTTAAATTCAGGGGCGTGCTTCTTGTCTGCCTCTTCTCCTCCCCCTTCCCTCCGCCCCTCAACACACAGACAGCTCTCCTCCAACTGCAGTAACTTCTATACAGCAGGGGGAGGGCGAGGGGGTTTGCTGCCAGGGTTAACCCTGTTTGTGCCTGCCTAGATCTGCTGCTCACTGCTGGATCAGCTGCACTGTGCTGCTCCTCTCCACAGAGTCAGGAGACAGCAGGGAGAGGGCTGATCTATGAGTGTGGAGAGGTCTTTAAAGCTGTGTATGCTAATAGCAGAGCAAGGGGGATGCAAGTGTTCCTATACCCCCTGCTTAGCATACAAATCTCCACGGACATCTCAAGCAACAACAAACAAACCCTGTCAGAACAGACACAGGGCAGCTGTGAAGTGTTGCTATAATCACGATGTGTCACTAATACAGCAGAGCAGGGAGGGATATGAACCGTTCACATGCCCCCTTGATCTATTCTATTAGTATAGTCAAAGCTCCACAGACACATCGTGATTATAGTAACACACTTCACTGCTGTCACATCCTACTGACCACAGATCAGCCTCACCTCTGCTCTCCTCAATCTGTGTAGAGAGCAGGAGGGAGCAGGCACACACAGGGTTAATCCACACAGACACAGAAACCAGAGCCCTCCCCCTCCCTTCCCTACAGAAGCTTAGTGTGTGGGAGGGGCTCTGTGCTCAGATCTGTATTCAGAAGCTGATGAGTCATCAGCACTGACAGCCAGTGAGATGAAAATTAACAGGTCAGCTGCTATAGTGATGTGAGAAGCTGATGCACTACTACTAACAGGGATAACTCAAAATCAGTAGGACATTTGTAATGAACATATATTGCAAAGCTGCTGTTTTTTAAAGATCTTTTAATTAAAACCCAATCATTGTAGCGAGACAACCCCTTTAATCAAGGAATCACCTTCAAGCAGATGTTACCATTGTATCTGTCATTAATACCTGTTGTGGTGCAGGTGTAAAAAATGTTACTAATCTTACTATGAAGAACCCTGTCTTAAAAATTTTTATAGTTTCAACTGTCGTTGCTCCACATGTAAAGAATGTTCCATTGTCTTCTGAAAAGTCATTGGAATGAATAAATGATATGCCACTTGACCACAAAACTTTTTTTCAAGCTATAGGCTTATGCTTAATCCCCAGGTACCTCCAATCTGATAGAAGTTTCTTTTCACAGATCCAATCCAGGAGAGTAAAACATTTTACCATCTTCCCTGGTATGCTGAATTATAGAATTATTCTCTTTTAGAATCATGGGTGTCATGTAACACCATGATAGCTTCATGTGTCTGGTACAGACTCTTTTAGATAGCCTATACAAGTCCTTCTATGTCGAATATTAATCGAATTTCCAACCCTGAATCCCATCTAGTTCTCTTCTGTTCTTTTTCAGTGTAGATTATTGTAGATGATACCATTGCTTTTTGGTTACCTAACATTGGATAATATTCAACATGTAACCTATAGGCTTATTTAAAAAAGACACCTATTAAAGGGATATTCCCACTGCATTGTTTAAGCAAAGGTAAATAAAGACTATTCGCAAATACAATTTCTGTCAAAATTCTACTTCATTTCAGAGTTAAAGCAATTGTTATCTCCTGCTTGCTTACATAAGCTTCTCTAGTTGCCAACTACTTTTTCCTGCTCTAGCAGTGGTTGGGCTGGTGACCTCACTCCCTGCTTCTTACTCTCTTATCTTATCTTTCCACTGAGAAGAACTTTAACCTATTGCACCAGAGAGAAGCCTTGTGTCATCCTATCAGATCTGCACAGCACGTAGCTGTGTACAGAGGCATAACTTCAAGCTCTTGGGCCTTAGTATCCCATGGGCCATTTACAATACTAGTGTCTTCTTATGTGGCAGAAGAGCTTTTGTGCCCCCTCAGGCCTCAGAGCCTGGTAGCGACTGCTACTACTGCAAACCCTATAGCTACGCCCCTGGTTGTGTAGTTACATCCATGGTAGTAACTTACAGCTAAAAGTGTGTCTTGGCAGCATATACGTTTTTTCTCTCTTACTGGAAGCATCCACTCGTGACAAACACAAGTTCGCTAGCTCACATTTATAGCCAGACAACCAGTCCATCATCAATGTACCTCTAACGCACAGAGCTAGGAGTAGGAACAAGACAAGCTGAAATGTCAACCACTGCTATAGAACCACTTACAGCCTGCACAGGAAGTTGAAGTCTGCAACACAAAAGACTGTGAAACAGCCAAATGAGATACTACCATATCTGTGCAACAGGTCCTCAGTGCCAATAAGCTACTATAACCCTGCCTTAGATACAGGACTATGGAAGTGAACTGAATCTTCGCACTGGTTGAGGGAACGTCCAACTACCACTTTAGTATATACTGTATACGTGATATAAAGTAACATATGGTTTCATTGAGGTACAAAAGACAAAAAAAGCTGGCAGGAGAGCCGCTTACATAGAAATTCTGCTGCAAAGTACAATGCACCAAATGGCTATTTATTTCCACTCATGGGTAGAATTCACCATAAAATCTGAAATGATTTAAAAACTCACTTGGCCGGAGCTGACGGCATAAAGAAGGACCACAAGCTAATAAACTTAAGTGAATATTTTCATCTACGGGAAAGTGGTCATGGCCCATTCTGAATAAGTAATAAAAGAGTAATGAGGTTTTCATTTGCCTGTTGGCTTGGAATTTAGAAGAGCAGAGAAAGGCAGGTGTTCCAATAATGTTCCGCACTATAATGGTAGAATACATTGGTAATTATCAATTATATTAAAGTGGGCACAGGTCAGACAACCAGGAATCTATTTAACGACCAATATTAAATCTTACACATTGTAACTGATAAGAGGGTGTTCTGTAACAGCCCTGAGAATTTTATGATCTACACAAAATCAATTTAGTATAACACACCAGAGCAATTTCATTCCATCATTTCAGGGAGAGCGAGGATCCTGGCACCGTATCACTCACAAGGAGTAGAATATTTTTGCAAGTATAAAAATGTGAAATGAAACCAAATGTGAAGGTCTACAAGTAAATATATTTTTCATTATAATCGCTGACTGTTAGCATGTCACCTTGAGGATTTTTTTTCTTATCTGTAAGGCATTTGCCTTGTCCAAGCCAACGGGGACAAAAATGGAACAAATTTGAGAGATTAAAAAGATAAACACCACGTGTTCCCTTCACGACCAAATGGAAGATGCTGTATGAGAAGGTGCTCGGGGCATTGTGGTTGTAAATGGGAAATTACCTCAAGGGTCCTATATATTTTTCTTCACCCATTATTTAGTGATGAGCGACCGTGTAGGTCTTTATGGATTTATTAAACAAGTCAATGCTGGCCTGGCAGTCGGCCAGTAGACAGACCTCTCAGAGAGAATTGGGTAGGCTTTGCCTATGTGATGGGCCCGTGAAATAGCACAATATATATTGGATTACTTCAAAAACAAACTGTTGAGTGGTGCATAATATCAGGATGCTACACTGCTCTGGGTGAAATATAGAATATTTCTTATGCCAGGAGTGTTCCTTTAACAAAATGCCTCTATTAATGAGATGGAACAGTATTTGGTATGGAGAGGACACTGTAGTAGGACCTTAAAATTGGAGCACTCTCAGTAACAAAATTCCTATCTATCTATTTATCTATTACCTTGTATCTAGCTATCTATCTGCCTATCTGTCTCTATCTGTCTATCTATCTCTCTCTCTCTCTCTCTCTCATATCTATCTATCTGTCTATCTTTCTATCTAATATATTTCTATATATTATCTTTCTTTCTAATATCTTTCTATATATCTTCTATCAATATTATGTTACCTACCTATTTATCTATCTAATGTTCTGTATTGATCTATATATATTATGTCATCTATCTATCTATCTATCTATCTATCTATCTATCTATCTATCTATCTATCTATCTATCTAAACACAATCCAATATCAGCAGCACACTACTAGCACTAAAAACAATCAAAAAGAACAGGAATTATTGAAAAGCATTTCTGCTACTTTGAATACTTGAAAAATTAGAAGTTCTTAGTGGACATTTTTGATCAAAATTTTAATAAGCCCACTGCCAATCGACAAGGTGACCTCAATACAGGTGGGAACTTATTCTATATGTTACCTCTCTTGGTGTCTCTTCAGACCTCCATATTTCTGGGAGCGTAGATTCCAGTTACAAGCTACTCTATGTTTGTATCACATATTTATTCATCCATCTATCTATCAGATATATATCTATTCATTTATCTATCAGATTTATATATATTATTGATCTATCTTATCTATCTATCCATCTATCTATCTATCTATGTTTCAATCTATTTATCTATCTACCTCATATTTCCATGTTTCATATTTATCTTTTTTTTATTTATCACATATCTACCTAGTTATCTATCTCTGGATCCACAGTTCCCATGCCTAATTCCTGATAGATGGGCCGCAGCTTTCTAAGCAGAACACCAGATGCCTATGCCATTAATGCCTGAATTTGGCGGTTTGATGTTGGATCCCTTTTATGACCCCTATAACACTATGTACAGTATATTGCAATATGAAATGAAGGAAGTGATTTTCCTGGCACTTGAGCACAGGGGACGTTTGTTGCTCCAGTCCCATAGTAACAATAGGTATCCATTATTTCCATAGACCGTGTACCTATAATGTGTCCGCACATGGCCCTTCTTGCTTACGCTTTGTATTACTTTGGCGAGCGCAGGGTAAATATTATACATGCAGATCAGCGACAAAGTTTGGAAATCAAGTGTATTTTGTCTCAAGAAAGTGGAAGAGCTATAGTCTGTGTGGCTGCAGAGTAAATGTATATATAGTCGAGCTCTGCCAATCTTTCCTATATGTCTGTGCTGTATTACAAAGCAGAATAGGTCCACACAGCATGACACATTTCAGCATAACAGTAAAGATCTGGAAATGTTAAGATAATCCCATTGTGCTTGTTAAATGAATAAACTTGCTGTATACTTGATTATGTGATTTCACCAGCCGTCATTAGAATCACCCCAGGGAGGTCCCGTATGCTCTATACAATTTCTTAGCTGAGTTTGCAAAAGCTTGTTAGCTAGTAGATTTTAGATTCAACATTTGCAGATGTAGCATGGCAAAGTTTGTGGTATGGAAGAACTCTTTGTAATATTACGATGTGTTACTACGATGGGGTATGATAGAACTGCAGAGGAACCTGCTTCTCAGGAAAAAACTTAGTTAAAGGGGTTGTCTCACTACAAGGATTGCTTTTTATGTTAAAGATCTTGCAAAAACAAGTCACTTTGTAATATATGTCCATTAACAGCCTCCTACCTATTCTGAGATATCTCCAAATGTATGGGCTGCATCGGCTCCTCAGGTTGCTATAGCTACAGACCTGTTTGATCTCTCCTGATAGGCTGCTAGTACTGGTTGCTATAGCTACAGACCTGGCTTCTACTGCAGCCTAGTAGAAGCTAGTAAACACGCCCCTGAATTCAAAGTGAAACCAAGAAAACAGGACTGAGGTGAGATGAATCAATGTAGTGAGACAACCCCTTTAAGTTTGCTGCTAATTAAGACCCTATTCACATCTTGGTTTTGGGACCTTTCGTGCTATACGCTGGAATAGTGCAAAAATTAATGAACATGGTAGACCACTGTTTTATGTCAGATGCTAAAACCATATACATAAGGCAAACATAGTCCAATTAGGACTTTGTTTCCCCCATTAAAGTTCATGGCCCCACCATGGTATCCGTGGGGATGAAACTTTGGGGTATCCTTACGGATACCACAAAAGGCATGCAAAAATGTGGTTCTTTTCTTCTGAGCAGGGCTGTGGAGTCGGAGTCGAGGAGTCAGAGTTGGGAGCCGGAGGTTTGGGAAATTGAGGAGTCAGAGTCGGGGCTTTGGCTTACCGACTCCACAACCCTGCTTCTGAGTGATACTTTTTTGGTTTGAAGGTTTTTCTTGTGATTAGGAAAGGATTTAAGATGTGTGACTGTGGAGGATCAAACCTCAGGAAACTCACTGATCAATAGGACTAGGCCCTAGGTTTAGCTTTATTTCAACCTGTGCAAAGGTTCGGTTTATTGCCCTAGCCCTAAATCTAAATACTATGGGCCTCCTTTTTTGGTGAAAATCAACCATATTCGTAACCCTAAGTTGGAGATAGGGTTTTTGTAATAGCTTAATTTTACTTACCAATTCCCTATACTTCCAGTATTGCGACGAAGTTGCTCCAATGTCACTTCAGTCTGACACCAATTCTGGAAGTGATGTTGGAGTGGCAGTGCTGTGGGGCCAGAGGTGTCGGGAAACATTAAATTAACCCCGGTAAAATCCTAATGTGACTATGAACTGGAAGTGACGTCAGAGTGACCGTGCTGTTGGACCCCAATTTAGGGTAAGGAAAATGATTCTAGTCAGGATTAGAACTAGGTTTAGAGTAAAAAAAAAATTATGGTTAGGCCGTCCAAAACCCACATTTTTTGACAAGTTCAGTCAAGCTGGTGTTGAAGCAAACAGGAACAGATTTAAGTAATACTACTCTTAACTACTCTTAACCAAAAGTTTGATGAAAAATGCAGTTCTGTTTCATGTGTATGCAAACTGAATAAAGAATGTATAAGGAGAGTAGGTAGGTGTGAGTAACAAATAGGCTTGGACTGGACCGCACAGGAGTCAGAGAAAAGAAATCGGTTGGTGGATCCCTGGGCAGAACAGGCCTGGGGCTGCTTCTCAGGAAGAAGGGCAGGGAACAAGAGGAAGAAAGCGAGAGTCATGTGCAATATGTGCAATCATGTATAGTAGCTGTAGGTTGGGTTCCAAGAATCAAGTCCACTGCAGGGCTCCCAGAGTCAACTTCATGGATGGACCCCAAGCATTAACTCCACTGGTGGGCCTCAAGAATAAACTCCTCTGGTGGCCCTATAAAATACTCCCCTGGCGACCTAAAGAATCAACTCCATGGGTGCTTCCCAAGAATCAACTCCTCTGGTGGCCCTATAAAATACTCCCCTGGCGACCAAAAGAATCAACTCCATGGGTGCTTCCCAAGAATCAACTCCTCTGGTGGCCCTAAGAAATACTCCTCTAGTTGCCCCAAGAATCAACTCCATGGATGCTTCCCAAGAATTAACTCCACTGGTGGACCCCAAATATCAACTCCACTGCTGGGCCCTTAGATTTAACTCCACTGGTGAGCCCCAAGAATGAACTGCAGTGGCGAACCCCAGGCACCCTAGTCTGATACTGACTGCAAATATACCATAGATTATTTGCTCAAATTTTTGCTTGGAAGTATAGTGAAAGGTACTGTAGAATAGGGCATGAAGAATCATGATAATGCCTCAAGCTCGAACAGGATAGGTTGTTCCAACCAGCTGTTCACCCATGGCAGTACTAATAGAGCTTCTGTAAGGGAGGCTGATCGAATGTATATAAAAGGGGCCTGCTAATATGGTGTAATACAAGAACTGATCCTTCAGCTGTATGGGGCCCTGAATTTACCAATGGCAGCCCTGCACACAGTGACCGACATCATCAAATTAAACTGCATGTAATAGCTTTGAATGTACTACAAAGACTGCATAAAAGAAGAAAGGTTTCCTTCAAATGTAATATTGGGGAACTGAAGTTTTAGAAATGCTCTGGTAATATTAAAATTGTTCCTTTTTAAAAAAAAAAACAAAAAAGAAAAAACAAGTAACCTGATAAAAAACCTGCAGGGCCATGTGAAATTTCAATTACCCCTTTGCTGCCCTGCAGGTATTGTCAGCAGGATTCGGCCGCAATGTATGAATGGCCTGTTCAGAGCGGCTGTCATAATGTGCTTTCAACGAGGGAGGTGACACCGGCCTTTTTTCTTTAAGGTTCTACATTTAAGAAGTGTGAGCAAAAAAAAAAAGGGATAATATTAACATAACTAACTAGAAAACAAAGCTAAAGAAATGGAAGAATAATTCTCAGCATGAAAAAAGTATTGAATCAGCAAGTGAGAAGTTATGAGACAGAGGCTTGAAAAATCGGAATTTGAGATGACTATCCATAAAAAAATAATAAATGGTAAAAAAAATATAGAAAATAACACTTCTATAACAGAAGAGTGGCTGTTTCTGGTCCCTGATGGGAAATAAATTATCAGTGAAGCCAGATGTATTGTAGATGTTTGCAAAGGCGGGTTTTTCTTTTCCTTGAGCAGAAAAATCTTAGATATATCTTGTTAAAATTCAAGGCCATATTCCCAAATTCTAATTTAACTGATACCTAATCTTGTCAAACAGAGAATAAGTCAACATTAGACCTAGTGGAAAAGGTCACTGTGTAATGTAATTGAGGAGAACACTATAGATATATTATACTAGTTCAGCTAGGACTATAATAAAATGAAACACCAACGATATAACACATCACTATTGTGTCACCGGGACACCCAGATCTGTAGAAGCTAATAAATATCAGAGCTCAACGCTAACATTTTTTTTTGGACAAGGCCTTGGCGCACAGGACACAATGGCCATTTTCTTGACTCCAGGGTAAATGAGGTATTAGCAAAAAGGGATGGGGTATCAGCTCAAAGGTAATGGAAGGATAACAGAGACAAAGCCCTTCTGATCCAAGTGGCCACATTGAGCACCAGAGAAGGGAGCCCAGTTTGAGCTTTGCTATAGGATCCCCATTCTTCTTTGGATGTCACTGAATATATTCTTACCAGCAGTAGCAAAGAGGATGGGTCCAAATAGGACTGGGATCCCCTAGCAGCCATTTGGCCTATCTTTCTGGTATGTACTTCTTTGACCTTGTAAATGGCTCTTTGAAACAGATTTTCACATATAGGCTTAAACTGGGACGTATTTCACCTCGTATTCGCGCCGTGCTGCGCTAAATACGAGGGGGGGGAATACGTCCCAGTCATTACGGTAATCCACAGTTCTCAAAGAGAACTATGGATTACGTCTCCTCTCCCCGTTCACACAATACGCCGCAGGGGGAGATAAGTGACATGTCAATTACTAGTGGCGAATACACGCCGCTAGTAATGAATGTCTATGGGGCTGGCGGGTTGCCACCCCCCCAGCCCCACGGGTGCTTGCGCGAGCTCCCGACCTCCGGCGTAATTCCGGGGTGTAATTATGCCCCGCAATTACACCGTGTGAACATAGCCATACGGTAAGGAAATAAGTACTTGATACACTGGTGATTTTGCAAATTTTACTACATACAAAGAATGGAGAGGTCTGTAATTTTTAGCATAGGTACACTTCAACTGTGAGAGACAACATCTAAAAAAAAATCCAGGAAATCACATTGTATGATTTTAAATAATATGCATTTTATTGCATGAAATAAGTATCTGATCACCTATCAGCCCGCAAGAAATCTGGTTCTCACAGACCTGTTAGTTTTTCTTTAAGAAACCTTCTTACTCTGCACCCATTACCTGTATAAAAGACACCTGTTCACACACTTAATCGATCACACTCCAACCTCTCCACCATGGCCAAGACAAAAGAGCTGTCTAAGAACACCAGGATCAAAATTGTAGACTTGCACATGGCTGGGATGGGGACAATAAGTAAGCAGCTTGGTGAGAAGGCAAAAACTTTTGCCGCAATTACTACAAAATGGAAGAAACATAAGATGGCTGTCAATCTTCCTTGGTCTGAGACTCCAGGCACGATCTTGCCTTGTGGTGTAAGGATTATTCTGTGAAAGGTCAGGAATCATCCCAGAACTACACAGGTGGATCTAGTCAATGACCTGAATAGAGCAGGGACCACAAACTCGAAGATCACCGTTAGTAACACACTACACCGTCATGGATTAAAATCCTGCAGGGAATGTGCTAGCATGAGCAGTTCCCCCTGCTCATGCCAGCACATGCCCAGGCCCATTTGAAGTTTGCCAATGAGCATCTGGATGATCCAGAGGAGGCGGGAGAAGGTCATGTAGTCAGATGAGACCAAAATATAATTTTTTTTGATTTAACTCCACTTGCCGTGTTTGGAGAAAGAAGAAGGATAAGTGCAAACCCAAGAACACCGTGAAGCTTAGGGAAGGAAACATTATACTTTGAGGGTTCTTTTCTGCAAAGGAAACAGGATGACTGCACAGTATTGAAGGGAGGATGGATGTGGCCAGCCATCACGAGATTTTGGCCAACAACCTCTTTCCCTCAGAGCATTGAAGGTGGGTCGTGGCTGGGTCTTCTAGTAGGACAATGACCCGAAACACACAGCCAGAGAAATTAAGGTGTGGTTCCGTAAGAAGAACTTCAAAGTCCTGGAGTGGTCTAGCCAGTCTCCAGACCTCAACACAATCAAAAATCTTTGGAGGGAGCAGCTGAAACTCATTGAAGCCAAGCGACAGATCCAAAATCTGAAAGATCTGGAGAAGATCTGTTTAGAGGAGTGGGACAAAATCCCTGTTGCATTGTGTGCGAACTTGGTCAACTACAGCAAACGTCTGATCTCTGTAACTGTGTAACTGCAAACAAAGGTTTCTGTACCAAATATTAAGTTCCGTTTTTCTTTTTTTTTTTTTACCAAAGACTTATTTAGACTTATTTCATACAATAAAATCTGAAGTCAGTCCAACAGTGTCTTCGAACTGAAAGCGCCATGAAGTATTAAGTTAACCCTTACAGGCCAATAAAAATTTACTAAATGTCCTAAGCCCAAATTCTTTCACATTTTAATGAAACCAGTGTCAAACCAAACAGGGACAGTTTTGAACAACACAAACTACTATCATATCTAGGAATGGTGGAGGGCACCTACAGAAAGTAGAGCAGGGCACCATCCAACTCTAGATCGACTTTGTAGAAATTAGTCATGTGAACATGTTTGTATGGGAAGGACACTATGGCCTACACCTGTATGTCATTTCATGCTGAAAGTATCCATAGGGCATGTGTTCCCTTAAAATTAAAGCATCAAGTTGATTCCATGAGAAGCGTTAGATTAGAGAAGCTAATTATACTGGAATGCCATTAAGTACTGTGCACATTTGCTAAGTAGCAGCAATTTCACTTAGTGCATTGCCAAATGACTTCTTTCAGGAATTTTGCTTTAGATAATAGGCGAATTTACCAGATAATTTGGCCAATGCGTAGAGAAGAAGCTGCTTTCGTAAAGCACACCACAGACTGGCGTGGAACAGTCACTATTTGCAGTGCAAAGCACGTACAGACCAGATTACCTTCTCCACCGTATTATCTGAAAAGACTAAAGGAGACATTCTCTACATTCAATTGACTGTCTAATCCCAGGTGAGTCTAAAAATGGTTGGCTGAACATCTCAGGAGCTGGAGCTCCATGACAACTTGGGTCCCCGCTATTCAGTTTCTCAGTCACAGGGCTACCATTAACAACTCCTATTACCCAAGTAGCCTGTTACTCTGCATTGACAAACTCAACTCTGCTACATCTGTTGATGTAAAAACCAATGTAATTGAACTGTAATCCAAGCATAGCAGAGGACAGTACTTATATAGAATGACTATCCACTTTCAGATGCTATCAATGCACACAAAGACAACATGATCATTGGCCATATTAATATGATTAGATTATACAGTATGTGAAAACATCTGAAAAATTGATGCCAAGTTCTATTTAATATTGGCCTTATGAATATGTAAGTGCCGCAGCATGATGCCACCCAATGTATCTCTCCTAGAAGCAATGGTTCTAGGCAAACTTGCTAAACTTGTTCTTTAGAATCCAGAAGAATTTAGTCTAAACTCTGGAAACACACCCCCCCTCCCTCCCGGAATGCCCAAGAATGCTCCTAGGATGTTCTTTTGGGGTGGGCTTTGTATGAGTTCCGTCCCCTTTGGGTCCTGGTTTGAAGGAGACTCACAGAAATATATTAGGAGTGTTGGCAAGTATACTTCTAGGGGAAAGTATGTTGCTGTAATATATGTTACACTTCTATATCTATGCACGAAATTGGAAGTATATGGAGTGTTCAATAGATTTCCATAGGCAGGGCAAAGCTATAGGGAGTGCAGATGTATCCTCTTCCACACTATTACAGCACCATTATACATGACACATGGCATTTGGGGACCCTGTTTTAGATTTTGCATTGGGTCCAATAGTATTTCTGCCATTTCATGGCTTCTTACGACTCCCTATCTAGCAGTAGCAGTATTGAGTTTGTCTTTCAGTCATGTCTGAAGAAGAGAGCTAGGACTCCTGAAACCTCTCCGTCAAATATACTTAATTAGCTTCTAAAAGTTATCGCCTGATTTCTTCACTCTTCAGCCACATTACGGACCTACTTAGACGGCTGTCTGAACGTGGCCTTAAAGGGGTTGTCTCACTACAAGGATTGCTTTTTATGTTAAAGATCTTGCAAAAACCAGTCACTCGGCAATATGTGTCCATTAACAGTTTCCTACCTATTCCAAGATATCCCCTCTTGTATGGGCGGCATCAGCTCCTCAGCTTGCTATAGCTACAGACCTGTTTGATCTCTTCTGATAGGCTGCCAACACTGGTCACTACAGCTACAGACCTGCTGTCCTTGGCAGCTCGTCACTGCAGGCCAGTAGTTACCAGTAAAGCCAGTAAACACGCCCCTGAATTCAAAAATGAAACTGAGAAAAGAGAACTAAGGTAAGATGAATTGATGTAGTGAGACAACCCCTTTAAAGGGTAAGAAGGGTGTACTAATGATCACGTCCCCAAGTACCCTAGGGAAACTGAAAGTTAACATGAAAAAAGAATAATTTATGCTTAAAAATATTTTAAAAAGACCTTGGAAGTTCAAATCACCCTTTTTACCAAATTATAAATAAAAAGAAAATAATAAAAAAAAGTTACACATAATTGGTAAAGTCTGTTCTATAAAAATATAACAGTATTTATCTGTATGCTGAACAATGTAGAAAAAGATTCTAAATGGCAAAATTGTGGTTTTTTTTGGGGGGGAGGGTTTTGGTCTCTTAAAAAATTGGAAAAAACTGTGATAAAAAAAGTTGCATCTATCCAAATATGGTGCCAATGAAAAGTACAGTGCAGTCATAAAGGCAGGTAACCACAGACATGTCGGACAGCATTGTACTCTGTACACTGTGAACAAGAACAGAGTGCCTGTCTGACTGCATCACCTGTATGTACAGAATTTTCCAATAAAGAAAACGCCCTTTAGTTTACGTTGGTCCAAATTTTTCATATATCTTGAAGTTTCTGAAGGCTTCGAAGCCATGGGCCTGGGACCTGTGCGACTGCCTACTAAGGACATTTACATGGGACTGCAAGAACTATGCAGCTAAGAAGTGGGGTGAGCCTATTTAGCCATATATTTGTTTTTTGTATGTGCAATAAAAAGTACACTTTGGGCCGCAAAAAAATGCCCCCTTAGGTCCAGAGGTGGAAGTATAAAAAAGTCACTGATTGCAGAAAATGGCACTGCAGAACAATTTTGTTTACTGGACTAAAATGAAAACTCTACATATTTGGTATTGCTGGAATTGTGTCAACCTGCAGAATACAGATAACATGTGGTTTATACCAAAGAGTGAACGCTGTAAAAAAAAAAAAAGTCCCGCAAATACGGCGCAAGTACTTTTTTCACATTTAGAATTTTTTTTTGCAGTGTCCCAGTATATTCTATGGTATAATCAATGTTATCATTAAAAAGAACATCTTGTCCTGCGAAACAAAAGCCCTCATATGTTTATGTAAATGGAAAAAGAAAAAAAGCTATGACTCTTGTAAGGCGAAGAAGAAAAAACTTAAGAGCCATATTATTATGACCGACTGTCAGGTGGGGTTAAAATCGAATTTTATGCAGAAAAATCTAAATTAAAAATGAAGAATATTTCACATAATGTAAAATAACAGGGAAACTGGGCACAAAGTATGGCCGTAGTCATAAGCTGCACGCCCTCGGCCTCTAATCCGGCCTAATGAATGTTCTACTCTCCTGGCTAGTCTATTAGTGTTTTAAAGATTATTAGTTGTTCCAATTTGTAGTAAGTTAAATCTCGCTAAGTACTAAGGTTGCGCTCCTTAAATCTCTATTAGACTCACCTTTGAGTTAAAGAACTTAAGTATTCAGAAAGGGAACATAAATTTGACTACACAAATATAGTTCTGCCATTGGCACCCATTGGGATACGTTAGGCTGGTTTGGGCAATCTGCCCGACAGTAATTATTGGCAATCCTTGTCTCCGATCCCATTGTTTAATAAATAAAAGTGACATTAGTGCATTCACTGAGCCAAAGACCTGCCGGCTGTATAGAATCTCAAGGAGGAACACTATCCGAGCCTGAAATGTTGACTTGTTCTACACATGAAGCAACCTGGCTTCACTTAGGTGCTACTGTTAATAAAGGCTTGTAAAGGATTACAGAAGTATGGCCGCTTTCTTCTAAAAAGAGCGCCACACCTGTTTTTACAGGTTGTGTCGGGTACTGCGGCTCAGCCCCATTGACTTCAATGGAGCTGAGCTGTAATACTGGATACAACCAATGGAAAAATGTGTCCATGTTGAATTCCTCATTAAAGTCCACTGTATGAACCCTAAGGGCATGTCCCCACGGCACAGGTTTTCGGATGGTTTTTCAGCCGGTTCGCGGTTTTGCAGACCGCCTGAAAAACCGGCCGAAAATGAGCACAATTGTGCTCTACGGAAAACCCGTGCAGCAGTCCCCACTGCACGGGTTTTCCGTCCGGCGGTTTTGCCGCCCACGGTCCAGCCGCAATACATTGTGGAAGCACAATCTTCCGTCCGGTTTCCGGACAGAATCTGTGCATCTCAATGTGAAGGGGGAGGGCTTTTCTCCGCTCATCGCGGAGAAACCCCCCCCCCCCCCCGCCGTCCGTGGGGACGGGCACAAAACAGGACAAATACCGGCCGGCAAACCGACCGGTATTTGTCCTGTGCCGTGGGAACGGCAGTATGCAAATATTGAAATATTGTCTGGATTCCAATTAAAGAATCCGGCTGGTATTTTGACATCTTGTATGTGGTTTTGGTGGACGGGTCTGTCCGTGTTTTGCAGGTTCACCCATCCCCCTTAACCAAGGACATGTTCATGTTCTGCTCGAAAACCGAATAAACATGTTCTAAATTTTTTGGACAGCCCGGCAGAAAATCCGGTCAGTGGGGACTGCTGCACGGATTTTCTATTAAAGTCTATTAGGATGGTTTACAGTCGGTTTACAGATGGCTTTTAAATCCGAAAACCGCCTATAAAGCAGACTGAAAACCCTTGCCGCGAGGACAAGCCTTAAAGGGGTTTTGCCATGATCTCATTTCATACCTACTGTATCCAGCTCTTCAGCTCTGTGTGCTCAGAAGGGGGCATGTGTGATTTGTTTGAATTGCATATCATGTGACCCAGCAGGATGACATCAGCACGACTTTCCTCTCTGTAGTCAAAGAAAGGTCTGTTTATGTAAAGCATTGTGAGTAGCTGAGAGGTAAAGTTTTTGCCTCCTTCTCTTTATCAATGCACAGACCTGATTGAGGTTTCTTTTATCTCTTTATTTATTTGCACTGTTTGACTAATTACTAAGGAGCACAGAGGACAGAAGTAGAATGACAGCACCTGGGGTTTGAACACTCAGTAGCTTCCTGAGAGGAGAGGTGATGTCTGAGCATGTGCGACCAGGACTGAGGAGCTCTCAGTCCTGGTTGTATCCCCTGGAGATGAGCTGTAAATAATGGATTACTAAGGGAGCAGCTAAAACAAAAAAGGTACAGAATTTTTAATAATGATGAATGGTGAAAATGTTTGTTATTTCATTTTTAAGCTTCCTACGTCAATTTTACTTTGTGGCAAAACCCCTTTAAGGCCCCTAAAAAAGTACTTCTTACAGATGAGTGTGTATGATTTGGCTGATAGCGGGAGTCATGTTTACAGGCTCTTTAGTGCCCTCTATAGGTTGCACTAGAGGCATTGTCCTTGCTTCTGGAGAAGAGATATTTTGCATACTGTTTTCCCAGAGTGCACTGCATGAAGGATTCCTTCTTCTTGGATCTCTACAAGGAGAATCGGCACCTTTTGTGAGGCGGCAAGGGTCCATTCACTAGGAAGTACCTAGGATTCATAGCACCACATAGCAAAATGAAATGGTCCCCACCATCTAATGACAGGAAACTGAAACAGCAGATTAAGTAGCAATAAGTAGAGGTATACATAATACTGCCCTATATCACAGAACCCACATAGTAGCGCTAATTAGCACAAAGTCACCAACTTTTCATTCCTACACAAAGTACAAATGGCCTCGTTTATCAAAACTGTCGAATATTAAGACTTTCTTTGTCTTTATTGGCAATAAAGACAGTCTTACAAATAGACAGTTTTGATAAACGAGTGTCCTTGCACCTCAGTGGACCTCCTCAACCTCTGGGTCCCATAATGGATGCTATGGCTATGTATGCCTGCACTGACCCATCTGTTTTTAAATTATCCTTTAACTCCTAGGATCCAATGTTCCCCATGTGATTTGTTTTAATTAATATAATATATATTATATATAAGGGGAGGAGAGAGAGAAGAGAGGAGGAGAGAGAAAGGGGGAAAAAGAGAGAGAGAGAGGAAAAGAAGGGGGGAGAGAGGAAAGGGAGGAGAGAGAGGGAGAAAAGAGAGGAGAAAATATAGCTACCGGCACTCCAATCTGCAATTAAAGCCAACTATAGGATCATTATGTTTCCCCCATGGGCTCAAATATAATTTATATTTAAGACTTATGTCAAGTTGACAGAAGGCAGAGAGAGGGGAGCTGAAACGTCGCTCTTTTGAGCATGGAGGAATAAACTATCTTATTGCTTGAATGCATTTTGGAGTGCCGTGGACTTTTTTTACTCTGTATTTTGGAACTTCTTGTATCGGAAGCTTTTGCTGCTGGCACCCTCCTTCTAATTTTTCAAGTAGTTCTTTGGAGTGCTGCTATTTTTATATTTTATATATATATATATATTTTTTTTTTTTTTGGACGCCATGAGAGTTTGCAAGAATAAAAATGATCACATGCTCCACATACTGTTCTAAGAAGCAAGACATCTAGGAGAGAAAACTGTGCCTTATGGAGACATTAATATGACAAACTAGTCTGTAATAAAGGGAAAGCCAATTATATCTGTCTTCTGAGACATCATTATCTAAAGCTCAGTATAGACCCTCTAAACCCCTTTGATGTTGTGCAAGCTTTTCCAATATAAGACAAGCTATAGAGCTAATTAAATCAATCACTGGAAATCTATAGAGCAGCACAACATAAAGCGTCACTGAAATCACTGACATCTTGTTCCTAACAATAGAAGCCTACTGGTACAGTCAAGGGGGTCCTGATACTCCACAGAGGAAAATAGCCCATTAGGACATGCCGTCACTTTATGACTGTGTCGGTGCAGCCTCTGGGACCCTGACAAACCCTTCGATTCACTATGTAGGAAATCCTAAGCACAGTCCCATTCAAGTAAAGAGGGCCAGCACTGGTCCCCTGCCCTCCTCTCCTCACCAGGTTGCCAGGAGTTCTGGTGGATTTTCTCTTTAAAAGGGTCGTCCACTTTATATTGTCTTTACTTATTATTATGTATACAATAGGAAATCGTACAATTTTCTAATATAGATGTATTAAAAACTTTTCTCCTGTGCATCTTTAGACTCCATTCGACCCCTATTGAGAAAAAAATGGTAGAGCCCATTTTCCTGTCCATACTAATTGCTGCCATGGAGTAACTGTATGGACAAAACAGTCATGTGACCGCCACACAGGTCATGTGACCCCTGACATCCAGGTAACAGTAGTGTATGGAAGAGCAGAACTTCTCCAGTTTTACCACCTCAAGCAGTGTCTTATCATGTGACCACCACACAGGTCATGTGACCCTGGTTTTCCAGGTAACAGTAGTTAGGGGAGGAGCAGAACTTCTCCAGTATTACTACCATCCCGCAGCTCTTATCATGTGACCACCACACAGGTCATGTGACCCTGGTATCCAGGTAACAGTAGTGTATGGGAGCAGAACTTCCCCAGTATTACCACCTCCCACACCCCATCTTACCCCACCACAACCCGGCTCAACCTGGCCCCTCCCGAACCCCAGCGCATCTATCATGGACACCACACAGGTATGTGCCTAGTATCAGGAAAAGTAGTGTATGGAGGAGCAGGATTTCTCCTATTACTCCCTCCAGCAGCTCTTATCATGTGACCCCACACAGGTCATGTGACCCTGTATCCAGGTAACATAGTGTATGGAGGAGAAAGATTTCTCCGTATTACTACCTCACAGCGTCTTATCATGTGACCACCACACAGGTCATGTGACCCTGTATCCAGGTAACAGTAGTGTATGGAGGAGCAGGATTTTCTCCATAATTACTACCTCCAGCAGCATCTTATAATGTGACACCACACAGGTCATGTGACCCTGGTATCCAGGTAACAGTAGTGTATGGAGGAGCAGAATTCTCCAGTATTACCCTCCAGCGGGCGTCTTATCATTTTGACCACCACACGGTCATGTGACCCCGGTACCAGGTAAACAGTAGTGTATGGAGGAGCAGGGCTTCTCCAGTATTACCGCCTGCAGCAGCGTCTTATCATTTGACCACCACACACAGGTCATGTGACCCTGGTATCCAGGTAACAGTAGTGTATGGAGGAGCAGGATTTCTCCAGTATTACTACCTCCAGCAGTGTCTTATCATGTGACCACCACACAGGTCATGTGACCCTAATATCCAGGTAACAGTAGTGTATGGAGGAGCAGAACTTCTCCAGTATCTACTGCCTCGTATTAAAAGATTCAACATGGGCAGAATTTTTAAATTACATGGTATGAGAAAATTTTATGATTTTCTATTCCATACATAATAAATAAAACCAATATAAAATATACAACCCTTTTAATCCAGTTTGTTATCAGAGGTGTAAGTTGAAGTGCCTAGACAGAATATGCATCAGGGCCTAGGAGTCATGTACACACTGAAAATACTGTTTGTACTCTTGGCTGCATTGCGGCACAATCGTTGTGTGTCTCCCCCCTCTTCAACTTTTGCTTCTGACACCCTGATAGAGCTAGCATCTTGTTGAGTGTTGGGCCTTATTAACTCTGTCGTGCGGGGTGGTTCAGGGGTGCTGAGGTAGCTGTCAGGCATGGGTCCTGGTACATAGGAGGGCCCAAAGATCATCAGTATTATAAATGACACGTGGTTAGGTATTGACCAGTCAACTCAGCTTGTTTTCCAGGGCGTATTGCGAGTTCCCATTTATCCGTTATGAAAAAAGCCTTGAGTTGCGTGATTAGTTGTGTGAATTTTTCTGCAATATTGATGTCACAGGTCCAAGCTATCGTTTCTGTAAATCGAGGTTTTTACTCATCTAGCCCTTTATATCTGTCTAACCAGGTCAGATTTATAATTGCATGCTGAATCTTTGGTGCTTCTCTCATGTACCAGGCTCCATGTTTGTCAGATACCTCTGCACGCCTTATATAGCTACTTCCTTCATATGTACGTTCAGGGTCAGTATATTGATATAAATGCTCCATTCCACCGCAGGGGTGCTAATAGGGCAGTACGGGCAGTACTCCTGTCAGGGGCCCTCCCTAATCAAAAGGAGCCATGATACGCTGTTTAAAAAATAGAGACACTCTGGCGGTCCGCGACTTAAATTGTTCCGCACTTACATCTGTCCCTCTTAGTTACAAACGAAGACTTATGGCATGCAGGTCTATTTGTCGTTCCACTGTTCCCACAGCAGATATGTACGACAAGATTCCAGGCATGTCACAGTCAAAGTTCAGAGTTTGCTTGAAAAGTTAGGTAGTTTAAATCTTCTCTTAACAGGGCAAGACAGCAAAATCAATATGTTAAAAATCCTTTTAAATATACCTGTTCTGACTTTACATGCAATTCAACTTAAGAACCCCGCCACCCCCCCCCCCCCCCCCCCCCCACCAACTTCCCCCCCCCCTCCCCACCCTACAAACCTTCGTCCTCTTATCCCATGTGTAACCCGGGGACTGCCTGTAGTAACGGGTAGGGGCACGATTTGATTTTGCTGTATGGGGACATGAAACGGTTAATAGATGACTGATGGCAGCCCTGTTCCACGGTACAGCATCTCGGGCCCATAGATCTACTACAGCTGCTATTGCTCTTTGACTTTGTTTTGTAGGATATTCTCGAGTTTTGCGGCTTATTGAGTTTGCATTGATTTTGTCGCTTGGGAAAAAAGAGTGTTATTAAACAATTGATGCAATAGTCAGCATTGTTCATCACTTGTTTGCCTACTGCCTGATCTTGTTATCACAGATGTCTTGTTGAATTGTGTGCAGCATCTGCATATGAGGCCTGATCTCAGAGAATGCTTTCTTGCCAAAATCTTTGGTAATTAGTATTCACGCCAGCAGCCCACTAAATCCTCTAGGTTACAGAAAAGTGAGCCTGCTGCCAGATATAGAAATGACGGGGGAGGAAGTCAACTTAGTGCCAAAATATGACTGAAAAATCAAAAGGATGGATTCGATTCTGAAATATCCAATCAGTGTTCTTAAAGGGGTTGTAGAGGATTCAAAAAAACAGGCCGAATGCTTTAATGCGAGCCTGGCTCATCCCCTGCCCAAGGTTGATTTGGTACTGATGAGTGAGCCAACTGATTCACTGCTATAGTTTGAGACGCTCATATCATAGCCCCTATTGGACGCCAGAATATATTTATTAATTGTTCCTTGTGATAGACGGGTATGGTGCAGAAATTGCGATATTTGGCTGGAATATTGCCAAAACCTTGTAGGTAATCAAACACGAGGAAGGATAGTAGAATATTACAGGGAGAATTTATGGGAAGTTGAAGAAATGTCTAAGGTCATTGCATTAAGCGAGATAAAACACTGAGCGTTAAATAGCTACGTTCTTTAAATTAGTCTTGTGTGGTATTGGTAGACTAGTTGTCGTATAATTCAGTGATCCAATTGCTAGGCTGCTGTCGCAAGGCAAATAAAATAATGGCTTGCTTTAAAAGAGCCGTAAATGCACAAGACAGGAACGTAGTTTTGCCTCTATAAAATGACAAGTGAGGCCACATATGGAATATTGCATACAGTTTTGGGCACCTAGGTATTAAAAAATGACTTGGAGTGGTCCTCCACAGTTGTGTTTGCAGTACCAAGAACCGATACGATCAAACTTATGGGCTATTCAGCTTCAACCTAATACATGTGAAATGATCATGGACAGTACATTAGATCCTTGGATTGATTTTTTACACTCATTATCCAAATAACAATCGACCAAAGGGGTGCTCCTTTTTTTGATAGAAGGAAAGACGTTGTTGTCATCATCGACCATAGCACAAGGTATTCTTTACTGTAAGAGGGGGGTAGACATCTACGGACTCGCTCTACCATAAGAGGTTATGATGATGGATCTCTAAGGGTATGTTTCCACAAGATGTACTGCGGACAGCATATATGTACTATATGTCCTTTGGAGCTCGCGCTATTACGAGGATGTACGTCCAGCGGCGTAAGGAGAGGCGGGAAGGCGCCGGCCCATTTGGGACATTCATTTTACTCTCGTCCCGGCGCACCGAGTATTCGCCAAGCAAGTATTTATTTTAAACATTTAATTATCGCCCCCGGGCTACAATATGATCTGTGCTATGGTATAGACGACGCGGGGGGAAACGAGGGGAGATAGAGAACTATGGATTACCGTAATTTCGGCGCGCATCTCGCCCATGTTAGAGCGCAAATACGCGCGCGAAATGTACGCCAAAAATACTCCATGTGAACATACCCTAAGATTAATTTAGATGCTTTTTTTTTGAAAATGTATTACAAGTTAGTTATTAACTTCTGAGGATAGGATACAATCTAATTTGGTTTTGGGAAGGAATTTTTTCTCTTGTATGGAGCAATTGCCATCTGCCGCACAGGTGCTTTTGCCTTCCTCTGGATCAACACAGAAGGATTTTAGGTTGGACTCGATGGACCTGTGTCTATTTCCTACCTTACCTATGTTACTATGTGATATGTCAAATTCTCTGTAAGTAAACAGATACAGAATAGAGCATGTCCCCTCCTTTCTTGCCATATGATACAACGAATGACTATTTTCTACTGCACTGCAGACACTATCTATGGCAATCATCCACTATCTCTCAATTTCTTGCAGAAATATCTACTGTAGGATATTTTGATTCATTCATTGATGTTACTCGAGTCTTTTGGCTTCTCATACCTTGAAATTTTTCTTCTTTGCTTTAAAACCTCAAAGACTCTTTGATGGCATTCCTTATTTAACATTCTGCTCTGTTTCTGTTAGCGAGAAAGTTTGAGTCATTTCTCCTGTTTCTACGTTTCCAATTTTGTTTTCCGCGTGGTTATACGAACTATTCCAGAATGCTACTTTTTTTGTGGGGACGACATATATTTATCTAATAATCTGAGTGTTCTTCATACTTCACTTCATTATTGTTAGTATTATAGCTGTGTATTTTCCATCTCTTAACATGTTGACCTGTTTAGGTAGTTTATGACTGTTTATCTGTGAGGGACTGAAAGCTGAGGTCTGTGATGCTAAGAAAAACAGAGTATAAATACTAAAAGAGAAAACTAAAAGGATTAGCTTTCCTTCTGTACACATAAAGTAATTGATCAGTTTTTCTTCTGCACACCTACTACTGACATACATGGGAAAGCTGTCAATTTCATTGTATGTGAATGGTAAGCTTGGTACTTATTATCCGACTCTTAGGTGGGTATCACTCGGCTTATTTTGCGGGGCGTAATTACGGCCCCAGGCAATTACGACCGTTGGGACGGGTGGTCGGTGGCGGGGGAGCAGGGTGGAGGTAGCACCTCGCCGGCCCATAGACTTTCATTACCAGCGATGAGCAGTATACGCCGCCGTGTTAATTCACGCATGCCACTTATCTCCCCCTCGGGTATGCGTTCGAGCAGGGTGAGGAGCACGTAATCCATGTTCTCTATAAGAACTGTGGGGATTATTACAGTTAAAGTCTGGAACGTAGTACAGCCGTTTGAATTTGCGCACTACCGCTGCGCCGTTAATTACGGAACATGAATATCTAACGTCCCATTTTCTTAGCGGTTGTGAACATAGCGGTAAAATGGTACTATCATACACACATAGCCACAAATTTTTAGCTTTAACGAGTGAAATTTCTCATAAACATGTCTTTTTTTTTTCAAAAACTTGTCATAGCAACTAGAGGATTTACTTCAGTTTTACAGGTGAGATAGATGCTTTACTATTACACACTCCTGGTTAATGATCAATTCTTTGGTGTGGGAGTTTCCAACTGGGTGAGGGGAGCTGGATAGAACGTAGATGTTTGTATAGAGTTAATCTGAGTCTCCCACTATATACACTATCTAGCCTTATAAAATCTATGTCCTGTCTACAGGATTCAATCATTGCAGGTCTTTCTCTGAATTTATCAATTCGGTAAGCGATCACATAACATAAATTATATAACGATGGATAGTGCTTTTTAAGAATTGTGTGTTACTGCTACTTAAAAAAACTTTGAGACTCTCGGTTCACATATTTTGATCAAAAGATGTTTAAGCTGCCTACGACTTTCAACGTGATCTCAAAATCGGGCAGTCCTATGCTATTTTTACCTCTCAATCGAGCCAAATCAGGCCTCCCGCTGGGTCAACCGACCTCCCATTATTCAGAGAGAAAAAATAAAAAACACCCAACCTGCAAGCTGCCTTCTTATGACAGCCTGTGAGAGTGGGCGGGGACAGAAACCCAAAATGGAAGCACCCCTTCCTTCCCATATAGGTTAAAATCAATGAAACCCCAAAGTATAACGTATGTTTCTGCACACAAAAACATTTCTGAAAAAACGTATGCAAACCTGGGTGCCACTGGCAGTGCTACTTAGGCTCAGTGTCTGAATGTTGGTACGGCAGTGCATAGTATACATTACAAGAGGTCTTATGTTCCATGCCTCCCCCTTATTTTCTTATCAGGTGAGCTGATTACCATTTTTTGTTTAAACCCTAAGCCCCGGTTCACACGGCTTATTCAAGCCATAATTGTGAGCCGGATTGCGCTCGCAATTCCGGCTTGAATAAGGGGCGGGGGCGCGGCCCGCCGGCCCCATAGACTTACATTATCCATGGCACTTATTGCGCCTGGATAATGTGCAGGTCACTTTCTCCCCGCCCGGCTTATTCGCCGAGCAGGAAGGAGCGACGGAATCCACTGTTCTCTATGAGAACTGTGGATTACCGTAATTACTGCGACGGGTTGGCGCCGTACTGCAGCGAAAATCCACCGCGCAGTACGGCGCCAATCCGCGCCGAAATAAGCCGTGTGAACGGCCCCTAAACCTAGCTATAGCCTTGACTGTATCTATAATCCTAATCCAAAATTGGATTCAGTTTTTTTTTCTTCTGAGTTTGAATGGGTTACTTTGCTTCTAGTCCAATGATGCTGTTACTCTATTAGCACATCCGTCTGACGTTACTTCCAGTTCAGCATCACATGAGCAATCGGCTTTGGGCCAGAAGTCAGAGCACCCATTCAGTATACTAACTTGTAATAAGTTAAAGTTGGTTAAACACACAAGGCAGCTGTGGGCCGTTTGAACTTCCACGCTTATTTGAATGGGAAAAGGGGGATATGCTTTTGGCAAACCCCTGTGGGCAGTGGATTGTCGCTCATCAAGAAACAGATAATCGGGCATGTTAAAATCCAACATGTAATATTCTGCTTTCCCTTGAAATCTGCCATGGGGGAAAGTTTGGAGACCCCACACGTATTAGACCATTGGATTCAGAAAGACTTCACAGACCCAAGAATGATTTTGATAATCATTCCTAACTTTCTCTGTGACTGACTAGACTAGAAGTGACTAAGGTTTTGTGACGTCACACTCCCCTTGGCTTCATATATCCTTCTACACATAAGAGCACAATCCCCCACCTGTGATATTAGCTGTAATTGTTTCCCTGTTTGTAATACAAGTCATTATAGTATAACATTATCACATCTCTCCTGAGCAAAATGCCCCATTTCCGCTATTATCTACATACCTAAAAGCCCTGTATCATATGAGGCATTATCGTCCCTATTATCACCCATTGAAACCTATTGTAGTAACAGACATACATGGAGATAATAGCGGAGAGACTGGAAAGTATTTCTGTAATTTTCAGTTATTTGATCCTATTTAATTCATGCTGATGTGAAAACAGCATATTTCTCTTCTTCCCGAGCCACACATAAGGAATAACATTGTAATACTGGTTTGCGTAGAGATTCCCCAGCCAAATGGTGCATTCGTTATTTTTCTGAATTACAGCCGGCACAGTCTGCTCTGTCTGCTCAATGTGGAAACTTACATTTGAAATATTTTTGCCATATGGTGACATTTGAGTAATTAAATATACAACCTTTACCATATTCTGCAAATGAAAATACACTGAAAATAAGAGCTCACGGCATGTTAAAATGAGACTGAAATAAAATTTTTAATTGGGTTTGGTTCGCTTTTTTAACCCCCATTAGCCCATGTGTAGAGCTCTCAATGAGTCTTCGGGTTTGGTCCTTATAGTACCTGACATTGCCATGGGGTAAAACTTGCACCCTTGGTGTGTATGAATGAGAAGGTGTCACCGGGCCCAGATGCAAAAGCTAAAGTGGTTTTCAATGAACAGTGCTGCGTTTCGCATTGTGGTCAAAAGTCAAATTCAACCTGAATCTAAGTGATTTCATTCGAGTTAACCCTAAATCGAGTTTTGGTATAAATCACCTAAAAATTGTCCATAACAATAAACCTAATACAAACTTAGTGCGACATGTCCCAATATGAATGTGCCATAGTCTTGGTGTATTTTGCACCCCAAAAAACTTTTGACGTCATATTCTCGATATAAATGAACTGTAATATACAAAAACTAGGCACATTATACGCCAGGCACGACACATTGTAATGCGTCTAAAAAGGCACATTGAATATAGTAGCAACGATACATTGTGTACCTCCATAAGGCAATGCACTTATCGAGGCACATTACATACAACAGTGATGATATGTTATGCGCCTCCATTATGAAATGCGCCTCAATAGGCACATTACATAGCAATAATACGCTATGCACCCCGATTGCGCAATGCGCCTTTTTAGGCGCATAAACTTTACTATGCAAGGTAATCCAAATGCCAGATTTTTGAGAGGATCGTTTTTTCAGGCGCATTTTACACTGATTAAATACATCTGAAAACTCCCGCAGTAATGATCATTTTTGGACATGTTGTCCTTAGAGGTTTTTTTCAGTGATTTGTAAAGGTTTACCCACGGATTTGTATCCTTTCAGTTCCAATGGCACTCCTGATCCAACATCACTTCTGGTCTGATATCACATTAGCAAAATCCTAATCTGGCATTGGACTGGAAGTAATGTGTGACGTGAAGTTACTTCTGACCAAAAGTGCCACAGGGTGGCTAGTTAACCTTTACAAACCAGTAAAAAAACCTTACCCCGACTATGGGTTAGGGTTACAGTTAGGGTTACGCTTAGGATCAGAGTGAATTTGAGTTTGGAATGTCCCACATCTGAATTTTTTTAACAAATGTGCCAGACACAAAAGTGTGGTCTAGACATAAAGGGCGACATGTATGTAAGGGGCTGTGCCAGTAGTCTGGTGTCCTTTCAGCCAAAAAACTGTTGCAGCCCTGTTCTCTCGATGTATGAGCAGGTGCACTCCAAAAGTAGGTGCATTTAGTGGCACCTGTAATGCGCTCAAGATGTGCGGGCGTTCTGGGGGTTTAGCACCACAACTATATGATTCTACACATTTATGACTGGAGGACGGTAAAACTAGGTGCATTAATGCTGGAACAACCTGATCAAGATTAAAGTGGTCAACCTGAGCCTAAAGTTGTTGAAGTGGAACTAGAAAGCGCCAAATCTATGACCTGCAGTAGAACAGGTTCATTCATTCTGATGCATTTTACACTGATTTACAGCTATTTAGAACTGGTCTCTATGCGCCTGGATCATACATGTTGCCACAAAAGTCTACAATTGTAATATTGTGACCACATTTGCAATATAGATCCCTGAAACTCCACTGTGGTATATGTCAAGATATCTTTTTCACAGTATCCTAATAGATCCTGGGGACAGAGTCACAAAACATGACATGAATGGGGCTTTAGTCTGCCATGCACCAATAAAGGTAGAGGGACTGAGGCAGGATAATAAATCAGCTGAACTGTAAAACCATGTATGTATGTCAGGTCAAAATGATTGGTATTCTGCCACTGTTGTACGTTAGAGAAGTCAATGATAGATGTGAGAAGTCTGTCTCTGTACAAGCGTATGGAATATAGTGAACTCATTATATTAATCTGCTTCCAAAGCAAGTGGAGTTCCAGTAAGAAGGATGCAATGGATGTGCTTCAGGGTATTGAGAATAGGCAGGAGGTTACAATCTATGCGGTCAAAACAAATTCTCCTCTCAGCTCTGTGCAAACATGTCTGAACAAGATGGAGACACAGCTACAATGAGGCAGGATGTGACCTCACAGAAGAGGAGGAGGAACAGGAAGCAAAGAAGTATGGGAGTTACATCATCATCAAAAAACAGTTACAAACAGTAACCACAGGGTGGCAGTATAACACATCAACATAGCATATCATAAACATAACATGAATACGCGTGTTACGGATTGGTCCCAGTTAGGTGGGACAGCACAATCGGAATCTATTACTTTGCACCAAACCACTCTTACCCAGATCGCTTCCTGCCTCTCAATTCTGTTGAAGAGTTTGGTATATTCCACAGGATAGAGCTGATCTTATCAACAGTGTATATCAGAGCTGAGAGTGCTGCGATCCTTAGGAATCAGACAAAATTATCTCCGCCAGATGTCCTCATAGTAAGACCTTAACGGAGTACGTTTTTCCATGGTTGGCTGTAATTCAGGCAAAACTAAATTCTCAGCCTCATCATATAATTTCTCTTCAAAGATCAACTCTATGAAATATTCTTTACTTCATAACACCATAAAAGTAGCTGAAGGATTGCCATTGGCTTGGAGTCCACTCCTACACCATGTCAATAAACTGGGTAAGCAGCTTATGATTCAGACACAAGTAAACATGCAAGAAATACAATTAGTATCTTGGTTACAAGCTCAGGCTATTTATTTAAAGATCCCTAGAATGCAATGTTAGCCTATTTGAGTAATAAAGTTATGCAGAATAAATTTTATGGAGTGTAATACCAATGTTGTCCTGCAGGCGTCACTGCTGTTTGCTACTAGTGCATCTAAAAAAATTAGAATATCATTGACAATTAAAGGGGTTCTCCAGGACGATCTTTTTATTTGTTATAGGGCTCACAAATGTATTATATTAAACCTTGTAATCCATGCTGTAATGAGTCCATACAATATATGGGTTTCTCTATTTGACATAATATTGATATCAATTTTCTTTTTAGTGATATTCTATTTTTTTGAGATGCACTAGTACTATCGCTTTAATAGAAGATCCATTAATCCATTACTTTTTGTGTATGTATCTACAAAGTGCATAAAACAAGATGTCTTTATTAATGAGTGCACATTCTAGGACTCACCATTGAACCCAAGATAAATTATGTTTTGTCTGTTGACATTTTTTTCCACCAAATGTGGGAAATGTTGGTTTACTCCCTCGGTGACTGCAGATGTTGGACTAGAAGCTGAAAACCTCAGAACAGACTGATTTGTGCAGAAAAAAAACAGATTTATAAATAATGCACCAGCTCGGCTTAACAGACTGCTGATTTCCATATAGACATTTACCTTAGATAGCTCCAGCGAGGGGCCAACTCATTACAAGATGCAACAAGTCTTCTAATGAGATAACCAAGGAAGCCTCAAAAGAAGGCTGAGAGATATACATCATTTATTCTATGAAACTATTCTGCACTCACATCGGAAGACAAAAGTACATACCTCACCCTCATTACCACAGGAGAAAGGACTCTCCTTGTTTTTTGCTCTTTTAAAGCAGGTGTGTCAATTTTTTCTGTCTCGATTCTAGGAATTTAAAACCCTGTGTCTGGGAATGCCTCTTATTCGACCGGGAATGCCCCTTATCCAGTGTAGGACTGAGGTGCCTACGGCCCACAGGTGGAGTTGATTCTAGGGGGCCCACTAATTGAGTTGTTTATGGGCCCCCTGATGGAATTTATTTTGGGGGCCCACCCTACAGCTAATGTAAAGGACTGTACATGCCTCCTATACTCTGTATTTTGCTTTTTGCTTCTCTTTCTCTGCTTTTTTGCTTTTTATGGGGATGTATATGTAGATAAAAAACCTCTAAGCCTGTCATGCTCAGGAGCCCACCGGAGGTTTCCCCTGTTCCCCAGTGGGCCAGTCCAAGTCTGCCCTTATCCACCTGAGAATGTCTATCTTTGGGGCAGTCTTAGCACAACTCCTGCACCTTTTGCATCCGGTTTTGTCACTTGAAAGAAACGGGAAAATTGGCAAGTATGATTTAAATTGTCCCTCAACTCATATTCTCCCACCTGATCCGACCCTGGGCGCGGAGAGGTGCAACTAGAGGCGTAATTAGAATTCATAGGCTTCTACAGCAATAAGACCGTCATATATCAGGGAAACCACATACAAGTGCTAGAGTACAGAAAGTCACCAACTACTTGTTCCATGGCAGCTATGGCTATAGTTATCCCCATAGGTGCAACTGAATTGGACCCATGTACAATGCACACTGAATTCTGTAGGGCTATCTGTGGTACAAAGCTGCCCAAAAAGCCACCAACTACTTATTCCATACAAAAAGGAACAATGTTCTTGCCCCTGAGTGGGGCCCCATAACAGCCGCTATGGAAGCTATGGCTATAGTTACCCCTATAGGTGCAACTGAATTGGACCAATGCACAATACACTCTGAATTCTGTAGGACTAGCTATGGTACAAAGCTGCCTAGAAAGCATTTGTGGTTCTCCATGGCTGCTGTCAAACTGATGGGATAGTGTGTCTGGGAGGAGGCTATAAAGGATCACTCTAGGCAAAACCGATAGACTATGTTATACCTTGTGTAGGGGATGTAAAAGGAGGAAGTGCATGATACAAGAATTCATAGGACGCAAAATTACCAATCCTTTCATTAGTCCTGTATCTTTAAGGTTAACACAATTGCTTGGCTGTATTCGAAAACCCCATAGAAGTCATTGGAAAGGGTTCAGGAGCCCTGGTTCTGGAGTTGTGGGCTACAGAGGTGGGATCCATGTACTGTATACAGTATATGCCATAACTATGGATAGGTTTTTTGCTAAAAATCAGCGTTTTTTGCTGTAAATTTGCACCCAAAAATGGGTGCAAATTTTATTGTGGATTTATAGCAGATTTTACTGCAGATTTTTGTACACTGACTTCAATGGGAGAAGACAAAATCTGCACTAAAATTGTCATGAAAAGTTTATCTGTACATTTCAGCACGGATTTTCCCTTATCCCATTGAAGTCAATGTAGCAAAATCTGCAATTATTCCACAGTTTATGTCCAGAAAACCTGCTGCAGATCTGTCTGATGTGAACATACCCCTAGGGCTAGGTTCACACGATGGATTTGATATGGATTCTGTGTCGGATTATGTGTCTAAAACCACGTAAAATTCAATTCCTATTCATTTAAATGGGAAATCTGTGCCATAGTTCAGACTGTGAAGTAAGATGCAGATTTCCGTTTTTTCACCAGACTTCAAATCCTTGTCAATTCTACTCAGACTGAAATGGGGCAAAACTGCCTCTAAATCGACGGTGAAAACTGGCACTGGAAAGTTAAAATCTGCGGCAGAAATCTGACTCAGATGCTGGGTTTTTCCAATTGGAAAAAGCTGCTGTGTGAACATACCCTAAAGCTAAGTGGAAATTTACTACTGAGATCCACCATTGTTGTATATGCTATCTGCAGACAAAAGTGCGTATTATTCCTTAAACAAGCGAGCTCTACCCAGACGACTGTGGCGCCATTTATTACAGCGGTAAAACAATAGGAGTGAAGCGATACAAGAGGTTTTACCTTCAGGGCATGATATCAACAGATGTCTATTACACCCGCTGCCTCTAATCCTATAGCTCATACCTAGAAACCACGTGAGATATTTATACCTATCAGGTTTCCTCTCCTTAGATCGCAGAATTGAATGGAGATCATGTTAATCACATTCATTTGCTGTTCAGAAAGACATCGAGTCCCACGTGAGCCGTAAGTGTCTGCTTCACTTATCATTAGTTCAAATTAAGCGAATAGCGAGTTCGTATATGAATTATATACCATGCAGATACCAGGGATGAGATGGACACTATCTGCACTAGCAGTGCCACTGTTATTACAGTACAATGACTTGTTAGAAAACAATGATTTCTGATGTGACTCTAGGCTGATTTTACTCACCTGCTCTCAACCTGTTAAAGGGAACCTGTCACATAGATTATGCCCCCCTGGCTGGGGGCAGCACAAGCTAGTGTCAGACCTGCTGTTTCCAGCACTGTGTCCCTTATTCTGTAAGATGCTGGAGTTTTCGTCTATTTAATGCTCAAATCTGCAGTTTTCAGCCAGAAAAGAGTCATTCGAAGAGTCCTTCAAAGAGTTTTTTCAAACCCGGCCAATCGGAGGCTAGCCCCGCCCACCTCAACTGATAAACCTACTACTCTTAATAGGTAGAAACATGTGAATAACTGTCAGTGGTCGGGGCTATCCTTTGGTGGGCGGGGCTAACATCTACTCATGAATAAGATTTGAGGGGTAAATGCTCTAAAACTGCAGCATCTTACAGAATAAGGGACACAGCGCTGGGAACAGCAGGTCTGACACTAGCTTGTGCTGTCCTCAGCAAGGGGGGCATAAACTATGTGACAGGTTCTCTTTAAGGAAGACCTGTGACATCTCATAAGAGTTCTATTTTAGTAAGTCCTTGTGTTCCCTGTGATATAACAATCCTAGAGCCTCTTCTCCTATATCTCTGGGTTGTGCTGTTCCTCTGTTATTCCTCCTAGAAATATATGACTGAATCTGTCAGATGGGTGTTACCAATTAGGGACACACCCCTTTGAAAACTGGAATGGTAATATCAAGTTGACGGATTTAGTAATACATTTCCAGAAGCAAAAATAGAGGAATAGGACAACACAGAGATATAAGAGAAGATGTTCCAGAATTGTTATTTGTGGAGAACACAAGTATTTACTAAAACTGACATGTCAGGAGATGTTGCAGGCCTTTAAAGAGAACCTGTAAACTACTTTATGCTGCCCAAACAACACGCAGCATGAAATAGCTGCAGGTTTCCAGAACCTAACCCTGTGTGTTTTACCCTGAAATGCTATGGCGTTCTCGGGTAAACGCCATGTGAAATTGTCCTGGATGCGAGGAGATGAGTCCAATATGTGGGGAGAGGAGTCCAATGTGAGGCTTCTCCCCGAAGCCTCGGCTTGACTGACAGCTCTCTCCCTAAAGACAGACATGGGAGAGAGCTGTCAGTCAAGTTGAAGAGGTGGGGAGAAGCCTCACATAGGACTCATCTCTCCTGGGCACAGCTTCTCCCTGCACTAGGTGTTTTACCCAGGAACGTTTCGGGATAAAACACACAGGCTTAGGATCGGGTAACCTGCAGCTATTTCATGCTGCCCATTGTTCAGGCAGCATAAAGTAGCTAACAGGTTCCCTTTAAGGCTCCATGTCTTGGGTTGTATGGAGCCATACAGGTTCCCATTTACGTGCATAGTCCCTCTACTGTACTCTTATGTGTGTTTCTGATTTTCTACAGAGGCATACAGAGTTTATTCTGTTGAATTTTATATAGGAATGACAGGAAAAAAATAATTGCATGCATTACATGCTGTATGTACTACAATAATTGCCACTAACTTCTATTTGTACATATGACACCTTACAGCAGTGTTTCTCAACTCCAGTCCTCAGGACCCACCAACAGGTCATGTTTTCAGGATCTCCCACAGAATGCACTGACCATAATGATATCACCTGTGCAATACTGAGGAGATCCTGAAAACTTGACCTGTTGGTGAGTTTTGAGGACTGGAGTTGAGAAACACTGATTTACAGTGACTGACAGACAATAATTTGTATTGGGATTGAAAATTGGCTCACAGACTATATTTAGAGAGTTGTAAACATTGTTTCATACTATAAATGCTCCCTGGTCATTAGTGGTGTACCCCAAAGTTCAGAGGTGAGACCATATTTTCCACTTGGGGCATCTTTGTTACATAAGTAACTCATTACGGATAAATAAAAAATGATGTTATGGGGCACTAATAACCTGCATGCGGCATATAGCTTAAAGGGAGAAAAACTGGTAGAGTCACTTGTAGAGAAGGAATGGAGTATGAGTGTAAATCATTAATGAGTTAACAGCCTGCAGTGTCAATGTGCTGCTTGTAAAGCCTGTAGGATACGGCAATTTTAAAGGGACATAGACTCACAGGCCTGGGACATAATATTACTACTTTCAAGTGTTGTTCAAATTTGTCCCTGGTTGGTACTAAACCAGTTAGACCAAAGGTGTGACAAAATTTGAATTTGTGAAATACCAAAACTCAAATTTTTCTACTCTGACCCCAAGGCTGCGTTCACATGGCACAGTCCTGTTTTGCGGCCGTCCACACGGCTTTTCTCAGCGATGAGCGGAGAAGAGCCCTCCTCCCTCCCATTGAGGTGTTTATATTCCGTCCGGAAACCGGACGGAAGAATGTGCATGCTCAATGTTTTTTGAGCGGACCGCGGGCGGCAAAACCGCCGGGTGGAAAACCCGTGCAGTGGGGACTGCTGCACAGGTTTTCCATAGAGCACAATTGTGCTCATTTTCAGCCGTTTTTTCAGGTGGTCTGAAAAACCGCAAACCGGCTGAAAAACCGGCCGAAAACCCGTGCCGTGGGGACATGCCCTAACTCTAAATCTTTTGTTAATCCTGACGGTAATTAATTACTCAAAAACACAAGGTCATACTTATAGCTCAATGGCTGGACTAAAGACTGAAGCCAGTAGGAGGCAACACACACCTCTGTGCTACTTGATAAACAGGTGCAGGTAATTGCTGAGCAGTAGCTCACACACCCCCACTAGAGGAACAATTGGATGATAAAAAAAACTGCACATTAAATTGATACCTGTTCACACCAGTATGCAGAAAAGCCACAATATAATGCATAGGGAGATTGCACACCCTTTGTATCACCTTATCTATATTCAATTATAATACTAGCAACCACCCCCCTCATGCTTAGAAGGTGCGTGAGTGGTTTATCAGTATTTTTGCATTTGTACAATCTCCCCATGTATTATACTATGGATTTTCTGCATACTGTGTGAACAGGTATCAATTTACAGTTTGTCATTTTTTTGCCCAAAAGTGCTGTGGAGCAGAGGGTGCCTGTATTTTGTGTTGGAAACCTAAAAAGTGCTGGGCAGCACGCCTAATCAAATAGTAGTGGCGTAATAGGCTGTAAGCCAGCATGGTGCACCACACGTATCTGCATTAATGTCTCCCTGTAACGGGTTGGTGGATTCGCTGGACCACTGCAAGCGATGATAGTTAAGCCACACCAGGGAGCGGAGTCTAAGTAGCCCCCGGTATTCACCAGAGCCCGCCGCAAAGTGGGATGGACTTGCTGCGGCGTGAGGCTACCAGGTCGCTACCCCTGATGTGACTTGCTTGCGATGGCGGCCAAGGTAATGCGAGGTACAGAGTCGTAATCCAGAGACGTAGTTGGGGACAGGCAGGAGGTCAGGGCAGGCGACAGAGGTTCGTGGTCAGAGACGGGCAGACGGTCAGGGCAGGCGGCAACCAGGCAAGGTCAGGAAACGTAGCGGAACGGACTGGTACACAGGTAATCAAACGGAACTCCAAACTCTCTCAAGACTCACTAAACGCACACCAACAATCTGGCAGAGAGTGCAGGGGGCGTATACAATATATAGGACCAGCAATTGACAAATTACTGGCGCGCTGGCCCTTTAAATCCAGACCAGCCGACGCGCACGCACACCCTAAGCAGGGGGTACGCGCGCGGCGGCCGGCACAGGCAGGAGCAGGGAGCACAGGAGCGTGGACGGGTAAGTAGACTGGCACCAGAGCCTGGGCAACAGGGGAATGGTCGCGGGTGGCCGCGGCACCCGCGGCGGACCCACTGCGGGCACCGCTAGCCCCCATGACACTCCCTTTTGTATCGCCTTATCTATATGCATTTATAATACCAGCAACCACCCCCCCTCATGTATAGAAGGTGTGTGAGTAGTTGTCTTATTGGTATTTGTGTAATCTCCCCATGTATTATACTGTGGCTTTTCTGCATACTGGTGTGAACAGGTATCAATTTAATGTGCAGTTTTTTATCATCTAATTGTCTCTCTAGTGGAGGGGTGTTTGAGCTACTGCTCAGCAATTACCTGTACCTGTTTATCGTTTCCAATGAGCACAGCGGCCTGTGTTGCCTCCTGCTGGGTTCAGTCTTTAGTCCAGCCATTGAGCTGTAAGTATGGCCTGTATTGTGTTTTTGAGTACTCCTGACGGTAACCATAACCCTGTTGTTTTTTTGTTTTACATGGCTTGAATGGGCTAACTTACCAGTTCCTGATGTCACTTATATAAATTACTGGGTTATCTATGTGAGGTTGAACTGGAGGTGATGTTGGGCGGAGGTTTTCTAGCCTTACAGTGGCCATACACATCAAATAGACGTCAGTTGAACCTGCTGATTTTGGCGGGTTTAGTCAATTAGCTCATGTAATGGGATTTTGCGACTCTTCTCCGATGGCAGATGTCAAGACAAAGAAGAATGGGCATGTTAGATTTCAAAATGTCTAATAAGTCACTGCTAGAGGAGAGTTGCTTGAAAAAGGAAGAGAACCTTCCGAAACGTCGCATCACGTACACCAGCGTCTATCCGCTCTGATAGGAGTTCGCACAGAAAGATTGGGACTCCGAAGAAATATTGGACATATGCCTCTGTGCAATCTATACGGCACCAGGTTTTTAAATTTTTCACATTGTTGATACGTTGTTCACTTACCTATATATGTGGAGTATAAAGTAAAGTTTATTTTAAACTGCTTATGTGCGCCTTGAAGAAGTTTTTGCCTATGGACTAATAAGTCACTGCTAGAGGAGTTAGTCAGTAACTTATTTTTCTCTACCCTTAAGAAAAAGATGCTTGGCCAAACCATGTTTATGGCTGAGTAAAGAATAATATCTGCCGGCCAAAGGAGTGTTTGACCGCAACTATCTAGAGTGTATTTGCTCCTTTAGGCCTCTCATCATCTGGATATGGAAGATTGGTGTTGGATCGTATTTGTTCAAGACGATGTAAATCCCAATCCTTGAACCTTGACCAAAGTCAAAGCTAGACTTGCGTCTATGCGTCTTCGACAACGGTCTAAGTTTATTTTATACTCCTCAAACAAGATAAACTGGCTGATCCAGTAGTGAAAGAAACAAAGCAACTCTAAAAAATGAAGTTATTGGTATACTCATCATAGTAAATCCACGTGGCCTGCGAACAGGTTTTGCCTAGATGTTCTATGGATGTGACTACTGACGGGATCCACTCAAGCTCAAAACAGAAAATGGACAACTACTTTGAAAATTTCGATATACCGGTATATTACGGAGACAGGTTCATTAAGTTGAACCCACAATTTTACAGAAAATCTGAAACTGCATGGTAAAACGGCTGCCGCCAAGGTCCTCCAGACCATGGATAGAATTAGTAGAAAATATACAATATGTTAATAAGTTTATTTGCATGACCTACCATTAGATTATGGTAATACATTACCCAATATGGTCTATGGTTAGGACGTTGGATAGGAAGGATTGAAATGTTTCAATATTTCTGTTTTTGTCTATAAAATATTTCTATCTGACATGAGTTGATCTCCAAGCTGCTGCCTGCACGCTAACCACCACAGGCTTTCCTTGGGAGCACACATCAAAGCAAGATCATGCCCTAGTCACAGAGGGCACGCTCGCTGCTTGAGGGAAGGGCACGATCAGACTTTCAAATTTATCTCAGATTGATCCCCAGAGAACTGACAGCCCACTGGGTAAGGCACACAGCCCAAAGCACAAATGTCATCCAAAGGGGGGTCGAAAACAGAATTTATATGAATGTACCGTGTAAGAACTGGAAGAATAATGCATTTATTATCATTCAACTAAATTCAAATTTTTATAGGTATCAGAAAAAATAATTATTGTACTGTATTGATTGTTTGTGTTTTTGTGATATGAATATTTAATAGGTAGGTTTCATAGGTTGGTGTCAAAAATAGTCTATAAGTCATAATGGCTCTATTATACAGTGTGTTTTATGCTTAAAGGTGTAATTCAGTTTAAATGGAATGCAGGCAGTCCCCGACTTACACCGTTCTGACTTACATCTGCCCCTAATTGCAAACGTAGACTTATGGGGCATGCTGGCACTTGTAGTTCCATGTTCCACAGCAGATAGTAGCTGTGCAACATCAAATTCCAGCATGCCACAGCAGCACATGAGGTGAAATCTTCTTAACAGGGACACAGACAGCAAAACAAGTGTAAAAACCCTTCCCTGCACTATCCCCCAAAAAATTCTTAGCTTTTTTTATTTCCCGATTGTACATTTTTTATTTTGTTTTCTGTATAGGATTATGGGGGCAGCCATCTTTCCTGGGCAGCTGACTTTAACAGCATTTAAGGACATACATTACTGTAGCTACATGGAAATAGAAGCCTGTGAACAGGAGCTGACTAATGGACCTCTATGGGAGACTTTTCTAAGTATGCTTTGTGACCCAGGAAGAAGTCATTATGTAGCAAGGAGGGAGGGGGAGGAGTTGTGGCCATCACCTACTGCGAATGTTGAAAAATGTTGTTATCTAGACATTGGTGTCGCATTTTGTTGCAATCCTGCCCGAGATTAAAATGAGTGGACTACTCTACAGAAAAGTGTTGGGCTGTTATGGTCACAGTTAAAACTGCAGGCTTTCAGGATTTTGTTTCATAATACATTGTTAGTGACACTGAAAATTAATACTAAATCACCAAAAATTCTTTGAAAAATATGTTCAACATAAAACCACAATATAACAACTTTCTGATGATACATTTCCTTTTACAAAAATGGATGGCTTGTTATCAGAATAGGCCACCAATATCAGACTGATGTGGTTCCAACTCCTGGCGATACAAGATACTGCCGCCCTGATCTTTTAAACTGGATAGAACAGGACTGTAGTACCTTGCATCGCTGCTAATAAAAGTGCAGCAATTACAGCAATTAATATATTTAGGGGGACCTGTATGAAGATCGGTGCGTTGAAGCGCCTGTTTTCAAGTTTTTTTCTAGGCAGGCTATAGGCAGTACAAGGCAGGCTATAGGCAGGTATAGGTCCACCTAGGCAGGTATAGGCAGGGTATAGACAGGTATAGGCAGGCTATAGGCAGTACTAGGCAGGTATAGGCAGTACTAGGCAGGTATAGGCAGGCTATAGGCAGGTATAGGTCGTCTAGGCAGGTATAGGCAGGTATAGGCAGTATTAGGCAGGCTATAGGCAGTACTAGGCAGGTATAGGCAGGCTATAGGCAGTACTAGGCAGGGTATAGGCAGGCTATAGGCAGTACAAGGCAGGCTATAGGCAGGTATAGGTCCCCTAGACAGGTATAGGCAGGTGTAGGTAGGATTTTAAAACAAAAAAACACCCACTTACCTCGATCCCCGCTGCTCCGTCTCCCGGGCGCGCTCCTCGGTCTTCTCGGCACAGGCGGGTGATGTCATCAGGCCGCGTACGCAGCGTGATGACACACGCTGCCCTTGCCGGAAACTCCGGACAGCCGCGAGTCTGCGGCCATCCGGAGTCCACTGCGGAGCACAGGGGAGGAGATCGCTGACAGCGCCTGGGCCACCGCAGTGCCCGGACGCTGTCAGCTGACTCGGGATTCAGCTATATGCGCTCCAGGAGGAGTCGCATATAACTGAAGCGTTCGTGTCGGCGCACGGGCCATCGCAGCGCCCGAGCGCAGACAGTGACTCGATTATAAGCCGAGGGGAGATTTTTCAGCACATTTTTTGTGCTGAAAAACCCGGCTTATACTCGAGTGTATACGGTAATCAGTTTAGACAAGCTTGTCAGTGAAATGCGCCAACAGGTATCAGTCAATGTGACCTGTAGTGACATCCTGTTACTTCCTGGTCAGACTGTCTGTAATTAGCATACGAACTCCATGCATTCACTCCGTGTATTCAACTCCATGTTTTCAGTCTGCTAATTAGTTTAGAGTAGCTTAGAAGCTTCTCTGGAGATTTATCTAAAGTAAACAGCAGTAATTACTAGCTTTTGTCTGAAAGTTCAGATAACACATGCACTCTCACTATGGCTGCCGCCGACCTGTGTGATGACGTCACTCCCTGCTATCACATAGCACAAACAGAAGGGGAAAAGGAGTAAACAGGTCGGTCACGGGGGTGGGGGGGTGGAACCAAATAGAGCCAGTAAGGTGATAAAATCATTTGTAGCTCCTTAACAAAAAAAGAAGAACAAAGCAATGTATTTGGAAAATGTCTTCATTTAGTGTTCCCTACATTTCGAAAGCTATTCTTTGTAGCGAAACAACCCCTTTAACTAAAAAAAATAACATAGCTATCTTATGTCTAACTTTTAAACACATTAAAGTTGAAACTTTTTGGCGCTATATCAGCTCCATATTCAAAGGTCTGTTAATAACTTTGACATGAGAGCAGGAGATGTTTATTTAAAACCAGAGAATCTTCAGAGCTAAAGTAAAGAAACATAATTAGTCTCCTTTGTTTGTTAGCTTAGATAACACTCAGGCCATGTTCACACGGCTTAATTGCGGGACGTAATTACGCCCCGCAATTACGCCGTGTGGACGGGGGGCGGGGGCGGGAGCGGGGGAGTGAGCGGGGGGCCGGCACTTCGCCAGGCCATTGACTTGAATTGCCAGCGGCACGTATACGCCGTTAGTAATTCACATGTCAATTATTTCCCCGCCCGGCGGCTTCGCTGGGCGGGGAGAGGAGACGTAATCCATAGTTCTCTATGAGAACTGTGAATTACCGTAATGAATGGGCCGTTTTCGGCCCGTAATTGGCGCACTTCGGCGCGTAATTACGGACCGAAATACGGCCCATTTTAAGCCGTGTGAACATGGCCTCAAGCTCTCAAGCTGCCAGCAGTTTTGTGTGCTGACCTCATCCTTGTTATCAGATAAGACAAACAGAAGGGGAGAGCAGGGCAGAGCTCTTTGGCAACCTAGATAAGCCTGTGTGCGCTCAGAGCTGATAAAATCACTTTTATCTCCTTAACAAAGAAAAATAGGCAAAGCAATATATTTGGAAAAGGTCTTCATTAACTGTTCTCTACATGTTGAAAGCTATTCTATGTAGTGAGGCAACCCGTTTAGCAAAAAATACTCTTTTCTGATGTAAGTGTCTCTTTAAGTAGGACAATGTTCTCCTGGGACCAAAAGAGTGTCTATCTCCCAAAAGTCCACAAAAAATATCAGTGCTCTAAATATGGAGTTGTTCTCCATCTCTCCAGGTCACAATACAGTCAAAGAAATCTTGTATCTTTCTGCTGCCTTTAAAATACTCTGTTTTAAGCCTCCGTGCACATCTTCATCTGATTTATAACAATGACTGTAAAGTTCTTAAATTGATGGAAGCCGACATTCATTTAACCATCGCTTTAGAGTAATTAGGAGAATATTAGATGAATGCTCTTAATGGAAATCTAATAAGAAATATTTTAAAACATAAACTCTATCACCACAACTGCAAATAACAAAGCAGTAAAATAAAATATAACTGTATACACGGCCTTGAAGTCAAGGTTTACACATTGCCTTTCAAAACACGTTTTCATCAAATTACTAGATGCTTCGTTTTGGATTGCTTGGTTCCTGTTTGGCTTGAGGTTTTGCTGGCACTAGTCTGTGTAATGATGAGTTGATGTTTCCTGAGCCGAGCCTCCCCCATCTGATGTCACATGTACCAGTCACTGGCCGTATACTGTGCATTCATCCCAACTACACCAGACAAAGTAAAATTGAGAGCTCTACACGTCACATCCATTTATAACAGTGGAAACGGATGCCTGACCCAGTACTAGGGCTATGCTGACACCATGAATTACTGTATCTCAGGCTGTCTGCTATACACTAAACAAAGAGACCTGACAACAGAAAATGTAGCTGAACAAATAAAATACCTCGTAAAACCAGTACACTACAGAACGTCTGCATTAAATAAAAATGCTGTGCACATGGTAAACACTCAGAAATGAACCAGCAGCACGCTGCAGACCCCAGGATACAGATAAACACAGAAAATATAAATTATTTCAAATTGCATTTCTGCTACATCTAGTATATTAAAAAATCTGAGGTTATTAGCGCACATTTTGATCAAATTGTGCAGGCACATCCACCAACAACACAGCGGCCTCAGTTCAGATAGAGACCTGCTCTACATAGATTCATCTCTTTAAGTGCCATTCCAAGAAGGGAAGATCTCTCCTTAGGGAGAGCACCGAACGAACGGCTTGTAGAGTTTGTTTTGCCTTTACGCCCTCTACTTAGCATCTGCATATTACAAGGCATTATGGGAAAGGGGCTAAGACGCCCACAGCGCCCTCTGTTGGATGTAACAAATCCTCAATTTGCTTTTGACCCACCGAGTCTTGCCATTCCAAGTCTCAATGCATTCCAGGGCATGAGGGTGTGTGTCAGTGTGCTGCTGCTTGTGTTTGCATTTGTATTGCAGTCATAGCAGTGTGCACCTGTGCCATTTATTTTCACAATTTTTGTAGGTGCTGCTTGTTTTTGTCTTTGTGGATTGTATACACAGAAGAGTGACTGCCTCCATTATGGGCTTACACCGATCCATTCAGGGTGTTTTAATAAGAAAAGAGACTGGCTGCAAACCTCAGGACATGAAAAGTATTGAGGGATGGAAAGGACAGAGCACAGACAGAGGCAGACCTATATAAAGTAGGTCCCTATCTGAACTCAGATCACCTTGCGTTGGTGGAGCCCTTACAATCTCATCAAAATGTGCACTAAAAACTCAGATTTCCAGTAGAGTACGCAGTCATCCAATGGAAATACAGTCATATGAAAAAGTTTGGGCACCCCTATTAATCTAAATCATTTTTAGTTCTAAATATTTGGGTGGTTGCAACAGCCATTTCAATTTGATATATCTAATAACTAATATTGCACATTTTGTGTTAGTACAATAAACCTCATTTCAATCCGGAAATATTACTGTGTCCATCAGCTATTAGATATATCAAATTGAAATGGCTGTTGCAAACACCCAAATATTTAGAACTAAAAATGATTAAGATTAATAGGGGTGCCCAAACTTTTTCATATGACTGTAATTAATATATTTAGGGGGACCTGTATGAAGATCGGTGCGTTGAAGCGCCTATTTTCACGTTTTTTTTCTGTGAAAACTGTGCCTGATGTATATCGGCGCTGAAGCATGCTCATACATTTGGGGCAAACTTCGACGCCTTCGGCAGACAGACCACATTGAAATTGGTCAGCCTGTCGGAGCTGTAATGCGCCTCACTTTGCTGACCCGCATTCATACATGCGTCAGAGTTTTCGAATGTGGTACGTCCCGCCCCAGAACGCCCCTTCATGTTAGGCGCGTTGCAAAGTGGCGAACCTTGCGCCTTACAGTGCATTAGGTGCGTCCGACGGTGGAGCCGGCACAGTGAGGGGCAGTATACGCCTGAAAATGTGTAAAAGCTCCGATCATACATGTCCTCCTTAGTGTTTATATCTTTCTTGGCATCTGCAGTGTGCTGTTGGTTTGTTTGCACAGTGCTTGCATAGCAGTGTACACCTGTGCCATTTATTTCACATTTTTTGGAAGTGCTAACTGTTTTTGGTTTTTTGGGAGTTGTCTACATAGGGGAGTGTCTGCCTACATTCTGCCATTACACCCATCCATTCAAGGTGTTCTTGATAAGAGCTGGCTATAAAGTATAGAGGCATGGAAAGGCACCGAGATAGGCAGGCCTGAACAGAGTAGATTCCCGTTTGAACTAAGGTCAACTTGCATTGGTGGATAAGCACTCACAATTTGATAAACATGTGCACTAAAAACCCCAGATTTTCACAAGGGGTAGCAGTAATCCAATTGGAAATATGTGATATAGTCAATAAGTCAATATTTTTTCTGTGTTTGCATTAGAGTTGCAGTCATAGGAGCGTGCATCTATACCATTTCTTTCACATTTTATGGAGCTGCTGACCATTTTAGTATTCTTCGGGCCATACACAAAGTACATACAAAGCACAACAAACATATCTGCATCTGGAAGTTCTAGGAACATAATGTATTGATGATGTTTTGAGACATTTCTGAATCCTTTGATAGGAATATATAGAAGAAGCCAACACTCAACCTGCCACCACTAAGAACAGGTTGACAACAGGGAACAATAGGTTACATTCAACAGCATAGAAAGGCTAAGGATGCCTCTACACACTTTAATGCAATTGCATACACTTTGGCAATTTCTTGCTCGCACAACTTATATTTGGTAACTAGTCTAGATGGGTGGATTCGTTGCCAGACCATTGTGTTATTGCAATTCATTGCTGAAGATCTGCAACTGCAGTTTTAAGAGTGGTCAAATAGAAGTATTCACATTGTATGGATCCCTAATACAGCATGCACATAAGTCCGTGATCCCATATTGTTCATGACTAGGATTAGAGCACTATGGTGACAAATGGGTTGGAATGGATAAGACCTGGTTCACATCTGCATCAGAGGTTTTGTTCGGAGCCTCGGCCAAAGATTCCGGTAAAAATGATAGACAATATATTTGCCATTAAAATCACAGACACCAGAAGAAAAACCTTATATAGACAGTCCCCGGGTTATGAACGTAATGGGGACTGGAGGTTTGTTCTTAAGTTGAATTTGTATGTAGTCGGAACAGGTAGGTTTATTAAATGTAACTCCAGCACAAAAGGATTTTTTTCATCTTGGATAGTGCAGGGAAGGGTTTTTACATTTATTTTGCTGTCTGTGCCCTTGTTAAGAACATTTCACCTCATATGCTGCTCTGGCATGCTGGAACTTGTCGTTCCACAGCTATCATCTGCTGTGGAACATGGAACTACAAGTGCCAGCGTGCCCCATAAGTCTCTGTTTGTAACAAGGGGACAGATGTAAGTCGGAACGGTGTAAGTTGAGGACTTCCTGTAGATCCTATTGTAGTCAGTGGGATCTTTTGGTTACCATTGGTGTATGACAGGTAACAAATCCAGCACCACTTCTGTGAAGGAGGCTCCGAATGGAACCTCTAAGGCAGATGTGAATTGGACCTAACAGCTATGGCCATAAGAGCTCACGCACCTGTCTATAATATGGATCTGTATTGTAGGCATCCATAATACGGCACCCATATAAATCTGGGAGCCCTTGCTGTACCTCGTAATGCCTTTCATATAGAGGTTTGTTCTCATGGAGTCATTTGTCATTTGTGAGTCTTTCATTTCTAGGATTGGAACATTATGGTTTCAAAGGGGTTAAAATGAATAAGACTAGGTTCACATCTGAGTCGGAGGTTTAGTTTGCAGCCTACACCACAGATTTTGTGTAAAATTACGGACAAAATAGCACAGCATGCCGCACTATTTTTTTCACTAAAATGTTGGACACTACAGAGAAAACCTGAAGAATCCGTTGTAGTCAATGGGATCTGTGGGTACCATTGGTGTCCGTCATGGAACGGACTCAGCGTCACTTTTGTAATGGAGGCTCTGAATTAAACCTCCATCCAAATGTGAATTGGGCCTATGGATTTCTGCCCATAAGGGCTCACACCTGTCTGTAATATGGATATGTATTGTATGCATCCATAATACGGCACCCATATAAATCTGTGAGCCCATTTTGTATCTCTTTATATCTTCCATACAGAGTGTTTTTTTTCCCCATTTAGCCATATCTAATTTGTGAGTCTTTCATGTCTAGGAATGAAAAACTATGGCAATAAACTGGTTAAAATGAATAATAATATTATAGGAAAGCCAGGAAAAATCAGTCAAACAAAATAATGTTTTTGTGAAATACAGATTTAGGGCCACATGTATGAAAACTGTCTAGGTTTAAAACTTTCTTTGTTGCCCATAGCAACCAATCAGATCTCCCCTTTCATTTAATGCTCTGAAAAAATGATACGGGCGCTCTGGTTGGTTGCTATGGGCAACAAAGAAAGTTTTAGACCTAGACAGTTTTCATACATGATGCCCATAATGTGTATGTATAAGAAGAATACATTGGTGAAATCTGTGATCTTGGACCATCACTAATTCCAGAATGAAAGGTAGAAACAGCATCATAGAGTTCATCGGTATAGACCAGCTGACAGCTAAAACAAGATGTACTTACTTCCTTGCTCCCCACTCTGACGCTATCTGGGTACCCATTGACCTCTACTTCCTGGCACCAGATCTTGACAGGAAATGGCTAATAATGTCAATACCGACTTACATTGTTCCGACTTACATCTGTCCCTTAGTTACAAACGGAGACTTATGGAGCATGCTGGCACTTGTAGTTCCATGTTCCACAGCAGATAAAAGTTGTGGAACGACAAGTTCCAGCATGCCACAGCAGCACATGAGGTGAAAATGAAGTGAAATCTTCTTAACCGGAACACAGACCACAAAACAAATGTAAAAACCCTTCCCTCACTATCCAAAACAGAAAAAGAAACCTTTTGTGCTGAAGTTACTTTTAATAAATCTACCTGTTCTGACTTACATACAAATTCAATTTAAGAACAAACCTAAAGTCCCTATCCCGTTCGTAACATGGGGACTGCCTGTAGTTGTGGTAGATCCCCAGTATGTCCAGTGACTGGCTGAGTGGGAATTATCTAAGGTGCCAGAAAGTAGACATTAGCGGTGACCCAAGCAGTGGCAGGAGAGCGGAGTATTGAGTGAGCCTTGTCTTATTTTTTCAACCGGTGTTAAAGCCAGGGCCATCTTTTCCATTGGCACACTAGGCAGTTGCCCGCGGGCCCCTCAAGTATAGGGGCCCCAGGTGGGGTATGCTTGTTCCAGGAATACAAGAAACACCCATAATCCCATGGTTGGCTTTGTTTACTTACTGTTTGTGTGTTTTAATTTGTGTGCAAACAAATAGAACCATGGTGGAGAAGGGAGCCAAAGGCTCCCTGTCCTGCCAATCAGTCTTGTAGGCTGCAGGTTGGCGGTGCCCAGACAGTGGTGTGATAATATAGGTGTGCTTGGGAATGGCTAGAGGCATGACCTAGTCTGATGTATTTGGACAGGCCCCTCTGTAGTGCTCTGCCCAGGAGTCCATAATGCTGTTAAGGTGCCTCTAGTTAAAGCAATAAAAACTTGTTGCTGGTCAAGCTGTTTAACCCCTTTGGCACTGCTCAGAAATTTCTCTTACTGAAAATTTGCAATAACATTCTTACCCACGCTACCGCTGAATTGGAAGGCCCTTTGCTGGGATGTTGTTGACCTTTCTCTATATTTCAGTCTTCTCTGATGTATTTTTCACATATCATCATGACAGATCATTTTCACTGGATTTCCACTTCCGTAACATACACCAGTGAGTCATTTATAATCAGGAAAAATAATCTGTTCTAGGTGGTAGATGTAGGCGAATTTGGTGGAGACATGAAACGGAAAAGCTCTGATTTAATTAATCAGACAAAATTTTGAACCTTTGTCGAGACGTCAATTCGCTTTATTTTTTTTTTTTTATTGTCTTCATTTATATAGCGCTGATATTTCTGTTCCCATTCCAGATCACAATCCAAATTCCAGAACAACCTGCCAGGTTTTTTTTTTTTTTTAAATGTGCATCAATATTACACACTTGCTCATATATTAGGGAAAGTCATTAAAGGGGTTGTCTCACTACATCAATTCATTTCATCTCAGTCCTGTTTACTTGGTTTCATTGTTTAATTCGGGGGGTGTATTTACTGACTTTACAGGCTTCTACTGGCCTACAGTAGTGAGTTGCTGAGGACACCAGGTCTGTAGCTATAGCGACTAGCACTGGCAGCCTATCAGGAGAGATCAATCAGGTCTGCAGCTATAGTGACTTGAGGAGCTGATGCAGCCCATACAAGAGGAAATGTCTAGAAATAAGTAGGAAACTGTTAATGGACACATATTGCAAAATTTTTTTTTTTTGCAAGGTCTTTAACATAAAAAGCAATCCTTGTAGTGAGACAACCCCTTTAAGGGCGACATATATGAACGGGACTGTGCCAGTATTTGAGCCAAAAAGCTGTAGTAGACCTGTTCTATAGTGTATGAACAGTCACACTCCAAATTTTGGCACAATCAGTGCCTGCCCCGACACTTTGTAACGTGCCAAAGATTAGGGATATTCTGGGGGCGTCGCACCACATTTGAAGAATAAGACACATTTATGAATTTTTGATGCCAAACTTAGGCACAGAACAGTTAGAACAGCCACACCAGGGTAAGGGTGGTGCCTGAGCCAGACTTGTGGTATTGGCTCTACACTGCCCTGTATGACCTGCAGAAGAACAGCCAGACCAGGGTAAAGGTGGTGCCTGAGCCAGACTTGTGGTATTGGCTCTACACTGCACCTGTATGTATGACCTGCAGAAGAACAGACCAGGGTAAAGGTGGTGCCTGAGCCAGACTTGTGGTATTGGCTCTACACTGCCCTGTATGTATGACCTGCAGAAGAACAGCCACAGGGTAATGGTGGTGCCTGAGCCAGACTTGTGGTATTGGCTCTACACTGTCCTGTATGTATTACCTGCAGGAGAAAAGTCAGACCAGGGTAAAGGTGGTGCCTGAGCCAGAATTGTTGTATTTGCTCAAAACTGCCCTGTATGTATGACCTGCAGAAGAAGCCAGACCAGGGTAAAGGTGATGCCTGAGCCAGACTTGTGGTATTGGCTCTACACTGCCCTGTATGTATGACCTGCAGAAGAACAGCCAGACCAGGGGTAAAGGTGGTGCCTGAGCCAGACTTGTGGCATTGGCACTACACTGCCCTGTATGTATGACCTGCATTTGAACAGCGATACCAGGGTAAAGGTGGTGCCTGAGCCAGACTTGTGGTATTGGCTCTACACTGCCCTGTATGTATGACCTGCAGAAGAACAGCCAGACCAGGGTAAAGGTGGTGCCTGAGCCAGACTTGTGGTATGGGCTCTACATGCCTGTATGTATGACCTGCAGAAGAACAGCCAGACCAGGGTAAAGGTGGTGCCTGAGCCAGACTTGTGGTATTGGCTCTACACTGCCCTGTATTTATGACCTGCAGAAGACCAGCCAGACCAAGGGTAAAGGTGTTGCCTGAGCCAGACTTGTGGTATTGGCCTACACTGCCCTGTATGTATGACCTGCAGAAGAACACAGACCAGGGTAAAGGTGGTGCCTGAGCCAGACGTGGTATTAGCCTACACTGCCCTGTATGTATGACCTGCAGAAGAACAGCCAGACCAGGGTAAAGGTGGTGCCTGAGCCAGACTTGTGGTATTGGCTCTACACTGCCCTGTATGTATGACCTGCAGAAGAACAGCCAGACCAGGGTAAAGGTGGTGCCTGAGCCAGACTTGTGGTATTGGCTCTACACTGCCCTGTATTTATGACCTGCAGAAGAACAGCCAGACAGGGTAAAGGTGGTGCCTGAGCCAGACTTGTGGTATTGGCTCTACACTGCCCTGTATGTATGACCTGCAGAAGAACAGCCAGACCAGGGTAAAGGTGGTGCCTGAGCCAGACTTGTGGTATTGGCTCTACACTGCCCTGTATTTATGACCTGCAGAAGAATAGCTTCATACATTCTGGTGCATTCTACGCTGCCTTAAAGCTATTTAAAACTGGCCTGTCAGTGCCAACGTTCATACAAGTCACCGATAATGTGCATATTAAACTATGCAGAAAGTGCAAGGAAGACAAAATCCTCTGGCTTCCATGCAGGCTATCAACATAATACAGACCACTCTATCACCCTGTACACAATAGTCAATCCACAGACCACCATGGTTTGTTTTCAACCTACCGTACTTGCCAACCCTCCCGTTTCTTTTCGGAGAGTCGTGTAAACACAAAATTGGATGTTTCAGGGTTACCATGAGGCATTAGTGGGTAGATCAGGAGCGATCACTGGGCCGGGGTCAAGATCTCCCGGAATCAAGAGAAAAAAGATTGCCAAGTATGGATCACAAACTCCAAGAGCAACTGCTTAGTGTGTTTTTTCTGCAGTTGACCTGATCCCTGTTCAGATACATTAGGACATTGGCAACGTGCATCTAACGCTTTCCCTAACTTATCAGGAAATGTGGAGAACCTGCAAATTTTCAAGTACAAAAAGTTTCTGATAATTCCAAAACTGATTTTTAACCTCCTTTCTTTGACTTTTCTGCAAAGTTTATGGAAGTTGTGAGTCATTGTACCAAACGGCTGATGAGAAATGACAGCTTCAGACTGCTAAGGGCTATAGAGGGACTGTTGTACAGTCAGGGATATCTATGGGCTCCAGCAGCCACAGGCTGACTAGTGCAAATTATATACAGAGATTTGGATATTTAACAAATGTCCTCACTATAATAACGGGTTTGCCTAGTGAGTTATTTAGATCCGTAGCTATCAATTAACAGCTTATCTCTGTCGTAAAGCAGGAGCCTTTAACAGAGGATTGGCTGTCTGTATAACTGTAATAATGCACCAGAGCAAAAAAACAAGGCAGCTCTAGGATCTGTTTACTAATCCTCTCCTGTGTTATTTTAGCACTTTAAGCACAGCAAGATTTCTGCAGTTTTTAACACCAAAGTACATGCTCATAGATGAAGAGAGTGCATTTAGTTGTATATAGAAATACTGTATACAGGGACTCAGACATGCTCCAGTATCAAAAAACAGATGACACATCAGCTTGCTTTTTGAGTATAGGAAATACATTCTACTTTACATGACCGGGATGGGCTAAACTTATTAATTGTTTGCTTTGGGCTAAATATATGCTGTTTTTTTATCCTCTTATAGTTATATTATTGTTTCACAGAGCCTGCTCTTCATAGTCAGCTTCAGGCTCCCACTGCCTGTTCAGGCTGTGGGAGGTTCTACAGCAGTGACTGATATTTCAGCTCTGCTATTCCTAGTGGAGCCAGTTAGAAGGACATTGGTGATGGATGGGTTTTAATTGCAAGAAACAAAGCTCCAGAGCTCTTAAAGGGATGTTACCACTTGGTAAAGTCTTCTGTGGACCGGACCTCTAACCCCTGATGAAGCCAGGTTAGCTGGTGAAACATGTCGGGGAGGTCAGGCATGACGTTTTAACTTGTGATTTCTCACCTCTGTCTAGAAGTGCCACCCGCTGCAGAGGGTGTCAAAAGGGAGCCTTATTTGTCCTGTCCATTAGATTAGGGACGATTGCCCAAGTAGGAGGCTTGGGATCCCTCACTGGAATTAATAAATTGCTGTATATACAAGGCTTTCCTGTTGGTAGGTGGGGTTCCACAAGAATTGATAATGGAAAAGGAGCTATTCCTTCCTTCAGAAGTAGAAAGGGATAAATTGAGAGGTTAGAAATCAGGTTTTTAAATAGTGTGTATAGAGGTCAAGAGTTATACATAATAAAAGTTACGTTTTAGTGTTTTATAGATAGAGAACTGATAGAGTTTAAGTTTGCCTATGGCAAAACAGTAAATATATTCTGTGGAGGTTGGCTCATAACAGCCAACGAGCCAGCCTGGGGAGAGCGCCACACCTGTTCATTTCTCGCTGTTCTCTTCTATGGCAGTTCTGCATAAAGCTAAATGTGCTCAGCTATAATCGGTACTCCCATAGACATGAATGAGGGAGAGTTGTGCAAGCACAGACTTCTTCAGTTCACTGTGAGCTGGCCTCCATAGGAGACTTTTCCAAGTAGCAAAATCCCTTTAACTCCTTCAGGCATTTTGACATACCAATACATCCAAATGGAGTAAACAGTGTATGGAGCAGACTCACGTGCGCCATACACGGTGGGCATTGGCTGTTGCATCCGGCAACCGCTGCTAACAGCAGGGACTGGAACCTGCTCCAGTCCCAGCCATAAACACTTTAAATGCCATAAGCATTTAAATGACTATAAGCAGGGTGTAATAGGTAAGAAAGAAGTCTAATATGGCAGTACAATAGTAAATGTAAAAAAAAAAAAAAAAAAAAAATTAAAATGTCAAATCGCCCACCTGTTGCCATTTTACCGAAAAAATGAAAAAGTTACACATAATTGGTATCGTCGGGTTCATATTAGTCAAATCTATTAAAATATAACATCATATATCCCGTATGCTAAACACCATAGAAATAAAAAAAAATCTGAAAAAAATTTGTGGATAAAATTGGAATAAAAAGTGATCATAAAGTCGCATGTATCCCAAAATTGTACTAATAAAAACTTTAGCCCACAAAAAACTCAGCCTTCACTTAGGTCCATAGACTAAAAAACAAAGTTGTTACTGGTCACAGAAAGTGGCATTTCAGCAAAAAATTAAAACAAAAAATTAAAACAAAAAATTTGTACTGAAACATAACAAAACCTATTCTAATTTGGTATATCATCGGAATTGTGTTGACCAGCAGAATATAGATATCCAATCACTTATACCGGAGAGTGGACTCCTGTACCACCCCACATATAATTTTGTTTTGGGTTTTCTCATGCATTATATATTATGGTCAATGGCACCATTAAAAGGTACATCTTGTCCCACAAAAAACAAGCCCTCATATTGCTATGTGGATGGAAAAATTAAAAAGTTATGGCACCTGGAAGGCGGGGAGAAAAAAAACTGAAACCAAATCTGAAAATTCAAAATCTGAAAATGACTGCAAGCTGAAGGGATTAAAGTTTGTTAGTAAGAAACATAAGCAAGCTACCATGCTGCTTATAAGACACAGTAGTGAGTGAGAGAGCAGGGAAAATCAAAATCAGAACGGCAATGTATTTGGTAATAGTCTTTATTTGCCTTTGCCAACATGGAAGGGGTTTTCTCACTACAATAATAAGCTTTTCACATGGATAGGCAGGTATTTGAAGACTATTACTAAATCCATTGCTTTGTTGATTTTTCTTTGGTCAGGAGATAAAGGAGTTTTTTTTTTTTAAACCCTTTTTTTTTTTTTCCCCCCCCCCTTCCCCCACCTAGTAAATTTTTCCCCCGCCCAACCGCCACATGGTCCCCCTTTTGGTTTTTTCCTAGGGGATGCGAAAGCTTTTAAGGGGAAATCCTTTAGGCCTGATCGGCCCCCCTTTTTAGAACCTTCACCCCGGGGAAAATAAAACTAAACCGGGCGTGGGGCCCAACCGCCCAAAAAGGGGGAAAACGAAAGTGGCTGCTGGTGGTTTGAAATGGGGAGAAATTTTAAAAGTTTCAAAAAAGGGAAATTTTCCTTTGGGGGAGGGAAATCTAGCATAAAAGGGGAAAAAAATGCTTGGTTTGGATTTTTGGCCTTAAAAAACGTTGTCTAGTTACAACCCCTTAATTTGAACGCCTGTTTTAAATAAAGGGGTTTTTTAAAGTTTTTCCCTTTGGCAACGTTGAATTTTTTTTTCTGGAGGAGAGGCCTGTTTTATTAAACAAAGTCTTTTGGGGAACGTTTGTCAAAAAAATTTTTTTTTTAAATTTTCTTTGTTTTTTTTTTTTTTAAAAAAAATTTCCCCAAAATTTTTTAAAATAAAATTTTACAGTTAACACAAACCCTTTTTTAGTTTTTTTTTTTTTGGTTTTGACTTAAAATTTTTTTAAAAAAATTTTTTTTAAATTTTAATTTTTTACACTTTTATTTTTTTTTTTTTTTTTAAAACCCAAAAGAATTGTTACTTTTTTTTTTTTTTTTTTACACTTATATTATTTAGCATATTCATAAGCTAAAATTATAATCTGGGGCAGTCTGACACAGGCATGATCAGGCATCCATCTTCCGATCACTGGTTTTTACACAGCCCTACCTAGGGGCCCCCGGTAACGTGCGCGTTTTCCTTTTTCTTTGGCACCCGACAGAGCAGGTAAAACCCTTTGATTTCGCGCGGACGATCCCGGGCAATTTAAAGGGTTAAAGCACCGGGAAGCAGAGGTTCCTCCCTCGCTCCCCGGTGCTTGCAGGAGCTGCGCTGGGATCTGGGCTGTGTAGTACAGCCCCAACCTCAGTGCAGCTGGGGCACCGGGCGCCGCAAACTCCGATGTCTGCAGCGACGTCAGAAGACGGTGGGCGGTCGTTAAGGAGTTAAGATAAGGTTGAAATGCTCTGATTTCTTTGTTTTTGAATGGTTTTTGGCTTTAATGCATCATAAACAGCCAATTATGCATGTCTAGTCTGTAAATTAGAGCTCACAAGGTTCACATCTATAGCTGGGCTTGTGACCTGACCGTTGAAGTAGTTGTGCTTGCACCATCTGAGGTGACAGAGGGAGGATGAGAGCTCCGCCGCTGCTAAATATCCATGACTCATCTCTCTGATGGGCAAATTATTTTTCAGTTAGATGTCAACAGAAAACTTAACATGTGTAATATCCAAATCCTTCTTCTTATGGGATCCGGTTTGTAGTGAAAAGGTTAAATGCGCCTATTTTCTTTACTAGTCTTTGTGCTACTGATATTTGTATATGTTGTTATTGCATTTTTTATAGGTTTTCGTGGGCCGGCTGCTCATAAAACTCTAATATGAGATTCATTTGTGAATCCGTTGTATCTACTAATAGAGACTATTGTGTTTAGCTGCCTAAGAAAACTATTTCAATCAGCCATGCAGAATGAGGCTCAAAAACAAGATAATGGAATGTGATTTTCAGACAGAGGGGAAAAAAAAACACAACAAATCACTAACATTTGGAATGAGGCCCAGTGAGAATAGCTTATCTCGTCTGTCCTGGGTTGGCAATGGAAATTCGCCTGCAAATTATCTTCCATCCACAAAAGATTGAAATATTTTCCAAAAGTCAATCATTGTGTCTAAGACTGAAGCCCAGTTTTCGGATAACTGGAAATAATATTCCTGAACTTTTAGAGAAATTGCTTGTAACTCAATAACTGCAGTTGGAACTAAATCCCACTGCCTGGGAGGTACATGAGGACTATTCTCCAATCTTAAAAAAAAGGCAGCTCAATAAGTTGGCACCACAGAGAAGCCAAGTCAAATCAGACACAATCACGTCATCGGGATTAAAAGAAAACTCTTTACCAGCACCTTCAGGCTAGAAGAGAACCTATCAGGTGGTCTATTCAGCCTTATGTAAGAGTAGGATATGTAATAGATACTGTAGATATGATAGCTCTGTAGTATAAAGTCCATATAAGTCCTGAGTAAAAAGCACTGTAAATTCTGACAGGATCCATAAAAGAGAAAGTGAAAGTCTTTACTCCACCTGTATACAATGATTGACAGTTTTCTTGGTACACACACTAAAAGGAAAAGCTGTCAATCACTGTATGTGGGTGGTGTCAGTATCACTGTCAATTAAGGAGTCCTATCAGGCTTTACTCTGCTATTTACTCAGATGTTATAAATAATAATAGCAGTTATTTCATCAGGTATTTGTCATCGGAATTTGATCAACTGTTCAAATCATATTTTTAGGTTAGGGTCCGCCCCCATGACAAACTTTTATCATCATACACAGTTTGGGGTTTTAAAACCCGTAAAAATCTGACTGTAAACCATCTCTATAGAACTCAATTGAAAATCCGAGTTGTAGTCCACACAACTTGCATTTTCAATAGGTCTGATTGTGAAAACGCAGTTTTTACAAAAAAACTTGAAACATGTTAATAATCCACCAGATTAGAGCTTAAAAAACGCATCTCTATGTTGGATCTATGCCTGAAAATAATTGGGACTTGTCTTCTGAATGCAAATGCGACAGAAAAAAAAACAACCAAAATCCACATTGAAAAATGGGTCAAAATATTCAGCGGACGACGGGGATTTCGCAGTTTGAATCCAGCTAGTATTTTGACCAGTATCATGTGGACGCAGCCTTAAACATATTTTTTTAAGAATTTTTAATTTTTTTTATTTTCTATATACTTTTTTCATATCACTTTCATGTCTAGATTTTAAAAAAAAAAATTCACTCTGGCCACTGAGTCTAATCACAGCTTCCTGTTCTGTAGAGAAAACTTCTCAGCAGTTTCCTCATTATCAGCACAGGCAGGAATACACTGAAACATGGCGCTAAAATGTATAGATAACACAGGATCCACCATTCACAATAGGAGGTAGTCACAGCTCTCCCTCTCCTCCTCTGTGTACACCTTTCCAGGTCACAGAGCATGCCCACAGCACTCTTTCATAGAAGTCAATGAGTCAGCTCTGTTCACAGACTCCTATGTCCATGTAGTTGCTATAAGGCAAATTTCTAAATGCTGTTAAAGAAGCTCATGAAAGATGGCTGCCCCAATAGTCATACAGAAAACAGAATAAAAAAAACTACAATCAGAAAAAAACAGCTAAGAAGAAATGAATCTGCATGAGGATCTGGTTTTAATTAGCAAAACAATTTTGGTGATACTTTCCCTTCAAGTTCTAAAAGAAAGCAGGTTAATAATAACTGTGAAATAACTGCATTAATTAGTAGTATTAGGCCTTTCCGATGTCTTGGAACAGGTGCAACACAGTGCAGCCATACCCTGCAGCTAATGATCTTACGATAAGTTGTGAAAAGCTGTACTCATAAACACTTACACAATTTTCCATGTCAGAGAAGAGCTAAGAGAAGAGCCCTGGGCACAACATTGTGAAAGGAAAGCTTAAGACATTGTTTTCTGAACTTCCAGTGAACTACTGTAGCAATCTAGGAACTGAGAAACTAAAATATAGAAGCACAAAGTTTGCAATACTCAAGGCACCATTACAATTCAGAGTTCATATACCTTTTACTTTCACTTGTCCTAAAGGCTGGGGTTTAGGGGCTTTAAATTATACCTCTGAGGTATCATAATGGGGCTGTTCCAGCCACCCAACCCTTTCACACACGGCCTATGAAGTTAACCTGACACCATGGTGGTGAAAGAATTTTCATCTTTGGTCTTCAACATGGTACCACCCTGTAAGAAGGTGCCCAACTAGTTCGACTGACAGCTAATCCTTACGAAATCAATAAACATGCACACTCAATTCAGCTGAAACATCATCAATGGGCAGGGGCATAACTAATATTCATAGGGCCCCACAGCAAAATGAGATGGAGCCCCACCACCGAATGACCATAAAGTAAGCATAAGCAGCAAAAATGACAGATGTTAATAATACCAGCATATATCAGGGATCCTAAATCTTTGTCGCTATGTGGTGGTGATATGAGGTCATGGCTTGGCGGTATTAGTCAGTCAGTATGTGGTGGTGATATGTGGTCATGGGATGGTGGTATTATTCATTTACTGTGGTTATATGTGGTCATGGTATAGTGGTATTATTTAGTCACTATGTGTTGATATATGGTCATGGTATAGTGGTATTATTTAATTACTATGTGGTGGTGATATGGGGTCATAATGTGGTTGTATTATTTTGATCTTTGTATAGTGGTATCGTTATTAGTCTTGGTTTTGTCAGTAACAAGTAGCGCTAGATACCAGAAAACCACCAACTACTTGTTCCATACAAAAAGGAACAATGTTCTGGTATCTGAGTGGGCCCCCTCAACCTTTGGGCCCCATTGCAATTGCTTTGAAAGCTGCAAAAAAAACTGCAACCAAAACCCACTGTCAGCTTATCTCTAGAAACGACTGTAGGATTGGGCATAAATTCGACATGCCTGTTCCTTTGTTCCCCCAAAGTCTTTTGTCGGCAGAGAGTCAGGAGGTTTCATACAGATAAGATATTCGACCAGTCAAAATCAGGGGGTTTCACCCAGTGTCGGACTGGGGTTCCTAGGGCCCACAGGTGGAGATGATTCTAGGGGTCCACCAGTTGAGCTGTTTGTCGGCCCACCGGTGAAGTTTATTTTAGGGCTCACCCTACAGCTACTGTAAATGACTGTACATGCCTCCTATGCTGCCTTTTTGGATCTTTTTCTGCTTTTCTGCCTCTCTTGAGGATATATGTGCAGCTAATAACATCTCCCGGTCTGCCATGCTCAGGGACCCACCGGGGGTTCCCCCTACTCACCTGTGGGCCAATTCAAGCCTGGTTTCACCTGATTTCTCTCTAATATGAACAGCGAGCTTTAGTAATTCAGGGCAAATGAATGGTCAGCAGAAGCTTCGCCAAGTGATAGCAGCTAATCGCTGTGGGACTGTGAAGCAGGATTGGGCTGTCTTCCGTATAAAAATGGAATTGTGGTAGGACAATTTTTAAATATTTACGTTTTTTTAAATCTAATTGTGTTTCAATTGATTTACCTTGCAACCAATTCAAGCAGATATACAATCCAGCAGATGAGTCTCCATACACTTAAATAGTCATAGGAAGGGAAAGATAATTTAAATTTGTCTCCCAACCCCCAAACGTGACACTTCATTGCTTAAAGGGGTTTTGCCACTAAGTAAAATTGACGTGGGAAGCTTGCAAATGAAATAACAAACATTTTCACCATTCATTAGTATTAAAAATTCTGCACCGTTTTTGTTTTAGCTGCTCCTTTAGTGATCCATTGTTTACAGCTCGTCTCCAGGAGATATGACCTGGGCTGAGAGCTCCTCAGTCCCGGTCAGACATGCTCAGACATCACTTCTCCTCTCAGGCAGTGTTCAAACCCCAGGTGCTGTCATTCTACTCCGGTCCTCTGTGCTCCTTAGTAATTAGTCAAACAGTGCAAATAAATAAAAAATAAACCTCAATCAGGTTTGTGCATTGATAAAGGAAAAAAAAAAAAAACACAGGTTTGGTTCCTGCAGGGATTTAAACCTAGGACTCTTGTGCCTGGAGGCAAAAACATTACCTCTTAGCTACTCACAATGCTTTACATAAACAGACCTTTCTTTGACTACAGAGAGGAAAGGCCTGGTGATGTCATCCTGCTGGGTCACATGATATGCAATTCAAACAAATCACACACGTCCCCTTCTGAGCACACAGAGCTGAGAGCTGGATGCAGGAGGTATGAAATGAGATTGTGGCAAAACCCCTTTAAATACATTCACAGAAGACATTTACAATCACTTTATAGTTAGAACATGATAGGAAAATGGTATACATGACATTGACTGGCCAAGACCCATCAATATGCTGTATAAACAGCTGTGCTACAATTATTCCCAAAAACTATGAAAGCATTACAGAAGAATGAGATGTCATGACCATGTTTACAGATATGAATCATTGCAATAAAAACCTCTGTACTTACTTCATAGGCTTGAAAAGTGCTTGTCCATAATTTTGGAACGTCATAATGAGCTTGAGTTGGGTACCTCCAGATTTCATTGCTAATGGAGAGAAAAAATGAGCTCATTAGAACTTGTTTCTTCATTCAAGGGATTGAGGTTACCCATACAACTACTGAGGGGCTCATGAAAAGAGAAGACCCAGCTGATGCTGGTCTTGTTGCAATTTGGGCTCTTGAACTTGGACAGGAGATCAAGTGATTTTAGTACACAACTGATGCCATGATTAAGAACAATCGGTCCGAAACGCGTCAGTATCTGACATCGTTACAAGCTGTTTCACCATGTAACTTGACATTATTTGGAATTTTTTTTAACATGTATTTAATAAAGAGTCAATCAGTTTTAATGTGAACCTTGCTGAATTGGAAGCTGGTGTGACTTTCTACATAGTAGACAACTGAGGAACAAGTCCAGCATTAGGGGTATATGATTGGGCACAAATCTTATTAAATTGAAGATAGCACTACTGGCCCTGATAAGTCTAAAATGGTATTCACACCATGCTGTTTAACAGAGTTTGTTCTTTGCAGCTAGCTTTAGGTTCCCACTTCCTTTTTAGGGTGTGGGCACTTCTACAGCATTGACTGACATTTCAGCTCTGCTTTTCCTAGTTGAGCCTGAAAGGGTTTAAATAGAAGGACAAAAGGCTACAGAGCTCTAAAGGGTTAAAGTTTGTGACTATGAAACATAAACTCCTGTGCTGCTGATAAGACACAGCAGGAATTGATATTATCACAATCCTGGTGAGGGCTGCTAAAGCAGAGAGTGGTGGTTGGTAACTGAGGGAAGCTTTTGTACAAGCAGGAGATAAAGATTGTTCTAACTCTAAAAGGAAGCAATATCAAAACAGCAAAGTATTTGGTAATAATCTTTTGCTATGGTTGCCTACATGTTTAAAGCTAGTCAGCGTGGTGAGAATACCCCTTTAAGTATCAAAATATGGATGGATGGATGGATGGGAAACTATGGTTTTGTCGTCCTCTGGAGCATAAGCTGAACTTGATGGACCTGTGCATTTTTCAACCTTATTAGTAGCTATGTAATTATTTGGACACTTATGCCAATGTTTTTTTCCTATCTTTCTAATTCTGAATGGTCAAACAATTTTATAGTTTACGATGAGAAAGATAATTTTTCATGCATAATAATACCAACAACCACCCCCCTCATATATTGAAGTTGTGTGAGTGGTTGTCTTATCGGTATTTTTGCATTTGTGAAATCTCCCCATGTATTATACTTTGGCTTTTCTGCATACTGTGTGAACAGGTATCAATTTAATGTGCAGTCTAATTGTTCCCCTAGTGGTTGGGTATGTGAGCTACTGCTCAGCAATCAGCTGCACCTGTTTATCTTTCTCAAGTAGCCTAGGGGCCAGTGCTCCCTCTTTGCTGGGTTCGGCTTCGGTCGAGTGTTTGAACTGTGAGTGTGGCATTGTTTCTGTGTTTTATGCATAATAATATGCTTAAATAGTTTTAATTTACAGATTAGCACAAAAATGATCTGATTATAGAAATTTTTAAGATCCATATTGCACCAATAATGAAAAAATATGCATGTTGGGATTCTTTTATACAATTTTGGACCATTGTCTACAAGTTTCTGGATCAATTTATTTATGCAAATGTTTCTAGGGTTAAAAAAAAGACATTCAAACAGCAAAGACTTGATTTAAAGGTAGGGACACCTGGAAGGTATGGTCATCTATATGCATTATGTTATAACAAGGAAGAGGCACAGTAGAATTTTGTCTAAGGAAACAGCTAACCCAACCCCAGTCCTGCTAAAAGGGAAAGAGAACAACAAGTACTGAGGTCTCCTGACCTTGGATGACAGGATATAATGGCTGTTTTTGACTTTTGCTATGGATCTCTATACTGTTCTATGTCTTCTTATGTTCAAACCATTTGATATCTTCTCGCACATTTTCTAGTCTCTTGATTTTAAGCACAAGCTGTCAGTATAAGTCACAGGCAACAGATCATGGATGCATACCTCCCAACTTTTAGAGATTGCAAAGAGGGACACATCAGGCCCCGCCTCTAAACACACCCAGACATATGACATCCTACTAAGACACGCCTCTAACCACGCCCATAAACATACATGCCAACTTTTTAGACAGCCAAAAAGGGACGCATTCTCAGGATTGCATTGTGTCCAATGATGAAATATTAAGTAAATTGTTCTGTAATATACAGGTACTAAGCCATCAGATACTTTTTAAAGCAAGATAGTCAGTTTATTGACGCAAATCTATTTCTCAAATGAAAAAGAGGGACATTTATAGAGCAAAGAGGGACAGAGGGACAAGGGTTAAAAATAGGGACAGTCCCTCCAAAATAGGGACAGTTGGGAGGTATGTGGATGGGATGAGGCCTGCTAAGCAGCTCATTACAAGTCTCCTGTGATGTCATGTTTCCAGACACTTCTTGGGAATTACCCAGGCCGCATTACACATGAAAAGCACACTTTGATTTTCAGCTAAAACACGTCTTCCACTAAGTCTAACCTGCTGACACCCCCAGCTGATTTTCTTGAAAAGTGGTGTTTATTCTCACAAAAACTATCATTACAGATGATTGCGTAGTTTAAAACATAATTATCTGGTTTCATATGCAGAACACGTTCCTTAAACAAGCGCTGTTCCAGCAATCATTGTCTCTAACAGGTCTGGTGGGTCTAACAATACGTGGAGAAGCCAAAATAATAGACAATGTTCTATGGAAACTAGTGCAAATACAAGTTAACTGTTATGTTCTATGGAAACTAGTGCAAATACAAGTTAACGGTTATATGTTCTATGGAAACTAGTGCAAATACAAGTTAACTGTTATATGTTCTTTGGAAACTAGTGCAAATACAAGTTAACGGTTATATGTTCTATGGAAACTAGTGCAAATACAAGTTAACGGTTATATGTTCTATGGAAACTAGTGCAAATACAAGTTAACTGTTATATGTTCTATGGAAACTAGTGCAAATACAAGTTAACTGTTATATGTTCTATGGAAACTAGTGCAAATACCAAGGGTTTAAAATGTTATGTTCTATGGAAACTAGTGCAAATAAAAAGTTAACTGTTAATGTTCTATGGAAACTAGTGCAAATACAAGTTAACTGTTATATGTTCTATGGAAAACTAGTGCAAATTTCAAGTTAACTGTTATATGTTCCTGGAAACTAGTGCAAAATACAAGTTAACTGTTATATGTTCCATGGAAACTAGTGCAAATACAAGTTAACTGTTATATGTTCTATGAAACTAGTGCAAATACAAGGTTAATGTTATATTTCTATGGAAACTAGTGCAAAGTACAAGTTAAACATATTATGTTCTATGGAAAACTAGTGCAAATACAAGTTAAACTGTTACTATGTTCATGGACTAACTAGTGCAAATACAAGTTAATGTTATATGTTCTATGGATACTAGTGCAAATACAAGTTAACTGTTATATGTTCTATGGAAACTAGTGCAAATACAAGTTAACTGTTATGTTCTATGGAAACTAGTGCAAATACAAGTTAACTGTTATATGTTCCATGGAAACTAGTGCAAATACAAGTTAACTGTTATCTGTTCCATGGAAACTAGTGCAAATACAAGTTAACTGTTATGTTCTATGGAAACTAGTGCAAATACAAGTTAAATGTTCACTTTAACGCTTCAGGGGAAGTGGCAACAAAATGACGTACCAAATATGACCATGCAGTAGTTATATCTGGTATTGAGAAAAAGTGACAACCAATAAGTCTCCGATACTAGTATGAACAGGGAGTCAATACTTCTAAAGCTGCATCATGGCATGTCATTCAGCAAGGCAGAACCCTGCTTTGCACTAAAAAACGGAAAGTACCCTAAAAAAGCTGTATACAGAGCTTAATTTGGCTTGGTCAACTCCATAGTCATGTGGTAAGGCTTGTAAAAGAGTCGGCCATGACTTCTCAGTATTGGCGTTTTTTTATCACTACATAAATGGGTTTGTCTACAACTAAATTGAGATTGTTTTCTTCCTTCCAGGAGAAACAACTAAATGAATAAAGGAGGAACTAAATGGGGCTGACTCCAGATATTGGTCCCTGGACAACAGGGTCATGGTGAACCTGCTGTCTACCCCTCCATTGGCTTGATAGGTATGTTCGTCCTCATAGCCATGGACCTTCTAAGCCTTGAGGGTCATGGACTTTTCCAGCTGGGGAATCAGATACTATTTTATTTACTAGTGTAAAAAGTTTGTTTCCACATTGACAAGAATAATAAGTTCTTAAGTAGAAATGGTCACAGAAACACAATGTTATTTAATCAACACATATGTTCTCCTACAATTCAGAAGCTCCTGCTGATTTTTGGAACCAGTCTGGGGAAAGCAATCTCTAGGCAGGTATGCATATGAGTCCAAACATGAACCTTGTATGATTTTGTTCTTCTTTTCAATAGTATAATGTTTTACCGTGTTAGCCATAGAAAGTAGTAGAAGAGTGAAGAAATCAGGCGATACCTTTTTGAGGCTAACTGAATATATTTGATGGTGAGCTTTCGGGAGTACTAGCTCCCTTCTTCAGACATGGTGTTATAACATCACGTCTGAAGAAGGGAGCTAGTACTCCTGAACGCTCCCGCTCAAAGATACTCGGTTAGCGTCAAAAAGGTATCGCCTGATTTCTTCTCTCTTCTTCTATCCAAGTACACTTGAGCCCTTTAAGATTGATGGATAGATCCAAGCGATCTAAAAAATCCAGAGAACATGTTTTATGTACCTGGCTAGTAATGAAGTTAGGACCTTGATCATCCTGGATACGGGAAGACATACTTTATTATTGGTTAAAGAAAGGACCTCCTCATTCTTGGTACAGGAATCTTTAAACTCTTAGTATCTGAGACAGTTGACAAAATCTCTATAACAATAACTGGAGCCATGAAACCAGACTTAAAGAGGTACTCTGATGCTTGCCCTACCTAGAACTCAATTCCCTGTGGCCTCAGCAGAAGCAGGGTGGGGTGTCCTGTGGCTGAAAGGGGAATACCCCTTTAACTGATATATTGTAGCCAAACATGATGTAGCTCCAAACAGAAGAGCAGTTTTAACCCAGTCCCCAATGCAAAATCTGTAAATATGTTACATGATATGTACATCCTTGTTTCCATTTTTGAAGCAGATGGGTCTTTAGAACTGATCATGAACTAGAACTAGAACCCCAGCGCCCCCTATGACTATATTATTAGGTTGATAACTAAAATTTAGACCGGATCAGGATCTAGAACTACAGCTATTGAATCCCCAATGACTAGATTATTAGGTCAAGAACTAAAATTTAGACCAGATCAGGATCTAGAACTACAACTCTTGAATCCCCTATGAATAGATTATTAGGTCCAGAATTAAAATTTATAACAGATGAGGAACTTGAACTCCTTTAACCCATATGACTACATTACTAAGTCCAGAACTAACATTTTGGCCTGACCAGGACTACAACCCATGAATTCCGTATAAGTTTATTAATAGGTCCAGAACTAAAATTTAGACCTGATAAGGATCTAAAAGGAAAACTCCTAAATCCCTTATGACTAGGATTTTAGATCCCGAACTAAAATGTTACATATGGTTGGATGTTATAGTCCTAATGCCAGCTAGTCTTATCATAGATCCAATGGAATATATTTAATGAACTATGGGAGATGTCAATTGGACAAACTCAAGTAAAAAATCCCTTATCCAATTGTCTTGACTTATTGAAATGATCTGTAATTAGATTCTACCAGGCAGGACACATCGAACACATTGTGCTCAATTTTTTGCGAGCTAATGCAACGTGCAGTATATTGGGTTAAAGCTTCTTGTCATATGATTGACTGCCTCAAGCAAGGAACCAAACCTTTGGCATGTCAGCTGCCATTGACCTTAATCTCCCATAATGCTTTAGCAGCTATGGAGTCTTGAGCTAAGTGATATCCTCGTGAAGCACACTGTGGCAGTTTCATGTTGTCTTGCTATTTAGTTTCCTAATAAACTCATTTAATCAATTTGTCTACTGCATGGATTATGTAACCTCTATACCAAGACGAACCGTGCCGCAGACCTCACAGTGAGACGCCTATGGCTTGCAATATGGGTTTTCCTCCTGTTAATGCATAGTTATGTAAGTTTGGTGACTTTAATTACTGATTCATTACGGGCTGATTTGCTGCGGATCACTGCTTCAATTGACCTGTGTTTTCTATTACATTGCAGATTCTTCCCATAGGAAAAGTGGAAATAATTAGAAAATGAAGGACATTTAGGTGTCTTGTAGGCAGGTAATGGGGATATGTAAGGGCAGCTGCGAGGAGGTTGTCCTTTGGTGATCTTGCTTATTTTCAGTCTTCCCAGCTGAATGAACTCGATAATGAGTGACCCTGAGGCCAACTGCAAAAACAGCAAATGCTAGAAATGTTTTAACCTGCAAGACAGCGGCAAGAAGAGGATCTGGCAAGGATGGCGCCTGCAGGACGCACCCGACGTGTGATTCCACTTAAGAACAGCAACAAACATCCATAATTTACACCGCTATATGGCGATATCATTGATACCTCGTCCACTAATTCCCTGATAACCACTGCCATAGTCACTCATGTCATACAATGGGGCTATGTGTGGACTGTGGCAGAACGTGGGGCGACTAGCGGATGAAAAGATACCGATGAAGAGGATGATGGTGATACATTGATTGTGATGATAATGATCACGGCTTAATGATGGTAATAATATACAATTTGATGATGATGATTGTGTTCCATGTATAATTATAATAATGGTGATGGTTTAATGATGATGAAGCAAGATATAATGATTATTCTGATACATGTATGATGATGATGATGATTAAATGAAAGTGATAATACTCAGTTATATAATGATTTTGATAAATGTATGATGATGACCATGATAAAATGATAGCTAGGAGGATATACAATTATATGGTCATAATGACTCTGATATATGTATAATGATGGGAAATGGGAAGGCACTCCCAATTTCTTATGGATATATGGTGCCGGTCTGTAGGTGGAATTTCACCACATGCACAATAGAGTCAATTGACCGCACTCAAGAATTGATGCAAAAGAAAATATTTATTGTGATCCACAGGCTCCAAGTGTAAAAATGCAAATATAAGTGACTTAACATAACGTTTCGGTCAAAGGACCTTTGTCAAATAGTCACAAGATGTAGGCAAGGAAGAAAGATTAAACGGGCCGTAGCCCAACGGGAGAGGGAGCCGTCGGCTCCCTGTTTAATCTTTCTTCCTTGCCTACATCTTGTGACTATTTGACAAAGGTCCTTTGACCGAAACGTTATGTTAAGTCACCTATATTTGCATTTATACACTTGGAGCCTGTGGATTACAATAAATATTTTCTTTTGCATCAATTCTTGAGTGCGGTCAATTGACTCTAATATGTATAATGATGACGGTCATGATTGAATGGTAGTGATGAAGGCATAGTGTTATATAATGATAATTCTGATACATGTACTATGATAATAGTCATGGTGATAATATTATATAATTATACCATGATTAAAAAATGCACGATGATCATGATTAAATGATGGTAATGATGACCGTACAATTATAGTTTAGAGAAAAGACGGCTTCGGGTGACATAATAAATATGTTTTAATATATCAAAGATAAATATAGAGATCTCTCTCAAGATTTATTTATACCCAGGACTGTATCCAGAACTGTTAGGGTTCACATGGCGTTTTTGAATCCGTGTTGGATCAGAAATTCGTATCCAAAAAACGCAGCATCGATCAGATCCTAAACGGATCCAACACGTATCCAGTCTGTCTGTTTGGATGCTTGTTGGCTGCAGCAGGATCGCACCCTATACTTTAAAATAGGGCATCTGCTGCATCTTTGGGACCAAGAATTGACATGTCTATACTTGCAACGGATCCAAAAGACGAATCCGAAAGACGCAGTGAGACACACATCGGTGATCATTCGTGTGAACGCCAATTTGTGTTTCTAGTTAAAAGCAATGAAAAATTACGCTGCTCATTATTAGATACGTGTTTGGGTCCGTTTATGATCCGACAGATGGATCCAAACACGTGTCTAAAAGCGTATGTTCACACGGACTCAACATGGCATGTGAACATACCCTAAGAGCAGTGAGACTGTGGAATTTGTCATGGTGAATTCACTAACAGAGTTAAAAAAAGGGTTTGGTTGCATTTCTAGATGTAATAATATAATAGGTTATAGTGACCAGGATTCTAGAGAAGAGTCTGGAGACATTTCTAGATGTAATAATATAAAAAGTTATAGTGACCGGGATTCTGGAGAAGGGTCTGGATACATTTCTAGATGTAATAATATAACAAGTTATAGTGACCAGGATTCTGGAGAGAGGTCGTTGATCCAGGGATTTATTCTGATTCCCCAATTGGTCGGGATTTTTTGCCCTAAAATGAGGACAATTGGCTTCTACCTCATGGGGGGTTTTGCCTTCCTCTGGATAAACACTATAGGGCAATAGACTGAACTGGATGGATGTTGGACTTTTTTTTCGGCCTTTCAAACTATGTATGTAGCTATGATGTTGATGATGATTCTGATATATGTATAATGATGATTGTCAAGTGAGAACGATGATGATTAATGGACATTAATTATATTAAACTTTTATCATGGCTTTATCTTTATCATGAATGATGGTGATGACGAATTATTGATTATGGTGAATTGCTGAGTATTATGATGATGGTGAGGTTGATCTGCTGATCGTGCAATGAAGCGGAGGATATTATCTTCATCATAAGTTTATCATTACTGTCAGTTCATCATTATGACAAATGTATCACAATCCCCATAATCATCTTATTGAATACTATAATCATTGTTTCAATCATGTGAATAATCATTGATAATAATCACAATAATTATAATGATGAATTTTTGATAATTTTTTAATGAATCAGTGACGATTATGTTGAATTGAGGATAGGGGATGATACATTATTGATTATGGTGATAATGATGAACATTGATTATTGATTATCATGATAATGAAAATAAACTCATGAGAAATATTCGGTTCCATTTTCTATGCCGATTGCAATGAATTCCTGATTATGATGTTAATGAATTGACAGTAATAATTATGATCCACTCATGATTGGATAATAATTGAATTCATGATAATTATAATAGAATAATTCCAAAATAATATGACCTGATGACGATGATTGCATTTAATGCAATATTGGATGATAATGATTATACTGAATTATTGATAATGAATTGACAATTCTAATTATGATAAACTGATGAGGAATTGACTATGATGATAGTGATGTCATTCAATTCAGTGAAGAATGATAATAATTGTGAGGAATTCATAATGATGATGATAATAAATAATAACAACAATTGGCTGAAGATGAATCTGTTTTTGATCATGATAATGATCATCACCACCATTTCATTGTTTCTATTTGCTTATAAAATTTAAACTTGCGCCATCTTATCAATATGCATCATCTAGACTTATTCTGTGATTACTCTTTGCTAAATAATTTAAGGGGGATTTAATCTAGAAATAAAAGACGACTTGTTGCATTGGCCTCCGGCACACTGCTCATGCAACTTCCACGTGTTGTGCAAAAAATTGAAACATGTGATACAACTTCCACCACTTATGCCTCCCAACTATTTTGGAAAAATGGAAGTTTCAGATTATTGTCAGGCAGGTGTATCAGTTTCCACTCTCTTGTAAGTGTGACAATGATGTCTATGAAGCATGACACTGAAGTTGTGAAAGGCCAGGGTTAGATGAAAGCTTAGTAAGGCTGAATGCGGTCATGTGGCAGATATAGGTGTCTGCTCCACAAGAGCCTGGGACCATGCATTAAAGTGCATTAGTTGTGCTAGCTGGTGAATTAATAGGTGGGTTATTATGGTAAAGTGGGGAAAAAAGTATTTAGTCAGCCACCAATTGAGTTCTCCCTCTTAAAAAGATGAGAGGCCTGTAATAGACATCATAGGTCAACCTCAACTATGAGAGACAAAATGAAAAAACAAATCCAGAAAATCACATTGTCTGATTTGGAAAGAATTTATTTGCAAATTATGGTGGAAAATACGTATTTGGTCACCTGCAAACAAGCAAGATTTCTGGCTCTCACAGACCTGTAACTTCTTCTTTAAGAGGCTCCCCTGTCCACCACTCATTACCTGTAGTAATGGCACCTGTTTGAACTTGTTATCAGTATAAAAAGACACCTGTCCACAACCTTAAACAGTCACACTCCAAACTCCACTATGGTGAAGACCAAAGAGCTGTCGAAGGACACCAGAAACAAAATGTTAGCCCTGCACCAGGCTGGGAAGACTGAATCTGCAGTAGCCAAGCAGCATGGTGCAAAGGAATCAACTGTGGGAGCAATAATTAGAAAATGGAAGACATACAAGACCACTGATAATCTCCCTTGATCTGGGGCTCCACGCAAGATCCACGCAAGAATTGAGATGAACTTTTGTTATTTACCAAATACTTATTTTCTATAATTTGCAAATAAATTCTTTCCAAATCAGACAATGTGATTTTCTGGATTTGTTTTCTCATTGTGTCTCTAATAGTTGAGGTCGACCTATGATGACAATTACAGGCCTCTCATCTTTTTAAGAGGGAGAACTTAAATACTTTTTTCCCCACTGTATATAACACATACAGTTCTAAGATGTAAGACTGATCCTGCCCCACAGCAGTCAGGGGAAGAAGAGGTCATTGAGTTGTGTTAGTTTTTGCTATTACAAGTAGGTAAAGAGAAGTTTTGCTCAAATAGGGCCCTGATTATTTCGACACTGGTTCGATGGAACTGGTGAAAAAATCTACTTTGAGACATCCCAATCCTGAATTTTTTCTATAACCCTATCCCTAATGCTTACTGTAAACCTAAGTTACAATTTGGGTTTTTAGGGTGTTTTTTGGGTTAACTTGCCATTCAGAATCACTCTAGGTCTCATTTCATTACCACTGTAGCTTCAATTCCAGTGTGAGAGTCTAAAGTTACTTCCGATTTTCTTTGGTTAACCCTATGTCGTGGAAAGCAGAATTAACATTGAAGTGATGTCACATGTTGTGCTTCACGTCCAACATCACGAACTTAAGAAAGAGCGGAAGTGACCTCAGACATCGCATCAGAAGTGAGACCATGGCGAGAGTGATTTCAGTCCTAAACTGACCCAGGATCTACAGTGATGATGTGAGATAACTTAACCCCTTAAAATACCTAGAAATCCTAACTCAAATCTAAAAACTATCTTATGGTCAGAGTTTATTTCTTTGGCAAATTTTACCAAATTTTTGATGGGGCGTACCCAAATTGAATCATTCAGATTCAGGTCAATTTTGACATCAACCGAATTTGGAGCACAACGCTAGTGAAGAGTAAGCGAGTGTGTGAGTGACTGCTCTTGACCATGGTATGCTTTTTTCTTTGAAGATAGCTTGATGGGACTACCTGGAATTCTTAAATGATTGAGCATCTTTGGTGGCTGTAACAGAACAGGATGGTTACTTTTTTCCCTGACTTTTGATAGACTAAAATAGCTTGTGGAGTTGCTGATTTATCACGTTACAGAGACAGGACATAAAAGTCAGCTTGATGAAAAATACATGCAGCTACAATCTGTGACACGGAGGTGACAGCTTGACACTTTCAGCACCTTCGACATAAAATTTCCAAGCTGCGGCGATGATCAAGCTTCAGCTCCTTACAAGACACTTTGTTCAGACCGGTTACATTTTGCTCCTCTGAGTAGCCTGGAAGCTTTCTCAGCACTGCTAAAGGACCAGCACCTTTCTTATCACTAAATTAACATGTTTGACTGCTTGATCTAAAAGTGAATTTTCTTCTAAGACCAGAACAGTATCAGTAAAAAAAAAAAAAAAAAAAAAAAAAAATTGCCAGCTTTTTCTTAGTCATATCTGTTTCTGGAAAAAATGGATAAAAAGAAAAGCACCTGCCATAGGAGCCCCTGACACCTGTCTTCCCCAGAGTCTTGATCAACAAGTTTGCCTAATTATATGATAATACAAGGAAACTGAATCAACATATAGAGATAAACAAGTTCTGAGGAGCCTTTTTGTCCATAAAATTAAAATGTCTTGTCTGCATTGGCGGTTGCTGAAGGTACTGGACGGTACTGACATTTTTCCAGTATGTCATATTTTTTATCTGCCCAAGAATGCTGGGGAGCGGAGGGTGCCTGTGTTTTGTGTTGGACACCCAGAAAGTACTGGGCAGCCCACCTAATCTAATAGTATGGGTGTCACTAATAGGTTGTAAGCCAGCATAGTGCACCACACGTATCTGTATTTATGGCACCCTTCTGTATTGCCTTATTTATATGCAACTGTAGTACCAGCAGCCCCCCCTCATGCACTGAGGCTATGTGAGTGGTTGTTTTATTGGTATCTTTACATTTGTACAATCTCCCCATGTGACTTTTCTGCATGCTGGTGTGAACAGGTATTAAACTAATGTACAGTTTTTTATCATCTAATTGTTCCCCTAGTAGGGGGATATGTGAGCTACTTCTCAGCAATTAGCTGCACCTGTTAATTTTTCCCAGGTAGCATATAGGCCAGAGTTGTCTGCTGCTGGGTTCAGTTTAGTCCAGTCATTGAGCTGTGAATATGCCCCACAAATTGCAGTGTTTTTCTGAAGGTACTGGCCCACCTTGGAAACAGTGCTGTAATGGTGGCCCCGCAGTGTGGTAGGGTGTTGGCCCCTGCTTACTGAACAGTCACCACAAACGCTTATTACAAGTCTCCCTAAGGTCCATTATAAGCAAGATAAGCATCAAATAGAAATACATGGCAGTGTGTGGCCAGCTCAATGCGAAACTTTAGAATTTGCTTGGGCTGTAGGCTGGCAGAAGTCCATGTACGCATCTGGTGACGAGTGCAAAACTCAGCAATTCAATTAATGAGTGTGTGCTCTATATCCAGCAGGAAAAAGACAGAGGCTATTATAAAAGTACTGTATGCTAAAACTAACTAGTAGAATGGAGAGCCAGTTGCATTTGTCCACGACTCTCCATTCTGTTCTATGCGAGTTCCTAGTACAGCTGAACACACCGCTCACCTGTACTTGGAAAACCCATAGAACAGACTGGAGAGCCATGGGCAAATGTGGCCAGATCCCAAATTTGCTTCATGGGACCCACACATCACACTTTTATGGCAAGTCCTAGCTATATACCATCAAAACCTATGGTGGGAACACCCCTTTAAATGAATACAACCACTAGTATCTTCTAATAGCAGTAGGACACTGCATCCCCAATGCCTATTTAACATGTTTGTTAAAGGGGTTTTCTCGCTTGGAAGATCATAGTTCAAAAAGGGACTACAAATGTAAGCATGTCTGTCCTTGGTTACCATAAGCAAAGTGCAGGGAGAGGTTTGTCACTGACAGCGATCAGAGGTCCTACAGCAGAGAGAGAGATCATGTGCAGTCCCATGTAAACACAAACAGATAAACCGTATAGTTTGGTCTGCAGATCTGTAGAGATCAGAAGTGTAATAATCTTCAGGATATATCACTGTGTGTGAGAGACAGAGAAAAGAAAAATCATCCATCTTTCCCAGAGTCCTGAATGTCAAATGCCCATTCTAATTACAGAGTATGTAGAGAGCGAGAAACGTAGATATACACTATGAAGTTAAACTTAGCTTTTCACTTCCAACGATAGCAGAGAACCTCTCCCTTCCCCCGGCTCACACAGAATGAATTCTCAAGAGCACACTGTGAGGAGAAACACGCCCGTCCATTTCACAAGCTCTGTTTAGCAACCAGTATAAAGGGCTGCCAAATTATGAAACGAGAATACCCCTTTAAGAAACTTGTCCCAACTGGCTCACTTTACAATATAATCTCCTTGTATTCCAGGTACAGCAAGTACATTCTTTGAGCCCAAAGCATTCAAATTAGATAAAAATTAGACCAGGAAACATTTGTACTCATAAATAAAGAAAAGGTTCAAAATTTTACAAAGAACTAAATATACACGTATCAAACAGCACGTCCCTTCTCCTTCTCCAGAACGGCATGCAAGTTCAGCCAAATTCACTACATGGAAACTGTGACGCGATTACATAACCAGCAGATAATTATAATCATAATTTTGCAGCATTTTTATGACTGCACAGACAAAAATTTCTTGGAGACGGAATATGAGCTTTTCATATTAGCAACGTTTTACTTTACATTGCATTTCCGACCCCCAGAAAATGTCTCCTCTGAGGGTTGTTACACAGAGTAACCATATTACTGATGCTCCCGAGATCATTGATTTTTGTGGTATCCGAACCAGCTGCTATAAAACCCATTGCAACCATCTAAATGCTGCTTTTCCCTTTGACAAACCTCCCTTTGAGGCAGTTGTGAAGAGTCTAGTGGGCCTTAGGGTATGCATTGGGTGCCAGTAGCTATGGCCATAAAAGCATTTTCAATATAATACTGCAATTTTAAGAGAATATAGGAGGTAGACACTTTCCTTGGAGATATCTAAAAGTGAAAGATTATAATTGAATCAGGGACTAGATGGCTCGGCTAGGCTATTAGCATAAAGGTCAATGTGGTTCCCTGGCTACCTCGTCTGCAATTTCGTGGCACCCTGGGGTCAAAATTGACCAAAGCAATATGAATGTGCAACTCTATGCTTTTCCTATATGAGCTCTGGTTACAATTCACTTTTAATTAGCATTCATTGAGTGTCTTCCTGTGATATTGGCCATATTGCATTTGTCAAAGCTCCTAAGCCAGTTCTAGCCATAGGTGCCATGTTGGCGGTCTCTGTTATCGTAGGCAGTAGCATATGAACACTTGTATGTGACAATATGGCTGGGATTGCCCTTTTTTTAGATATGTTCCTATTGCATGGGCACCATAAAGTATTTGGCTCTGTTGTATGGGCATGACTATTTGGCTGCCAATTTACTATGAACACTATGCTTTCGACAACTTGGGTCTACCCATTCTTTGAGGGCTTCTGAGTAGTTAGTGGCAGCAAGCACAGAATTGGGAATAGTCTGCAAATCACTCTTTAGGGCAAGCTTGTATGTGGCAGTTTCTAAGTACAGTAAGTATCTCTAGGTTTGGTCGTATAAAGGGGTTGTCCACTATTAGATAAAAAGGGTCTACTCTTTTGCCAGATTTAGCACCATGATGGTCCCTGGGCCAGTTTGGTATTGGCGCTCAGCCCTAATGATTTGCATGGAGCTGGTCCGCAATACCAGACACAGCCATGGACAGGAGTGGTGCTGTTATGGGGAAATAAAACTCAGATCTAATTTTGAACAACCCCTTCAAGCCTATGACCATTTTTGATTTTAGAGGCCCCATAGTGAAATAAGAGGGAACTGAGCAGTAGCATAAGTAGCTATGGATAATACTGCAATAGAGCCCACATAGTAGCGCTAGATGGCAGAAAGTCATCAACTTGTTATTCCCTATAAAAATTTGCAATGTTCTTGTATTTTAAGTGAACCTGTCAAGTGGTTTATAGTGCCCAAGTCTGAGAGCAGGACATGATAGAGGAAGAGAAGCAGTGTCGGACTGGGTTGCCTAAGGCCCACAGGTGGAGTTGATTCTAGAGGCCTACCAGTTGGGCCCACCGGACGAGTTTATTCTAGGGGCCGACCCTAGAGCTACTGTACATGACTGTACATGACTCTTATGCTCTGCCTCTTGCTTTTAGCCTCTCTTTCTACGCTTTTTAGCCTCTTCTAAGAATGTAAGTGCAGTTAACAAACAACTCCAGGTCTACCATGCTCAGGGGCCCACCAGGGGTTTCCCCTATTCCCCTGTGGGCCAGTCCAAGCCTGAAGAGAAGCTAAGCTCTGCTATTTCCTGAGTAAATCCTGATAGGACTCCTTGAGAGACAGTGAAAGTCCTGCTTACTCCAGCATCATACAGTGATAACTTTCCCTGTGTTAGTATATGTACAAAACAAACTATAAATCACTGTATGTGGGGGCATAAGCATGGCTTTCACTTTCTCCTTTTCCACAGTAAATCATAAATCATAATCAGAGCTCAGCTTTTCCCCTTCTATCAGAACCTGCTCTCAAACAGAATACCATAAACCACCTGACATTTTTGCTTTAAGATTCTTGACGTATACACAGGGTGTTCTGTTAGGCAAGATCCTATAGTTTCCTGTTTATTTTGCCTTACGGCGTGCCGGCTATGCTCTAGAATGGGTTAGTACATCTGACCATTATGTTACATTACTGTCTATAGGTTTTCATATTTCATGCTTTCGGTTTATGTAGAGAGACAAAACCAGTTTTTCGATATTCCATTTGTGGAGGCCTCAGGCTTTCGCATACTTGTGTGTGAATTATCACTACCTACACGCACAAGAATAACAGGGCAGAGAAAATGGCAAGAAGTATCTACGCAAAAGAGCATTTCTGAGAGAACACTTCTGGTTTCAACAGCAGGAAACATTACAGGATTCAAACCACTTTTGTTCATTGCATTGAAAGGCCCCTCTTGTTCATTCATCACGGCAATGACCATCAATCTGCTGCATCTGGGCAGGTTTATTGCCTCTTTTCTCCATAAACAAATCAACGATACCATATTTCACGAAGTTTTACAACAAGTTTGGAGGCTGCACTTTCTCCACCTTTCAGCAGGATAACAATGTTATTTGCTAAAGAAAGAAGCTACTGGTTGAAGGTTATTAGTAGTCAAATGACGAATCTCTGCTGCTCGCTCCAACTTTCACTTACAGTCGTTCAAAGTCAGATGTGCAGATCTGAATATATATGGGTCCATCGGTGCGGACTCAAAGGAACATCGTAATAACTCCAGTTTTAATTTTACAAGTACAGGCAGTCCTTGACGTACACTGTTCCGACTTACATCTGTCCCTAGTTACAAATGGAGACTTATGGGGCATGCTGGCACTTGTAGTTCCATGTTCCACAGCAGATAGTAGTTGTGGAATGACAAGCTCCAGCATGCCACAGCAGCACATGAGTTGAAATCTTCTTAACAGAGGCACAGACAGCGAAACAAATGTAAAAACCCTTCCCTGCACTATCCAAAACTAAAAAAAACAACTTTTTGCTGGAGTTACATTTAATAAATATACCTGTTCCGACTTACATACAAATTCAACTTAAGAACAAACCTATAGTCCCTATCCCATTTGTATCCCGGGGACTGCCTGTATAGAGAAAGCTTCCATAGATTACCATAGAGCTCCCCAATCTTCATGGGCAATGCCATCTTCTCAGGTTGGTCCAGTGGCACTACCACATATACATATTTGTTAGAGCCAATGTCCAAAGTCAGCCATACACACTGCGCTCATTAATCATGGTGTGACTCCTGCTGTACCACTAATATATCAAGAGTCTAATATTTTACAATTTTTAGCCCTCTGGGACATTTACGACCAACTTTTTAAGTAAGTTTTTGAAATAGGGCAAAAAAACACCCCAGTATACACAAGGAACACACAACCTCCATACTGGTGGTGTAGTCTAGAGAGTACTCCATTACACTTAGGCTATGTCTCCACTGCATAGCTTTGCGATCGTATCTTCGGCGCTTTTAGTTCTTTAAAACCGCCAAAGATACGATCGTCCCTGCAGTCCCATAGACGGCAATAGAGAAGACGAGCGGCAGTCTCCACAGCTCGTCTTTTCTCCGCTCGGCTTCTGGCGCCAGCGAATTATATAACATGTTGTATAATACGCCAGCGCTTTTAGTTTTCTTGGCATCTTCCCATACAATACAATTGTATGGGTGACGGAAAAATCACGAGACGCGACCACAGTTTTTGTACAGAGCGTGACAAAAAACACAGTCCTGCATCGATGCAGTGTAGACATAGCCTTACACTGAAATACAGTGCTTCCATCAGTAACAGTGACCACACGATACAATATTCTCAATAGACAATTGTTTTTCCCGGGACACTGTATGTTGAGTATGGTTTCATTATACAATGTCCCAGACACTGATTCAGCCAATTATTCTGAATATTTTACTTGTAAAACCTCTGTATTAGTGCAGTGCATGCAGTGATTGGCGGTTTAGTATCGTCTCTCTACAGTACAGTGCGGTACTACATGTCCTGTACTGCTTTTCTGTTTATGAGGTCATCTGATGCGGTTTAGTATCGTCTCTCTACAGTACAGTGCGGTACTACATGTCCTGTACTGCTCTTACATGTATTAGTGAGGTGCATGCAGTGATTAGCCATCTAATAGCACCTCTCTACAGTACAGTGCGGTACATGTCCTGTACTGCTCTTACATGTATTAGTGAGGCGCATGCAGCAATTGGCGGTCTAGTAGCGCCTCTCTACAGTACAGTGTGGTACTACATGTCCTGCACTGCTCTTACATGTATTAGTAAAGTGCATGCAGTGATTGGCGGTCTATAGCACCACTCTACAGTACAGTGCTGCACTACATATCCTATACCGCTCTTACATGTGCCGGAATGAGTGACTTTTGGGCACCAGGTGAGGGCCCCATTTTTCTTTTTTTGGCCCATTGTGCATAAAGTTCATGAGCCAAAGAAGCCCCTGTCCTCATCATAGAAAGTGATTTCCAGCCTTCAGCAGCTCTTTTTGATGTTATATGGAAGGACGCGCTTTATCTGTATTTGTTCTCTGCTTTATTTTCTGTAATCTTCATTTTGCATTATTTTGGTGACCTTTTGGGACCTCTGAACAAATTACTATTTTTCCATAAAATTATGGTTTCAACATACAATAGTCACCCTGGAACCAATTAAACTTGCATGTTGAGGGATCCCTGTACAGCAATACTGTGCTCCAGTGCCACCCAAAATATTTTCGCTTTAACCCCTTAACGACCTTGGACATAAGCTTACATCCAGGTAGTTTAGGGGTTAACGCACCTGGATATAAACTTACGACCAGATGATTGTGCGAACCCTAAAACAGAGTTCGCACGATCACTGCGGTATGTCAGCTTCCAATGCAGGGAAACCAAACACTAGATTTCCCTGCAGGTTGCACTTTATCACTGGGGATCACTGTGACCATCTTACTTTTGAGGGCCCTTGGAAGAAAATTATTGGAAGAAGCGGACAACTCCTTCAACTCCTCTACTCCTTAACCCAAGATATGTTCAGGCAAGTGGAAAAGACCAATGCAGCTATACCGTGGCACAGCATAAGGGAGCTGACGGCTATAGCCCAGGCTAGATCACAGAGCCACAATTTGGGTCTTGATTTTTAGAGAAACATTGAGTGAAAGATGAAAAAGTTACAACTGCAGGAACTCAGAGAGGGGACATTTTTTTCTGACCCTTAAAAGGGTTGTCTCACTGCATCTATTCATCTCACCCCAGTCCTGTTTTCTCACCTTCCTTTTTGAATTCAGGGGCAGTTTACTGACTTCTACTGGCCTGTAGTGAGGAGCTGCTGAGGACACCAGGTCTGTAGCTGTAACGGCCTGAAGCCAATGAGGCGAGATTGAACAGGTCTGTAGCTATAACAACCAGTGCTGGCCGCCTATCAGGAGAGATCAAACAGGTCTGTAGCTATAGCGACCTGAGGAGCTGATGCAGCCCATACAAGAGGGGATATCTAGGAATAGGTAGGACACTGTTAATGGACATATATTTCAAAGTGACTTGTTTTTGCAAGATCTTTAACATAAAAAGCAATCCTTGTAGTGAGACAACCCCTTTAAGGTTAAAATTAGTTAAATTAGTAAAGGGGTTAGAATACACTGAAGGCACCGGAGATTTATGCCAACTGTGTTTACTTGAAACAAAATCTACAATGAAAATTTAATATTTTTGGCAGGGTGTTTTCAGTTTTAGCATTACCATGGAGGAGTTTTTTCTTTATTATTTTTCTATGGATAACTGGCTTGTGGACGTCAAGCGCTCATATCGACGCCGCTTTTTGACCTTTGGATGTCGGCTCTTCCTGTCTTGTGAAGTGGAATTCACCAAATATTGGATCGTTTACCTACTAATGTTTTTTCATTTACCATTTAGCTGGCCCGGCGAGCCTCTATAGGGGTTCAAAGAGAGTGCAGGAAAGGATGGTGACCTGCTCCCAGGATGGTGGCAGGTGGGGAGCTTGACTGGGGGGGTACACTGGTCAAACCATAATGCAGGTGTTCTAATGCAAGCTCAGGGAGGACAGATACTTCCCGTGGAGCAGAAGGACAAAAGCTCGCTTGATGTTGATGTTCAGGATTTATCTATCGATGTATACTGTTAATTTCAATCTATGTTTTTGAAAAGGCTTAACAAACTCACCGAATAAACTTAAAGGGGTTTACTCACTACAAAGATTAGCGTTCAACATGTAAGGTCAGGTCATTGAAAACTTTCTCCAAATACATTAGTCTTTTGATTTTACCCTGGTCATGAGATAAGAGAGATTGTATCTGCTTTCAGTGCACACAAGTGTCTCCATATCTCCCTTCCTGATTAGACAGAGAGCAGGGAGTAATACCAACATGGATGAGAATCACTTTGGAACAGACTCTTCATTTGTAATAAGATTATCTTTGGTTTACAGATAAACAATTGTTTTCACTCCTCAGAGCGCTTGTAGCTCTGTTTACAGAAGATTCAATTTCTTGCACTTACGGCTTTGTAATAACTCAGCTAGTTACAGAGAAGCTAAATATGTCAATTTCTGCTATAGAACCACCCACAGCCTGAGGAGACAGAGTGAGCGAAGAGCTGCCTGTGACTCTGTGAAACTGCATGGTGACAAAACTCCTTTAAAGGGGTTTTTCAACACTTTTAGAAATCTCCGTACCACCTCCCACTTTGTTTAAATAGAAAATCCACCTATATTCACCTCTCTGACCATCCCAGAGCTCCAGTGTCCTCCCCTGGTCTCTCACTGATGTGACCCATGAATGTGATGTCATCAGTGAGAGTCCCGGGGGAGTGGAGGACACACTGGAGCTCTGAAATGGAAGGTTTTTAAAAGTCTTGGAAAACCCCTCTCATGAAGATGATGTCCTAGTAAGGAATCAAATCAATAGCCCCAATAACGTGAGATACATACAGTGAAGGAAATAATTATTTGATTCCTTGCTGTTCTGTAAGTTTTTGTGAGAGATATTCAAAACAAAATCCATAAAATCACATTGTATGAAGTATATAAATGTATTTGCATTTTGCTGAGAGAAATAAGTATTTGATCACCTACCAACCATTAAGAGTTCTGGCTCCTGCAGACTAGTCAGACGCTCCTAATCAACTCGTTACCTGCATTAAAGATAGCTGTCTTAGTCAGCTTTATAAAAGACTCCTGTCCACAGACTCAATCAGTCAGACTCTAACCTCTACAACATGGGCAAGACCAAAGAGCTTTCTAAGGATGTCAGGGACAAGATCATAGACCTGCACAAAGCTGGAATGGGCTACAAAACCATAAGTAAGATGCTGGGTGAGAAGGAGACAACTGTTGGTGCAATAGTAAGAAAATGGAAGAAATACAAAGTGACTGTCAATTGACATCGATCTGGGACAGCCAGTGACAGCCTCAAAATCTTAATGATTTCGAGATGATCTGCAAACAGGAGTGGACCAAAATTCCTCCTGACATGTGCGCAAAACTCATCATCACCTACAAAAACCGTCTGACTGCTGTGCTTGCCAACAAGGGTTTTGCCACCAAGTATTAAGTCTTGTTTGCCAGAGGGATTAAATACTTATTTCTCACTGCAAAATGCAACTAAATTTATATAATGTATACAATGTGATTTTCTGGATTTTATTTTGGATATTCTATCTCTTAATGTTAAAATTGACCCACCCTTAAAATTATAGACTGTTCATGTTTTTGTCAGTGGGCAAACTTACACAATCAGCAAGGGATCAAATACTTATTTCCTTCACTGTAACTCTCCCATCGCAGATATTCTCATGTAAGAAATCTGTATTATGATTTAACAGTTAGTGTCCTTCTATACAGAATTTAATCCTTTTTTTGACCATCACATGTTTTCCTGGTGTTATGAGTTTCGCTGCCAAGCTCAGCCTCAGTGAACGGTCCCACCAGCCTCCTTCCACACTGGTTTTTTAAAAACACTAAATCACTGACTGAACCACAAAGTGGGAACGTATTTAAATAGACAAGACTCTTATGAAACATGTGCTTTACATTTATAAATAGCCGAGCTGCTGCTATGAGCAAGACACAGAAATTGGCTGAACTAAGCGAACCTCCACATTTATAAAGCAACAAATGCAGGCGCAATATACAGGTGCTACATACAAGTAAACCAGGACAAGTAAAGTCATAAAGCGACTGGGGATTCTGCAGTTTGTATTGCTGCACGCCTCTACACCAGCAGTTTCCAATTTATGGCTCCTCAGTAGTTGGAGAACTACAACTCCAAGCATTCCCTTAGCAGTCTATAGCCGTCAGGGCATACTGGGAATAGTAGTTCTCTATATCAGTTCTGAAGTGCTGAACATGTGGCTGCAGATGTGGTCCTTGAAGAGATGGGGCCAATTGCCGTTCGACCACCCCCTTTGCAACTGGGTGGTGCCTACCTGGGCAGGACTCTCCTCTGCACTTTTAGGCCGTGTTCACACGGTTTATTTCGCCGCGGATTGGCGCCGTACTGCGCGCCGGATTTGCGCTGCAGTACGGCGCCAATCCGTCGCAGTATTACGGTAATCCGCCGGTCTGGAGAAAGTGAAAGTCCGTCGCATGACCTTATCCGTGGCGAATCGCACGGCGGTGGATGGAAGTGCATGATTATGGGCCGGCGAAGCGGCGCCCCCGCTCGGCTACGCTCCGTCTAGTTCATGGCCGGGAATTGCGAGCGCAATCCGGCTCGCAATTACGGCATGAATAAGCCGTCTGAACATGGCCTTAGAATACAAGCGGGTTTAGATTTGGTCTTAGGCTATGTTCACACGGGTTACTTTCGGCGCGCATTTTGCTGAATTTCGCTGCTCTAATACGAGTGAGATGCGACATTACGATAATCCATAGCTCTCATAGAGAACTATGAATTACGCCTCCTCTCCCCGCTCGTACAATATGATCGTATTGTACGCACGGGGAGATGAGGGCCATGTCAATTAACTCGCGGCGAATACGCGCCGCGAGTAATGAATGTCAATGGGGCCGGCGGGCTGCCAGCCCCCCGCGCCGCGGGAGTATGCGCTGATTAGTGCGACTCCCAAATCACCCAACATAATTGCGGCTGTACTGTTCGCGACGCAATTACGCCGTGTGAACATAGCCTTAGGGTCATAGAAAATACTGGGAGTGTATTTCAGTTTTGCCATGGTGCCTGCCTGGGCATCCAGCTGAAAGCATACGGGGGTGGGGGTGGGGTTAGGAATAGAAGGGGCTAATAGAGGACTGTGCATTATATACTGTAAGGAAAATGACCCTCTGGGATCAAAGGTTTCATTCTAGTTTGCGGAGTTGTTTTGTATATAAGTATTGTGTGTGGTGTATAATGTCTTTATATGGAAATATTCCAGTCATTGATTCCCGAGAGTGGTTATTTAGCATGAGCAGTAGTGTTGATCGAAGTGTTTGAGAAAAGTTAAGTTCAAGTCAAACTTCACGATTTTTTAGAACTCGAGCCGATCCGAACATTTTACTGTTCGTGCGGGTAAATGTTCGAGTTCGACTTCGTGTTCGACACGCTATTTTAATAGTTTTCATGTCCAAAAATTGGCGTTGCCACGGCAGTTATAAGGCGCATTAAATCAGTGTAAAGTGCGCCTGAAAGTACGATCCACTCAAAAATCTGCGTCAGGTATACCTTGCATAGTAAACATAATGCGTCTAAAAAGGCACATTGCTGGCAAATGCGCGGCACACACAGCGTGTCATTGGTAGTGTATGTAATGCGACTATCGAGGCACATTGCACAACGGAGGCACATAACATATCAATACTAGTTTATGTAATGCGCCGCAATAGGCGCATTGTGTTATGAAGGCGCACAGGGTATCATTTTTAGACACATTACAATGTGTCGTGCCCGGCATAAAATGCGCCTAGTTTTGGTGTACTGTTATGGATGGTAATTCCAGCTTCTCCTCACCTGTATAGATATGAAAATAACCCGATCATCTTCTCCCATTAACTTTAATGGGGTTCAAAGTTCGAGTTCGACTCAAACTTCGAACATAACTTCTCAAAGTTCGAGCTTCGACTCAAACTCGAACATTTTACTGTTTGCCCATCACTAATGAGCAGTACCAATGGGTCCTTTGGGCAGCAAAGCCAATTAACACGTACATGTTAATAAGGAAAAGTGGGAGAAGGGTAAACAAAGCAAGACCATCCGTCACCAGGACCCCTAGGTAGCAGTCCAAATGGAATATGACATTGGGAAAAATTATACATCAAATCTTGGCCATAATCCTTTTTTTCCATAACTCATTTATGAGATTATGGCCAAGGAGCCCAGCCACATCTCTATCATATTCCTATTTGGTATGCCTGGGTTGGTAAATTCATACTTGGGAACTTGGCAGTCATGATATCTGGCTAGGAGACTCTGATGCGGAGTTATGACACAAGCTGGAATTATTACTTTCTTAGTGTCCCCTGTAATTAGCCATCCACCTCTATGGCCTAAGCAGGAGAAGGGGCTGAAGGGGTTTTAAGTTTCCTTAAAACACCTTGGGGTATCACAAACCAGAAATTAGAACCAAGTGTAGGTCTGTCTGTGTCTTCCAGCTGCACTCCTCAGCCAGATTTTTAACCGATCTGATTGGAAAAAGTCTGTTTTTTCATTATTTCATCCCTTGTGTTTATATATTGTTGTGCACATTTTTATGTATGTCTCTTATTTTGTTATTTTTGTAACCAACTCTGTACCTGCATATTAAAGCTTAAAATTGTAATAGTTTTGCCTTGTTGTCCTGAATATTTCCAAAGTGTTTAAGTGGCTGCTTGTAAATGTGATCGGTAGCGTAGAGTTCCTTTCACTCTTTCTCTTGAAAGGTGGTGGCGCGGGGTATGTTGTTGGGGGGGTGGATAATGTGGGGGCACGTATGGTGCTCATAGTGTAGCACTTCATAGGTGATGGCAGGGTGCGTGTTGTTGGGGGTGTGGATTATGTGGGGGTTCGTGTGGTGCTCTTAGTGTAGCACCTCATTGGTGGTGGCAGTGTGTGTGTTGTTGGGGGTGTGGATAATGTGGGGGCACGTGTGGTGCTCATAGTGTAGCAACTTCATAGGTGTGCAGGGTGCGTGTGTGTTGTTGGTGGTGTGGATAATGTGGGGGTACGTGTGGTGCTCATAGTGTAGCACCTCATAGGCGGTGGCAGTGTGTGTGTTGTTGGGGGTGTGGATAATGTGGGGGCACGTGTGGTGCTCATAGTGTAGCACTTCATAGGTGATGGCAGGGTGCGTGTTGTTGGGGGTGTGGATAATGTGGGGGTACGTGTGGTGCTAATAGTGTAGCACCTCATAGGTGGTGGCAGTGTGTGTGTTGTTGGAGGTGTGGATAATGTGGGGGTACGTGTGGTGCTCATAGTGTAGCACTTCATAGGTGTGGCAGGGTGGTGTGTTGTTGGGGGTGTGGATAATGTGGGGGTACGTGTGGTGCTCATAGTGTAGCACCTCATAGGTGGTGGCAGTGTGTGTGTGTTGTTGGGGGTGTGGATAATGTGGGGGTACGTGTGGTGCTCATAGTGTAGCACTTCATAGGTGATGGCAGGGTGGGTGTTGTTGGGGGTGTGGATAATGTGGGGGTACGTGTGGTGCTAATAGTGTAGCACCTCATAGGTGGTGGCAGTGTGTGTGTTGTTGGGGGTGTGGATAATGTGGGGGTACGTGTGGTGCTCATAGTGTAGACTGATAGAGAGCCAAGTGTGAGCTGTTGTGGCGTAGCATATCCATGGTCACCCATCGTTGTGCAGAAGGAGGTGAAGCCTAGTAGTGTATCCGAGACGGATTGTGCCCCAGAGACCTCTCTTGTGTGTGGGTTTTCACTTTCCCTGGTGCATAATTGAGGTTGTCAGTGGTATCTGATCCTTATTGTGTCCCTGTGCCCTTGATATTCCCCCTTTGTATTCTCTGTTCATGACATTTACCATTTTGATTTTTCTATCTAGGTCCTACCGCCTTTGGTTTATACTCCCTATTTGCAGATGTAGCAGAGTTGAATTTGTTACTTAAAGGGGTTTTGCCACAATCTCATTTCATAACTCCTGCAGCCAGCTCTTCAGCTGTGTGTGCTCAGAAGGGGGGCGTGTGTGATTTGTTTGAATTGCATATCATGTGACCCAGCAGGATGACATCACCAGGCCTTTCCTCTCTGTAGTCAAAGAAAGCTCTATTTATTTAAAGCATTTTGAGTAGCTGAGAGGTATAGTTTTTGCCTTCAGGCACAAGGGTCCTAGGTTCAAATCCCTGCAGGAACCAAATCTGTTTTTTTTTCCCCCTCTTTATCAGTGCACAGACCTCATTCAGGTATCTTTTTATTTATTTGCACTGTTTGACTAATTACTAAGGAGTACAGAGGAGAGGAGTAGAATGACAGCACTTGGGGTTGAACACTCAATAGCTGCCTGAGAGGAGAGGTGATGTCTGAGCATGTGCGGCCAGGACTGAGGAGCTCTCAGCCGGGGTCGTATCCCCTCGAGACGTGCTGTAAACAATGGATCACTAAAGGAGCAGCTTAAACAAAAACGGTGCAGAATTTTTAATAATAATGAATGGTGAAAATGTTTGTTATTTCATTTGCAAGCTACCCCTGTCAATTTTACTTTGTGGCAAAACCCCTTTAACTGTTTGGGAACTGCATTATTTAAGCATGTGACAGCTGCCAGCTGAGATAATGCAATTTCTTTGTGCATAAGTTTGCAAGTTTTACAATACATGATAAGACAATGGGCTCTGGAGCAGGTAACACACTCGGCTCTGCTACATCACTGGTTCATTTTCACTATTTCTGTACATATTAACCCCCCAGTTACCCTGTAGGGGCAGATCATATAGAGAAGCATTGTTGTCGGCCCAGCGCCCAGTGACTCATCTTGGAAAGTCTTTGTGGACACGTTCCCTCTGAAAGCAGCTGTTTGATATTAACATTTTATTGAGCAAGATGTTTACTTATGATATGGAGGCGAACGAGCAGATAACCAGATAGAGGAAGCAGTGTGGCGACACGATAAGGATGTCGTTGTTCGGGGCCGCATGTGACTATCATTCATTTCTATCCACTGTTGTGATTCTCGCTGATGAAACTAATTTCCTTTACCAAAGAAAAGATTACGTTCTGCCCAAAAAGCGGGAATTTCCTCTACAACAAACGGTTAAGTCAGTTTAAGCCTCATTAATGGTGCTAATAATGCTCTGTTACATGTGAGGCAGACATGTAGCAGAGCTGAGTTTGTTAGATGCATTTGGTATTGGTCATTGTGATAGGCCTATGGATAAACCATAGTATTTTTTTAGGCTATGCACATCTGTCCTTTTAGGACATATGACTGTAACAGATGGGAAAAAACATGGAGCGGGAGACAAAGGGCAGCGCACTCTAGTGCAATAAATGTAATTTCTGTAAAAATATATATATGAGGGACGTATGGTGAATACACTCACATTTGGAGGTTGTGCAAATCGAGGTGCAACACTCCCTGAAGCATCGATTATAAGAACCGGATTGTAGAAGGTCCGCCGCAGCTTGGACCGCGACTCGTCTGTTTCTCACCAGGAGATATCAGGACAAAAATTAATAGACCTTTACTTCTGGTTTATTCATCAGTAAACTTCCTACTGTCACTGAAAGAGTCAGCGCTGGACCTCTTAGATAAAACAGAAATTATTTCTTTATTTGGAAGACGCGTTTCGTGCACCAAAGCACTTCATCCAGTTCCATACCATACCATTCATCCAGTTCCATGTCATACCATTCATCCAGTTCCATACCATACCATTCATCCAGTTCCATACCATACCATACCATTCATCCAGTTCCATACCATACCATTCATCCAGTTCCATGTCATACCATTCATCCAGTTCCATACCATACCATTCATCCAGTTCCATGCCATACCATTCATCCAGTTCCATGCCATACCATTCATCCAGTTCCATGCCATACCATTCATCCAGTTCCATACCATACCATTCATCCAGTTCCATACCATACCATTCATCCAGTTCCATACCATACCATTCATCCAGTTCCATACCATACCATTCATCCAGTTCCATACCATACCATTCATCCAGTTCCATACCATACCATTCATCCAGTTCCATGTCATACCATTCATCCAGTTCCATACCATTCATCCAGTTCCATGCCATACCATTCATCCAGTTCCGTACCATACCATTCATCCAGTTCCATACCATACCATTCATCCAGTTCCATGCCATACCATTCATCCAGTTCCATGCCATACCATTCATCCAGTTCCATGCCATACCATTCATCCAGTTCCATACCATACCATTCATCCAGTTCCATGCCATACCTTTGATCCAGTTCCATGCCATACCATTCATCCAGTTCCATGCCATACCATTCATCCAGTTCCATGCCATACCATTCATCCAGTTCCATGCCATACCATTCATCCAGTTCCATGCCATTGGTATTGTAAGAACCGGATTGTAGAAGGTCCGCCACAGCTTTGACCATGACTCGTCTGTTTCTCACAAGGAGATTTCAGGACAAAAATTCAAAGACATTTACTTTTGGTTTATTCATCGGCAAACTTCCTACTGTCACAGAAAAGAGTCAGAGCTGGACCTCTTAGGTAAAACAGAAATGTTATCTTTTTATCTTTATTTGGAAACGCGTTTCATGCACCAAGGCACTTACCAATAGAACTGGATGAATGGTATGGTATGGAACTGGATGAAGTGCCTTGGTGCTTGAAACGCGTTTCCAAATAAAGAAATCATTTCTGTTTTAGCTAAGATGGTCCAGAGATCCGCAAACACAGCAAAACCCAAGAAAATAAAAGACATGTCAGGAATCCCAGGGGAAGCATTTTAATGTACGTTGTTTGCATTCATGTGTTTTACAGTGCAATTGTAGCACAATTTTTTTATGTATTTTTTAGTACACCAATCTATTTGTTGTGCTATATGTGAAAATATGCACCAAAATACTGTCCAAGCGCAATGTGGTGCAGTTTTGATATCCCCAAAACTCTTGTAAAAATGCATCAATGCGCTTTTAGTAGAGTTGTTCTGGTTCTTTTTTTTTTAGGTGCTAAATCAAATGCAAAATGCCTCCATGTACTTGATGAGTGTGAATTATTATGCTGATGAATGCGACCGTTATGATACGTTTGTTAATGTGCATTTATGCCCTTAAGGTGTGCATAAACACATCTTATCAGGGCAGCATTGGCAGTGCTCCTGATTAATTAAAGAAAAGAAAGGGGTCCTGCTGACTAGGTTCAAAATAGAAATTGGTAATGGGTGGGGGGTGGCCCTGAAATTACTAATGTCAGTCCTACACTAAAATGTAAATTAAAAACACCTGTTTATTCTGCTTATCCTTAAAGGGGTTGCATAAGCTTTAAAGCAGTGGTCTGCAAAGTGCGGCTCTCCAGCTGTTGGGAAACTACAACTCCGATGAAGCACTTATATAATCCATATCAGTGGGCATGATGGGAGTTTTAGCTTCCCAACAGCTGGAGAGCCGCTCTTTGCAGTCCTCTGCTTTAAAGAGTGAGTTCACATGGCATCTATTGCCACGTCCATATGCGTGCCGCTCTATGTTGCTGTTGAAAGTACGCACTGGCCAGCGCATACTTTCAACAGTGCTTAGGCTCGGCTCCAGAGGCGTAACTTACATTTCTGGGGCCCAGTGCAAAATCCATAAGGGCCACCTCCTACCATGTGCTATTGATAATATTGGTATATCCTTATGCGATAGAGGGGATTTTAGGCCCCATAGGGCTCCAGGGTCGGTAGCGACCGCTACCTCTACACACCCAATAGCTGCGCCCCTGCTCGTTTCCCATTCACTTTAATTTTTTCCTGTGAATAATCATAGCACTCAATGAGAGCTATGATTTTAAAATATTTGTGGGGCGTACTTTGGCGCGTAATTACGCTGCAATTTGCCCAAAGTACGCCCCACAAATACGGTAAAATCATAGCTCTCATTCAGTATTTGTGGGGCGTACTTTGGGCAAATTGCAGCAAAATTACGCGCCGAAGTACGCCCTGAAAATACGTCGTGTAAGCAGACTCAAACAGAGGTGACCTAAATAGCGAATAAAGTGGTGTAATGAATTGGATTAGAATATTAATCAGTTTATTTGAATGGAATTTAACTCCTTAAAGGGAACCTGTCACATGGAGTATACCACCCTTGCTGAGGGCAGCACAAGCTAGGGTCAGACCTGCTGTTTCCAGCTCTGTGTCCCTTATTCTGTAAGCTGCAGCAGTTTTAGAGCATTTACCCCTCAAATCTTATTCATGAGCAGGTGTTAGCCCCGCCCACCAAAGGCTAGCTCCGCCCACTGGCAGTTATTCACATGTTTCTACCTATTCAAAGTAATAGGTTTGTCAGTTGAGGTGGGCAGGGCTAGCCTCCGATTGGTTGGGTTTGAAAAAAACTGGCACTCTGAAGGACTCTTCGAATGACTCTTCTGACTGAAAACTGCAGATTTGAGCATTAAATACACGAAAACTGCAGCATCTGACAGAATAAGGGACACAGCACTGGAAACAGCAGGTCTGTCACTAGCTTGTGCTGCCCTCAGCAAGAGGGGCATAACCTATGTGACAGGTTCTCTTTAACTCCCAGGCCTGAAAAGTAGTTAATGACCAGAACGTTTTTTTAGTCTTTGCCTCCTTGTGTTTCAACAGTTGTAACTATTTTATTTTTTCAATGACGCAGTTGGATGAGGCCTCGTTTTATTCAAAACTAGTTGTACTTTATGGGGGAATAGTTTAAGTTCACTTATAAATAATTGCAGAATTTTTTTAATTATAAAAAAAAATTTTTTTTGTTTTTTTACATTTTTTTTTACACTGTTCACATTTCACACGTAATAACTTGTTAGATTAATTCTACAGGTTATTATGGTCATGTGGATACCTAATATGTGCAGGTTTTTTTGTGTGTGTAATTTATGCACAATTATTTTTTTATTAAATATTTATTTTTATTTTAGTCTTTATTTTTTATTTTTTTTACACTTTTTATGTTTTTTTATGTTTTTTTTTTAATCCCCTGAAGGGAGAACTGTTTTACTTTTTTTTTTTTACACTTAGTAATGTATTAGCATATTCATATATGCTAATGCCTTATAATCTGTGTCAGTCTGACACAGGCAGTGATCAGGACAGCACACAGTGTGCCCTGGTCACTGGCTTAGTACACAGACAGCCCCGGGGCCACTCTAGGTCCCTAGGGCTCTGTGCAGCCGTTCCCCGAGCTCTGTCGGGTCACCAGGTGTTCCGATCACCCGACAGAGCTGGGGAAACTCTTTGATTGCGCTGCGGTAACGCACTGCCGCAATCAAAGGGTTAAAGCACCGGGTTGCGGAGGCTTCCTACACTGCCCGGTGTTCGCAGGGGATGCTCTGGGATCGGGGCTGTGTAGTACAGCCCCGATCCCAGCGCAGCTGCGGTGCCGGAAACCTCGAAGTCTACAGCGACGCCAAAAGACGTCGCTGTAGACGAACGACCCACACCAGCTGACGTCAAAAGTTGGTGGGCGGTCGTTAAGGGGCTAAAGGGATTGTCCAGAATATGAAAACAAATTGTTGTTTTTTTTCCAAAAAGAGCGCCACACATCTAGATTCAAAGATGGTGTTCACCTTCTCTATATTGAAATGTACAACCCAGCTAGCACTCATTCAGCTAGCTCGCCTATCCCTGAAGAGTGCCACACTTATTTTTGGGCTGTATCTGGTATCACTTTCTACCAAATTCATTTGAGTTGCAATACTAGAAGTAACCTGTGCACAGGGGTGGCGATGTTTCTGCAATAAAGCAGACACCTTTTTAGTAATGATGGGCAATCTCTTGTATGTTTTACTATCCAATAAAGGAAAAAATACCATTGCAGCTTTCTATACAAACATATCTCTGTATACCGCCACCGCGGGCTGAAGCTTATTAACGCAAGGCAGGTGAATATATACAAAGTGGAAATTATGCCTGCTGGGTAACATCACCGCTACGTGTGGTTTATTCAATCAACATCATTAGTAGTCAGTAGCAGACAGATCCAAGATACAAGTCACTTCCAAGACTGCTGCTTCCCTTTCACACTGCACATGTCAATAAATGACAAAATTAACCGACGGGAGAAATAGACACAGGTGGAGCTCAGCTTCCAGAGGTGCAAAGGGTGAATTTAAGAATTGAAGTATAACCTTGCAGAAGACCTACCAGAACGACAGCCGTGACACGCATAGGCCCAGCCAGTGACTGAACATTTTCTGTACAGATATGACAAATAGCAGAATACGAGCACATGACAACACCTGCCAAAATGCTGAGCGCCTGGTATCAGCACTTCAAAGATTATTTAATCATATAACAGCATGGAGCTCTAAACCATGGCAACAAAATGTACATCTCATCAGCTCGCTGCAAGTGAGATAAATGGAAATAATTGCCTGATTGGTTGCTATGTATTTCAAGTTAGGGGAATTTTTTCCTGCAAATCATCTAAAGGCAATGTCCACTTTTTCTAGACCACAATATGTTCACAGGGTGTCTACAGCAATCACTGGTTATCTTTGCGAGAGTTTAATTTGGAGTTAACGACCGCTCGCCGTCTTTTGGCGTCGCTGCAGACATCGGAGTTTGCGGCTCCGGGCGCCACAGCAGCGCCGGGAACGGGGCTGTACTACACAGCTCTGATCCCAGAGCATCCCCTGCAAGTACCGGGGAGCGGGGAAAACCTCTGCTCCCCGGTGCTCTAATCCTTTGATTGTCGCAGTTCGTCACCGCAGCGTAATCAAAGGGTTTCCCTGTTCTGTCGGGTGATCAGAACACCCGGTGACCCGACAGAGCTCAAGGAACGGCTGCACAGTCAGCCCTGGGGACCTAAAGTAGCCCCAGAGCTGTCTGTGTAACAAGCCAGTGATCAGGGCAGACTGTGAGCTGTCCTGATCACTGCCTGTGTCAGACTGACACAGATTATAATGTATTGGCATATATGAATATGCTAATACTTTACTAAGTGTAAAAAAAAAAAAAAAAGGAACACAGTTCTACCTTCATGGGATTTTTTTTTTAAAGGTAAAAAACATAAAAAGTGTAAAATAAATAAATAAATACTAAAATAAAAAAAAATTAATAAAAAATTATTGTGCATACATAACACAAAAAAAAAACTACACATATTAGGTATCCACAGGACTGTAGAATTAATCTAACATGTTACTAAGTGTGACATGTGAATGGTGTAAAAAAATGTTTAAAAATACAAAAACCTAAACTGTTCCCCCATAAAGTACAACTCGTCTCGAATAAAATGAGGCCTCATCCAACTGCGTCATTGAAAAAATGAAAAAAGTTACAGCCTTTGAAACGCAAGGAGGCAAAAACTAAAAAAAATGTTCTGGTCATTAACTACTTTCAGGCGTTCGGCTTAAGGGGTTAATTTCCCTGCAGGGCCTCCACAGGATGAATGGAGCATTACACAATTTCTATTGAAATCAATCAAGTTTCCATGCTGGGTCCTTCATGGTATAATGTGCCCTATTTTAGGTAATATATAAGGCTTCTCAACTCACTGCAAGTGAGACAACTGGAAAAAAATTGCCTGATTGGTTGCTTTGTATTTCAAGCTAGTGGAACTTCTTTAAATTGTTTAAAGGCATTGACCACTTTTTGTAGACCTTAAAATGAATACAAAGTGGCCTCCAGCAATCACTTGTCTTCTTTGGGAGAGTTTAATTTGGAGTTTAATTTCCCTGCAGTGCCTCTGCAGGACGAATGGAGCATTACACCATTCCCATTGTAAGCAATTGAGTGTCCATGTATTGCATGGTCATGCTGGGTCCTCCAAGGTGATAGGTGCTTTACTTTTGCTAACAAATAAGGCTTTTCCAGCTCAATGCAAGTAGGATACATGGAAATCATTGCCTGATTGGTTGCTATGTATTTCAAGCTAATTCAATTTCTTCCCACAAGTTATTTTAAGGCAATGGCCATTTTTCTAGATCATATGATGATCACAGAGTGTCTGACAGCAATCACTTGTTATCTTAGGTAGACTTTAGTTTGAATTTTAATTTCCCTGCAGTGCCTCCACAGGATGAATGGAGCATTACACCATTTCTATTGAAATCAGTGGAGTGTCCATGCTGGGTCCTTCAGGGTATAAGGTGCCCTATTTTAGGTCATATATAAGATTTCCCAGCTCACTGTAAGTGAGATAAATGCAAAAAAAAAATCTCGATTGGTTTCTTTTTATTTCAAGTTCTATTCATAGCCTCCATCGAAGATTCTGTCAAAAATAACGGAAAAAATAGTGCAGCATGCAGCTCCACCATGACAGAAACCTGACAGACTTCATTATAACCAGTAGGGTCTGTCGAGCACTGTTGGTGTCCGTCATGTAACAGGTCCGGCACTACTTCTACAATACAGATTACTTCTCCAAACTAAGCCTCAGCTATTCTACATCTGTAAATTTACAATGGAGTTTTATCACTCTCTTTATCATTTGGGTGTGTTGCTATAAAGTTTGACACTGCAAGCATTGATTGGACAATTTGCAAGATATAAGGTAGAGATTAGTGTATTCAACTTAAAAGGGTTTTCTCACTACAAAGATTAGCCTTCAACCTGAAGGGACAGTTAAATGAAGACTTTTTCTGAATACATTGATTATTAAAGGGGTTTTGCCACGATCTAATGTTGACGTGGATCCTCCAAAATGGGTATTTAATCACTTTTCTAAATATATGTCATTACAAAAAGTGAAGCCTGTGAAATCTACAGATTGCTCAGTCCCCCTTAGTTTCCTGAACGTTTACATTAGACACGACCAGGAGCTGACAGGTTCTGATCTGGCCGCGCTTGCGTGTTTGCACTTCTTATCTGATGACAGGGAACATAAATGATCGTGCAAGGGGCTGGGGAGAAAGTGCAGTGTATGAGTCTTTTTGCTGTATAGAGAATCCACTGTTGTAATGTTATTATTTGAGTAAACTTCAGAGACGCTCCCTGCTTCCTCGCTCTCTGCTCACCCCCCTCCCTCTCACCCCTGCAGCGTTCATGACTCAACATGCTTTGTTTATATTTTCTCCTGAGCAGATAAGAGGTAAGGAACTCACTTCGTGGCAAAACCCTTTCAAAGTCATAGATTTGAATTTAGTCCTGAGATAAGATACATTTTATGTGCTTTGAGTGCTCCCAGGTTGCTGTGGTTACCTGGTTGCCTGACCATAACTCTGTTATCTGATTAGATCAGAGAGCAGGGAGTGACATCACCATGGACAAACAGCTCAGTCCTGAGCAAACTAATTATCTGTAACAAGATTACAGATAAGCAACTGTTTTCAGTCCTCACAGCACAGGTACCTTTTGTTTAATGAAGAGATAACATCTTCTGCACTTGTCAGTGTAACAGGTCAGCTAGAAGCAGAAGAAAACCCTTTAATACTATTCACTTAGTCTAATGTTACATCAAGACCATATCAAAAATTTAATTTATAGAAATGGTCATATGAGCCCATGAAGAAGGAGAAAGACTGGCATATGTCGTTGTCATCCTATGCTGGCACAATTTATTGTAAAGGTGTCCTGAATGGTGACCATATTGGTTGATCCAGAATCAGGAGGTAGGAAGCATTTGGCATGTGGAGCCCTCTTACATATCCCAACAAAATGACCAAAGAACATAAAGAACATAAATGTGAAGCAAAAGCAAGTAAAGTATGTACAGTATGTAATAAAATACAGAGTACTCACCAACACTTGTAATTTTCTGGCCACTGAGATCCTGCAGTAGGGCTCCTATAGCTGGGTTCTGTCTGGAATATAACTCATACCGATTGATTCCAATGTGAAACTTTAACCAGTTGGGATAGGAGTCTACATGAGCTTCTCCGGTAGGTAAGAAATCTTCCTCCTCAGTTGCCTCAATCCCCACATGTTGCCTGTGGATAAGGATAAATACTGTTAAATGGTGGAGGAATATAGAAGAAGGTCACCACTTGCATCCGATGGCCATGGCTATAAATCAAGATGGGTGGTCTTAAAGGGGTTTTGTCACAATGTAATGTTGACGTAGGATTCTCCAAAATGGGTATTTATTAACTTTTCTAAATCTATGTGATTACAAAAAGTGAAGCCTTTGAGAGCTACAGCATTGCTTAGTCCCTCTTAGTTGCCTGAAAGTTTACATTAGACACGACCAGGACACTGACAGAAGCTGATCTGGCCGCACTTGCGTGTTTGCCCTTCTTATCTGATGATAGGGAACTTGAAGGAGCTTGCAAGGGGCTGGGGAGAAAGTGCAGTGTATGAGGCTGTCTGCTGTATAGAGAATCCAATGGTTGTAATGTAATTATTTGAGTAAACATTGCAGATGCTCCCTTCTTCCTCGCTCTCTGCTCACCCCTCGCCCTCTCACCCCTGCAGTCGTTCATGATGCTGCATGCTTTGTTTATATTCTCTCCTGAGCAGATAACAGGTAAGGAACTCACTTCGTGGCAAAACCCTTTTAATAGACATCTGTGTAAGAAGATAACTGAAGGGGTTGTCCAAGGCTGGTATTGTAAGAAAATGTGATTGAGCTGAATTGCTAAAGGCAGCCCGTGGGCCAGAGTGGCAGATTTTTTTTCTAATCCTGGACAATCCCTCTTAGCTGCACTTCAAATTGGATTTTCATCATTCTCCACCCAAGTCATAAGAACAAGGGTCCAGGAAGATGTGATCTTTACTGCTGTTTGGCAGGGTCTGGAAACTTTAGAACTGTAGAACTGCTGTCGTTGACCCCAGGTAATGCAATAACAAAATGGGGAACTGCTATATTATCAAAGCAAGAATTTCAACATTCACTACCTTGGTCCTTCACCTGAAAGGAAGGAAGGTAGGAAGATGTTTTCTTTGCTCAGGTCTAGCATCACAGCCTTCCTGTGGACTACCTATATTACGATTCCTTTCTGCTGGATACAGGTGGTCTCACCTCTGGTTGCAGCCTAGGTGAATGGACCTTTTTGAATTGCCTGGGGAGAGATCTGCCCCCATTTTACAATAAATTAGGTGAGTGTGCATGTTACATTGATCAGCACTACTCATTTTAGTAAAAGGCTACACAAGGATTGCACCTGTCTCTCATTTTTTATCTTCCATATCACATCAGAAGACTTGCTTGAATGTCATAGTTGGCGGCAAAGGGGTTGTCTCACTACAAGAGTTGTTTTCTATGTTTAAGATCTTGCAAAAAAAAGTCACTTTTCAACACATGTCCATTAACAGTGTCCTACCTATTCCGAGATATCCCCTCTTGTATGGGCTGCATCAGCTCCTTAGGTCGCTATAGCTACAGACCTGTTTGATCTCTTCTGATAGGCTGCCAGTGCTGGTTGCTATAGCTACTGACCTGTTAGATCTCTTCTGATAGGCTGCCAGCACTGGTCACTATAGCTACAGCCCTGATGTTTTCAGCAGCTCATCACTGCAGACCAATAATAGCCAGTAGAAGCCAGTAAACACTGAATTTAAAAAATGAAACCAAGAAAACAGGACTTAGGTGAGATGAATCAATGTAGTGAGACAACCCCCTTAAAGGGATTGTCCAATTTTTGGAAAAATAAATAGTAAGGAACTGGTGCCCAATAAAACCAAAAAAACGTATTCTCACCTTTCTCACTCCAATTCCAGCACTGGTCCTCCCTGGTCTTCCGTGCACTTTATTCTTCTGGCGGGACGTCACCGAAGCAGACACTGATTAGCTGCAGTGGTAACATGCCATTGCCTTAAATCCCCGTTCTGAAGTGAACCGGTAAACCGGAGAGACATGTGACAACTGCAACCAATCAGCGACCACTACAGTGACTTCCTGCTCGGTAAACATAAGACTGGAGGGACGTGGCGCTGGATCGGTGGAAGGTGACAATAAACTTTTTTTCATTTTATTCAACAAAGTAGCTGATAAACTGGAAAACTCCTGTACGTTTTTCTAAAGTTTGAAGGCTCAAGAAAAATAAATCACTGAAATATGTCCTTGGACTGGTGGAGAGATTGGGTTTATATAATGATCATATAGGGCCACATGTATTAAACTGTTTAGGTCTAAAACTCACTCTTTTGCCCATAGTAACCTATAGGCAAAAAAGTGAGTTTTAGACCTAAACAGGTTCATACAAGTGGCCCATAATGTATACAATTTCATATATTCTTCCATTGGTATAAGATACTTTGTTAACAAAAACAAAAAACAAAAAAAAACAATGACCACAAAGTATCATATTTATCCTTTCACAAAAGATGAATTTCCTTTATTGTGGGTAACACATTAGATGTGTAGATAAGAACATTCGCATAGCACGATATACTACAGAATAAGGCAATGCAAAGATTAATGCAGACTCGTTAGAATTTCCCATGAGGCTTTCCATGTCTGAGCTACATTCCCTAATGTTCCCTATCTACATAAGCTCCTAAGACTTACAGAAGGTAGTGCTACAGACCTGAGGACATCAGTCTATCGCACTGCCCATATAACTTGACTTTATCTTGTTCATGCACCATTAAAGTAGGTTCCTTGCATAGTTGAGGAGTTTCATCTAAATTGTGTGTTCTGGCTTTGAAATCCCCTAGGAAAAGCAGGAATTCAAGGTTTCAAAATAAACCGAACACTGTGTGCTATTCCTAGCAGAAAATAAGTTATATTAAAGCAAGGGAAGAAGCAAAAACATCCTTACAAACCAACTGAGTAGCAGGAGTGTAATTGCAAGAAGTTGCACCCGAGCCCTAATGCTTATAGAGGTCCAAAGCCCCCTCTACCACATATTAGAAGCGCAGAGCTATGAGTAACACAGGATCGGAGGGCCCTATTATGGCAGCGCCTCGAAACTTCACGATACCTCTATAGACAACAGTATTTTTTCCATTGGTTATTGCATCACTCTTGTACCCTACAAGAATATGAACATATTTCCACTGAGTCAGTCTTTGTGGCTGGGGTGGGGCTCCCAAATGGGCCTTGCCTTTCTATCCCATAGGAAGTATGGAAGGCAGAGGTGCAAAAAGCACTTAGACCCTTTTCCCCTAATTAGAGGGACAGATAAAAGCAGCAGTAGAATATAGGTTCCTTTAAAGGGGTTGTCTCACTACACTGATTCATCTCACCTCAGTGCTGTTTTCTTGGTTTCACTTTGAATTCAGGGGTGTGTTAACTGGCTTCTACTAGGCTGCAGTAGAAGCCAGGTCTGTAGCTATAGCAACAAGTGCTGACAGCCTAGCAGGAGAGATCAAACAGGTCTGTAGCTATAGCAACCTGAGGAGCTGATGTAGCCCATACAAGAGGGGATATCTAGGAATAGGTAGGACACTGCTAATGGACATATATTGCAAAGTGACTTGTTTTTGCAAGATCTTTAACATAAAAAGCAATCCTTGTAGTGAGACAACCCCTTTAACCCCCTGATACATAGGTGAAACGCGCGTCGGGGTGCGGGTGCAAACAAGTTTTTGAGTCCCCCTACTCCTAGTTATAGGTACTTATGTAATCATGTTCAATGATAATTTATGATAATATTTATGATTGACTCTGCTTGTTGTCCCATTGTTTGTTAGTTTTGTCGTCTTGTTGTTTATTTATTTAATTAATTATGTTTTTTCTTTGTTCTTTGAATCGTTTTTGTTTTTGAATTTTAGAATTAATTATGAATAAAGATTTATATACTTTTTATTTTTTGGTATTAAATCCTCTTTTTTCTTGGTTTAATGTAGTATTTTGAGTGATATTACCAGCTTATTTTCATTGATGGTTCTTCTTGGAAACCTGGTCCAATGTATCTACGAGTCCTGTGTGTGTTATGTATGAAAACTGTTTAGGTCTAAAACTCACTTTTTTGCCCATAGTAGCCTATGGGCAAAAAAGGGAGTTTTAGACCTAAACAGTTTTCATACATGTGGCCTATAGTGTTCCTATTCTATCATAAGGTGAGTGAGAACACAAAAATGTCTACCTCTGTACTGTGAATTTAGTACGATAAAGAATATTGACGAGATGATACAGCGGTTAAACGAGTGAATCCCAGGAAGTAAAATGTAAAGGCTTTATTGGAAACAATTTAAAGAGCCAGCATCCTCATGAAAAACCAAGCCACAGCTAACGCGTTTCGGGTTACGGGGCACCCTCAATATTAGCAAGGATTCTTTTTAACTGTGAATTTACTACATTTATATGACAATATTAAAGGGAATGTGTCATCAAAAATGACTTATTGTTTAACTCACATTTTAATGTTAAACACATATTTTAGGAATTTTTAGTTATTTTTAAAAAAAATTTCCATATCACTTTCAATATTTTTTAATAATTCTTAAGTCCTGCAGTTTTCACTTTGGCCACTAAGCCTAATAATAGTCTGACACTTCCTGTTCTGTACAGAAACATTCTCAGTTGTCTGCTCATTATCAGCACAAGCAGGGTTATACTGAAAGGTGACACCAGTGTGAATAGATAACACAGGATCCACCAGTCACAAGAGGAGATAGTCACAGTTCACCCTTTCACCTCCCTGCACAGTGACTTTTTCCCAGGTCACAGAGCATGACTAGAAAACGCTCCTAAAGAAGTCAATGGGACTGAGTCAGTCTTAAGTCTCCTATGTGCATGAAGCTACTGTAAAGCATCTCTCTGACTACTGTTAAAGTGGTGCAAACAAGGCCTAGTGGCCAAAGTGAAAACTGCAAGACTTAAGAATCATTAAAAAATATTGAAAGTAATATGAAAAGTAAAAAAAAAAACAACCAAAAATTCCTAAAAAATGTGTTTAACATAAAAACAGGACTTAAACAATGACGCATTTTTTGATTACACATTCTCTTTAAGCAATGTTAACATCTGGCAATTATTTTGCTGAGATACTTATTAACATTTACAGTTTTTTTGTCCTAATTCAGAGACAAGTCCCCTATTCAGAACCTTTATCTAAGGAAAATAAAGCTCTTCATGACCTAACGTAGCTACAGGGACACAACAGAAAACAGAGTCAGGTACCAGTATCTCTAACAAAGGGTTCTTTTTAGCCCTCATTGGTATATAATAAGGTTTAATAGTTTAACAGTTTAACCAAACCTTTGTCATTTCTACGGAGATACTCCACTGATTTAAGAGGGGCTGTGTAATACTTTATTTTCCGTCTGGTGGCGCCACACTTGAACATTTGACACCAGATTCTAGCATAGATTACAGTTAAAGGGGTTGTCTCATCTCAAAGTTTCCTAGGATGCATGAATGAAATAATGCTGCTTTGCTCTGTCACTTCCTGGTCAAGCTGTCTGTAATTAGCATATGAGCTCCATGTATTCAGACTTCTCTGTTTATTATGTTTATTAGTCTAGATTATGTTTATTAGTCTATATTTATCCTGTCATGGCACCACACTTGAACACTTGACGCCAGATTCTAGCATATATTACAGTTAAAGAGGTTGTCTCATCTCAAAGTTTCATAGGATGCATGAATGAAATAATGCTGCTTTGCTCTGTCACTTCCTGGTCAAGCTGTCTGTAATTAGCATATGAGCTCTGTGTATTCAGACTTCTCTGTTTATTATGTTTATTAGTCTAGATTAGCTAAATTACTTTCTACCAGGACAGGAGAAGCTGCTGAACTAATGTAAACAATAGAGTAATTACTGTCTTTTGTCTTTTGGCTCTCACTGCCAGCCATGACCTGTTTGATGAGGTCACTCTCTGCTATCAGATAGAACAAACAGCAGGGGAGAAGAAGTACACAGGTCGGTCACTTGGGAAACTAGAAAGTCCTCAGAACGTGATAAAATCATCTGTAGCTCCTTAACAAAAAAAGATGAACAAAGCAATATATTCGGAAAACGTCTTCATTTAGTTTTCCCTACATTTTGAAAGCTATTCTTTGTAGTGAGACAACCCCTTTAACTGTTGGGGATGCAAAAACCAAGACTACCCATGATCGGCTTATTGTCAGCAGATGCTTCTAATACTAAGGCTGCGCCCATACAGCATTTGTAAAGTACTGGTTTGATTCTCTAACAGAATCCAATGGTATTTTACTAGTTTTTTGGTTTATTTTTTTACGATTGTTTTACTGTTGTTTTACAGATGCAGCAAGCCCATTGACAGTTAACTTTACTTCTTGCGCAAAAAATCTGACGGAAGAATGTACATGTTTCAAGTTTTTTGCAAAGCCATTGGTTTTGATGTCCGACCTCAGAAAGTCCAAACATGTAGACTACAGCTCACATTTTCTATTGAGGTCCATGGGGATGGTCGACAGTTGGATTTTCACTGGTTTCAAAATCCGTGTGAAAATCTGTTTGTAAAACCGTGCAGACAGACTCTTAGGGCTTTTTCCAAAGCAGATGCCCCCTTAAATGTTTTTTCTAATTTTATTTTGTTCTAAAACCTAGTGTATATTAATATTGATTGAGGAAAACAGGTTGAAGCCATCACATCCCTTTCTCATTAACAAATATTTCCTAATCGTGTTACACATCAGATTCAGGATAAAGATAAATTTGGTCTCAATCCGAGGGCTTTGATTCCGGTCAGCCGAAATGGGTTTTTGTTGATATTAGCCAATAATCAACCATAACCCAATTGGGTTTATGGTTAGGATTTTTTACTGTTTTGTTAGGATTAGCTTCCCTTTATGCGGGGGGTTCCTTCTGTGCTGCTCTCTTTCTTACATCACTCACGCTCCGACATCATTTTCGGTCTGATATTGGCCCGGAAGTGACATCAAAGCAAGAGCATCACAGGACCGCAATGAAGAGGTAACATAACTCTTACTGAACTTACTAATTCAGGCCGGCCTTAATTAAAGTGCTTGAATTTGAGGAGAATTTGACCCGAATCTGAAGCATAGCACTAGTAGGAAACCTTAGGTTGGGGTTGTGGTTAGTGTCAGGGACAGTTTGGGTTTGGTTAAACCAGTGTCGAACGGAAGAGGGAAAGGTCCGAGCAACACTATTTCCTACCATGTATGAGCACTGTTGTATGACTATAATGAGCAATATAATCCTTGAATAGAGGATTTTTCTTAAAGGTTCCACTATAAAATGAAAATGATTAAGTGATGTCCGGTAATAATCAAAACCACAACCCCTTCACCTTTTATCATAAATATTTTTCAGAATTGGTTGATTGGGGGTCATGTAATCATTATGATGGTCGTCATATTTCCCTGAAATGTTCAATCCCAATTAACATCAAGTAATGTATTGGACAGCACAGTAATCCTTAATAAATTTTCATCAGGATCACCTTAGTGCATCAGACGGCCAAATGGAAGCAGTCCCACCTTCTCTTCAAGTACTCCAAAAAACGATACAGAGGGCATCAACATAGGTGTCCTTTATTTAAGATCCCAGTGCAACAGCATAACAGCAACATTTCGACTCACATCCTGAGTCTTTATCAAGCTAAAGACTCAGGATGTGAGTCGAAACGTTGCTGTTATGCTGTTGCACTGGGATCTTAAATAAAGGACACCTATGCTGACGCCCTCTGTATCCTTTTTAATTTTCAATCCCAATTCATTCAGTGAGTACACAACTGTTCCCATAGTAATTAATTACAATTGTGTTTTTGGGATAGCTGACTACACTGTAGTTAAATTAAAGGTTCCACTTTAAAAATCTTGGGTGACATGTATGAACGGGGCTGCGCCAGTATTCCGGTGTCCTTTCAGCCCAAAAACACTTAAAAATTAGGCACACTTCAAAATTAGGCGCATTTTGCAGCGGCACATTGTAATGCGCCTAAGATGTGGGGGTGTTCTGGAGGCGTGTTGCACCACAACCGTATGATTCTACACATTCATGACTGGAGGACGGCAAAACTAGGCGCATTACTGCTGGAACTGGTAGACCAGGTTACAAGTGAGTTGTAGTGGAACTAGAATGCACCAAATCTATGACCCCCAGAAGAACAGGCTCATACATTCTGGTGCATTCTACACTGCTTTAAAGCTATTTAGAACTGGCTTCTATGTGCCCAGATCTTACATGTCGACCCTTGTGTTACTGTCTTCTTCACTTCTGTGGGAGACCAAATTGTCTGTAGACTCTAAGTCACAATGAAAGGCTATGGTGCTTAGTTTTTTATGGCTTAGTATAAAAATTTAGAATAAATTTGTAATTAACCATCAGATATTGGATATATCCTTTTGGTTTATAATAGCTATACCAATGACCAGCTTTTAACAGAATAATGAGTATAAAGTTATGGTCTCCTATAGCACCTGCCACGCGGCCAAAAATTACGTGGTTGTGCGGTTTGGTGCAATTTTCAAGTTAGTTGTTAAGGGTCACATGGTTTAACCAGTAAAAATTGTGAGTCCATAAGGCGCTTTTCATCAATGGATGTATAATTTTTGTAGTTTTTACTCACAAATCTGTTCGCCCACTATTTGAGGCCATGTCTGTGATGATACAACCATGCAATTCCAATTTGAGGTCATATACAAGTGCATTTCATCTATAGGTTACTATATTATTGTCTTTTATGATTTTCATCTTTAATTGGGTTTCATGAACATTGTAACCAGTGAAATATCATTAAATTGATTAATAACATGTCCACTGTAAATCCTTTTTATACAAGGCTTTATTATAGAGGTACATATATAAGTGACAATGGGCCTCCACCACACCTCCTGAATCCACCACTTACTTGTTGGCCACCATCTCCACCAGGGTTTATCCCATACTTACCAACTCTCCCTGATTGTCAGGGAGAATCCCTGAAAAGGGGGAGTCCTGCTGTTCTCCCTGAGGAGTTGGTAAGTCTCCTGCTATGGTAGGTTGGCAACAAACCTGGGGATGGTCCGCCAGGGATGGTTTTACTGCCGGGGGCCAGTGCTGGTATTTTATTTGTACCCGCCATATCAAGTACTTGTAACTTTTAGAATAGACTCTTGGGCATGCCTACTAGAGTATGTTCACACGGCTTATTTGGACGCTGTTTGGACTTTGATTTTTAAGCGCCCAAAACAGCATCAAAACCTCGCCTGAAACGCACTTCTTCAGAAAAGGTTTTAGATGAGGTTTTGGACGATGTTTCCACCCATACAAATACAAATACTATATACATTAGTGCAGCATATATGGCTGAAAAGGACCAAACATAGTCACAAGTTGACAATGTTTGGTCGGTTTTAGCCTAAGCCTATATGGCAGCTAAACCACTTTATACATCTGAGTACTTTTTCTTACTGGCTGTGGGTTGTTCTGTATATAGCGGTGGTGCCAGGGTAAAGCATCATGAGATACTGCCCTGACATCACTTGGTGCATAGGGACCACATTGTAGCTCGGCTCTGAAGGAAAGCTGATTGATGTGGTGTCACCCAGCTTGGATGCTGGTTAGGACATCCAACGTCCAGTAAAGCTAAAGGATACCACATCCCTTATCAGCTTTCCTCCAAAGCTGCTACAGAGATGTGACAAAGGAGTGTGGCTTTGTGCAAAAGAGGGTGTGTCCAAGGGAGTGTGGCCCACTCAAACCTTCAAGACGGCAAGCTGCAATTCAAAATCTCCCTGAAGGCTACTTCCAAAAGTTTGCATGTATGGTTTATCCCAACTTTGTCAGGCCCTGAAGAAGTTCTCACATCAAACAATATAAGGCATAGAGGCCAACCTCTTCTTTGCCCCCATTCTCCAGGAGCACCATAGCAGCTAAATGATGTGCTTTTATGGAATGTACACCCTTGGCCTTATATTGGACAGCATGGGAAATCTCTCTCTCTTGGCCTTATATTGGATGACATAGGAAATATCTCTCTTTTACTGCTGTGTCTAGAACAATGAGTGACTGAATTAACCTTCAGGGCACGATAGGTAAAAGCAATTAAGAGCTAACAGCTGAAATTTTATTTTCAATTACTGTACATCTATAATCTAAAAGCCATTAGCAGGCTGGAAAAAAAAAAGAGACCAGGAGAAGTGGCAGCTGCAAATATTGAATTAATGTCTCCATATGACATGCTAGGAGTGGGTTATAGCATGAGATAACAGAGCCATGGGACATCAAAGACCATCGATTTGGCCAGGCCCGGTCCTGTTTGTAGGGCAGGACCCGTGCATTGGATAAATGGTTTATTGTACGTGATGGATCTGCCCATGGCTTTAATTAAGATCCTCCAATTATCTCGTTCTTGCATAGAAAAGTTCAATGCAGCTGTTCCAGACAATATGGTGTCAGCTTGCTTGAGAGAGGGAGCTGTTGTTCTACAGTCAGCAGACCTAATGGTTGTATTATTACTATAATCGCTCTTATTTGTATCCCTGAAGGTCCCTTTAGCTCGTATTTGACCAAGGAAGCCCGTGAAGGGTTAATCAATGAAGGGCAATGAGAGCCATGGTTAAAAATTAAAAAATACTGGCAAAATCCTGAGATATTATCAGTCTCAGTACGGGCTTATTTACCTGGACTCTACGGCAGGGAAAATAAAGGTTAAAGTTAACTGATCTGTTGCACAATTGGTCAGTGGGTAGACGCTGCTTCATTGTGCTATATTAATCTACTCTCTGCTCTCCTCACTCCCCCCTCCAGATTGACCTACTTACCTTTTCTGAATGAGACAAACACAATCCCATAATGCAAAGTGTGTACATTGAAATGCATGGGGGGGGGGGGGGTACTTGTATCGTATGTGATGGGAGCTAATTGAAATGTTACTTACAAATATGGATAAAATGTAGTATAATTATTCATTAGGATGATTTGTATCTACAGCTGCATCAGAACCACACAATTCAGGTGTGTGCACCACAGGAGCTCCTGCCACCCCCTGTACCATACTCGGGAGCATAAAAGCTGAGGAACAGGGAGATGATTAGTGAGGTCCTCCTAAGATAGTACCTTTGTAGGGTTAAAAACTAACCACCTGCTTTCCGGGGTGAGACCCTGCCATATACTACCTTCCCATATCTCAAACCCCGGTGAGAGTGCATGAGGGATGGGGGATGATATTGGGGAGAACTGCAGTCAAAGCAGGTGGTCACTTATGATGTTCTCCCCCTGATTTATGTGACCTCATTAACCCTTTAAAGCTGCTATTTTAAAAGTTATCACTGGACGGACCCTGCAAATATCTCCATGTCTCAGCGTCCAAACCTCTGTGAAAGTGCCTGGGGGATGGGAGGGGATTTTGGGGCTAACTGCATTCATAGCAGGTAGTTAACTATGACCTTCTTTCCCAACTTACAAAATACAGGTTCTATGTGGCCTTCATGGGGACTCTCCTAAGAACCTCCGCTTTGAGAACCCTATGAGAGAGGATCCGAATAATGGTCAAAAATGTCTCCTTTTGGACTTATTAACCCTTTGAAGTTGCTATTTTAATAGTGAATAAAAAGCTCCGTTAGAAGGAACCTGTCAAAGATCTCCTGTATCTCAGCTTCCAGACCTCTGTGAGAGTGCATGGGGGGATGGAGGGGATATTAGGGTTCACGGCTTTATTTGGAATTGCCTATTAACCCTTTAAATCTGCTATTTTAATAGTAATTACCAGAATGAAAACCCTGCTAAACCTCTCCTATATCTCCTGAAGTGTGAGCTCAAGGGCCGGGACGACAGGAAGGTAAAGGTAGGTGACCACCTAGGGTGCCCCTTCATCCCAGGCAGGAAGGGGGCACAAGGAGGCATGGATGGGGCTAAATTCTTTCATTGGAAGTATCCCTATGTGCCTTGTTTGCCTAGGGCACCAGAATACCTTATCCCAGTCCTGGTGACATCAGTGTAAAAGAGTCAATTACAGATGATGCTCAATATAGTTTTTTTTTGTTTGGACTTATTAACCCATTAAAGTGGCTATTCTAGTAGAGAATAAAATTAGGACCCTGCTAATCAGAATGAGGAACCTGCCAATTGTCTCCTATAGCTCAGACACCAGACCTCGGTGAGAGTGCCCAGGATTGAAAAGGATATTGGGGTTAATGGCTGTTCTTCCCCATCTTACAAAATGCTGGCTTTATTTGGACTTATTAACCCTTTGAAGCTGCCATTTTCACAGCAATCACCAGAATGAAGACCCTGCTGCACAGCTCCTGTATCTCAGCTCCCAGAGCTCTGTGAGTATCAGAGTGATGGAGTAAGTCACAAATAATGTGCAGAATAGTGGACTTTTTAACCATTTAAAGCTACTATAATAACAGTGAATGACGACCATGAGAATGAGTACCCTGCAAACCATCTCCTATATCTCAGCTTCCAGACTCTGTGAGAGCACATGGGGATGATCGTGGATATTGGTGTTGGCTACATTTAGAGCAGGTGGAGTGCCAATAGGGCAGTACGGGCAGTACTCCTGTCAGGGGCCCTAATCAAAAGGGGCCCGCTGATATGTTAAAAAATAGGAACTAGTAATGGGTGGGGGCCCCATTTGATTTGGCTGTATGGGGCCCTGAAACGGTTAATGATAGGTGACTGAGGTCAGCTCTGTGGTTATCTGTGGTGTTCTTCCCCTGACATAGAAAATACTGGCTTGATTTGAACTTATTAACCCATTGAAAGCTGCTATTTTAATACTAAGTACCAGAAGGAAAACCCAAACATCTCCTATATCTCATCTGCCAGAGCCTTGTGGGTGCAGCATCAGGATAATGAAGTTAGTTACAAATTATGTTTAAAATAATGGCTCCATTTCAATGCATTAACCCCTTAAAGCTGCTATGTTAAGAGTGATCAATAGAATTAGGACCCGGCTTAACATCTCCTATATCTCAGCTTCCAGAACCCTTTAAGTGTGGCATCAGGATCACCAATCAAATTATAACTGATGTTTAAAACGGTGACTCCCTATGGGCTTATTAACCCTTTACAATTATTCCATTTAATAGTGACTGATAGTCACCAAGATGAGGACCGTGCCAAACATCTCCCATATCTCAGCTCCCAGGCCCCTGTGATGTGGCTTCTAGATAACAGAGATGGGAACAAATTACATTCAAAATAGTATCTCCATTTGGTTTTATTAACCCTTCAAAGCTGCTATTTCAATGGTGAAAGAAATGTAAGTACTGTGTCAAACAGCTCCCTAGATCTCAGCTCCTAGAATGGTCAGATTTTAAGCATCCTCCTGATTTAATAGAATACTTATATATGGGTAGACAAGATACTGTATAATCGGGTACTCCCAACTCCCATGTGTCTTCCTATGGGCTTATTAACCCTTTACAACTGTTCTATTTAATAGGGACTGATAATCACCCGGATGAGGACCGTACCAAACATCTCCCATATCTCAGCTTAAAGGCCCCTTTGATGTGGCTTCCAGATAACAGAGATATGAACAAACTATTTTCAAAATAGTGTCCCCATTTGGTTTTATTAACCCTTCAAAGCTGCTATTTCAAAGGCAAAAGAAATTTAAGTTCCCTGTCAAACAGCTCCCTAGATCTCAGCTCCCAGAATGGTCAGGTTTTAAGCAGCCTCCTGATTTCATAGAATACTTTTATATGGGTAGACAAGATACTGTATAATCGGTTACTCCCAACTTCTGTGTGTCTTCATATGGGCTTATTAACCCTTTACAACTGTTCTATTAATAGTGAATTAAAACCACCCGGATGAGGACCGCTCCAAACATCTCCCATATCTCAGCTCCCAGGCCCCTTTGACATGGCTTCCAGATAACAGAGATAGGAACAAATTATGTTCCAAATAGTGTCCCGATTTAGTTTTATTAACCCTTCAAAGTACTATTTCAATGGTGTAAGAAAACCCCCAATTTGACTTCCCTGTCAAACAACTCCCTCAATCTCAGCTCCCAGAATGGTCAGGTTTTAAGTAGCCTCTTGATTTAATAGAATACTTTTTTATATGGGTAGACAAGATACTGTATAATCCGGTATTCCTGACTCCCTGTGTCTTCCTTTGGAATTATTAACCCTTTAAAACTGTTCTTTTAATAGTGAATTATGATCACCCGGATGAGGACCGCTCCAAACATCTCCCATATCTCAGCTCCCAAGCCCCTGCGATGTGGCTTCCAGATAACAGAGATGGGAACAAATTACATTCAAAATAGTGTCTCCATTTGGTTTTATTAACCCTTCAAAGTACTATTTCAATGGTGAAAGAAAACACCCAATTTGAGTTCCCTGTCAAACAACTTCCTCAATCTCAGCTCCCAGAATGGTCAGGTTTTGAGCAGCCTCCTGATTTAATAGAATATTTCTATATGGGTATACAACATAGTGTATGGTTTGGCACTTACCATTCCTGGTTTTCAGCAGCTTTGGGGTTAAACCTGATGTCACTGTTCACATTAAACAAGACATCATCTTCGGTGAGCTCAGGAACCACACTTTTGTACAGAGGATGCTGGAAGAGGGCGGCCAGCCTGGAGTGGCCGAGCCCAGGCTGGGGCTTCCTTATACTTCCATTTTGGATTAACTGTTTATTGTTCAAGTCTTTGTTAATTTCTCGCTGCTCCAGTTTTTTAAAAGAGTCATTTTTGTCCATTATTCCAGTGATTTTCTCCAGCGAGTGCGACGTCAGGTTGGAGCTGGGATCACTGCTGAAGTCTTGTAGGATCCTCAGCGTGTGTTTATTAGGCCACCCTGATTCAGCGGTATTCTTGGGTCTCTGTTTCGCCCAGTCCTCATTGAGATTGTGAGTACAGGAGCATCCTGCCTCTCCATCACTCCTGGTGGCTCTCTTCTCCAGCTTTGGTAGTAGGTCTATCATAATATGCATTGTGCAAGCAATCAAGAACACCATCAAGATCAACACCCTGAACTTGCGAACTAAAATCATCTTCATTTTCCAATTTTTATTAAATTATAATTTTCAAATTTTTTTGCACCAAACTTGTAAAAAGCTTTTTCACAGAAAAAGCGGATTAAGCAATAGAAAAGAATTTCCAGATTACCAGGTAATCTCTGCTAAATCTACCAGATAATAGGATAAGAATAATCTAAATATAAATTAAAGTCTTCCTCTGTGTCGCTTCTTTTGACAATGCAGAAAATAAGGAAAAATAGAAGGAGTCTCGAGTTTCGGTGCAGCCTTAATGTAATGGGATGATTTTTTTTTTTTTTTTTAAAGGGATGGATCGTAGATTGGAGAAGACAGTGGAATGTGTAGGGAAGGCGAGGAGGATATTAGCAGGGGAGAAGCATGGGTTTATGAGATGAATACAACAATCCGGAATGTTTGGCTGGATACGACACGGCTCTGCTTCCCATCCTCGGCGAGCTGACCCCTTGGCAGGACCATCCAGTTCTTCAGAACCATCGGCGTGGCGGCGTAAGTTCTAGTAAAGATCCAGATCTCTTCAGGCACCGGGGTCCAGGGTGCTGTCACAAATCAGGGCTGTTTGATCCGACATCCAAGCAGCCTTGGCTGCCCGTGGACATTTCTGCTACACAAGCTGGAATAATATGACACAAAGAAGGGAGTGCAAGCTGGGATTGTGCTGCTGGCTTCTTGGCAGTCATTTGATTCCTTGGTTCATGTCAGCTTGGGGAGCGGGGAAGGAGGGAGAGAAAAGAAAAAGGACAGAATGGAGGTGAAAAGGAGAAGGGAAGGTCTTTGGCAGGTGCAGACTGAAATCCTCTTTCAGCTGAAAGCAGTAGACTGGTTGAACTAGCAATGCTGCAGCTCCAGCCTTCTGTGGGTGTGTTAAATATCATGAGCAAGCCATGGAGCCGGCCTTCCACACGTCACACCGAGGAGATTGGCTAAATAAATGCTACAGTGATAGTAACAGGACAGAGCCAGACCAAAAGTAAAGCTTTTTCTATTTTTTTTTTCCTGTGATTTTTTTTCTCTGCAGCTCCACTTAGGGCAAGGAGAGGGCGTCAGATTCTCAAAGGTTTGCAAAGAAGAGATCTGTCCATGCTAATCATTCATATCACAATGGGACAGGCTGCGTCTCAGGCAGATTACGGAGCACTCCAGGGTACAAGTATGGGCACCGGGCAGACTACAGGGTCTCCATGTGCAAAGGGGGCGTCATCATGACAGAGTTATCCTGATTAGAGTTTAATCTATCTATCTTTCTATCTATCTCTCTATCTCATATCTATCTATCTATCTCTCTATCTCATATCTATCTATCTATCTATCTATCTATCTAATATCTATCTATCTATTTCATATCAATGAACCTATATCTATCTATTTATCTATCTATCTATATATAACTATTTCATATCTATCTTTCCTATCTATCTATCTATCTATCAATCAATCTATCTATATCTCTTCTATCAATCAACCTCACATCTATCTATCTATCTATCTATCTATCAATCAATCTATCTATCTATATCTCTTCTATCAATCAACTTCACATCTACTATCTATCTGTCTGTCTGTCTGTCTGTCTATTTCATATCAATGAACCTATATCTGTCTATCTCACATGTATCTATAACTATTTAATATCTATCTATCCTTCTATCTTTTTTTTTATCAATCCATTTCCATCTATATATCTACTTCAGGTCTATCAATCAACCTCACATCTATCTATCTATCTATCTATTTTTCTATCTATCTATCTATCTATTTTTCTATCTATCTATCTACCTGTTTCATATCAATGAACCTATATGTATCTATCTCACATCTCCATCTCTCTATTTACCTTTCTTCTATCAATGAACCTCACATCTATCTATCTATCTATCTATCTATCTATCTAACATCTATTTATCTATATCTACCTATATATACCTATTCCACATTTATCTATCCTTTTAACTATTTATCTATTTAACATCTATCAATCTATCTCCTATTTATTTATCTACCTACTTCATGTCTATCTATGTCACATCTCTCTATTTAGCTATTTATCTAATATCTATCAATCTATTTCCTATCTATCTATCTATCTATTTATCTGTTTGTCTGTTTATCTATCTATCTCATACATGCCAACTCTCCCGATTTGGGCGGGAGGTTCCCGCTAATGGGGGTCACCTCCCCCCCCCCCCCGGAAGAGTCGGCGAACCTCCTGCCACCAGCAGGCAGCGGAGGTTCTTTAATTTACCTACCTGGCTATAAGGGGTACTACCTGGCTATAAGGGGCACTAATTGGCTACAAGGAGGCATCTACGTGGCTGTAAGGGGCACTACCTGGCTATAGGGCATCTACCTGGCTATAAGGGGTACTACCTGGCTATAAGGGGCATCTACCTGGCTATAAGGAGCACTACCTGGCTACAAGGGGGCACTACCTGGCTATAAGGGGCATCTACCTCGCTGTAACGGGCACTACCTGGCTATAACGGGCACTACCTGGCTATAAGGGGCATCTACCTGGCTGTAAGGAGCACAACCTGGCTATAAGGGGCATCTACCTGGCTTTAACGGGCACTACCTGGCTATAAGGGGCATCTACCTGGCTGTATCGGGCACTAGCTGGCTATAACGGGCACTACCTGGCTATAAGGGGCATCTACCTGGCTGTAACGGGCAACACCTGGCTATAAAGGGTATCTACCTGGCTGTAAGGGGCATCTACCTGGCTATAAGGAGCACTACCTGGCTACAAGGGGGCACTACCTGGCTACAAGAGGCATCTACCTGTCTATAAGGGGCACTACCTGGATAAACCTGGATAAAGGGGGATACTACCTGGCCATAAGGGGTACTACCTGGATAAAATGGGCTATTACCTAGCTATAAGGGGCACTACTTGGATAATGGGGGCATCTACCTGGCTTTCTTCCAGAGCCGTTATGCAGTTAGGTGGAGTGGGTGGGGCTTTTCTGAAGGGGCATGGTGCACCAAGAAGATGGGTGTGATCATGCAAACTTTTTTCTGTGGCACGCGTAGCGTGCCACACCTCCGAAACTCCCACTTTCCCACTTTCAAAAGTTGGTAAGTATGATCTATCTATCTATCTATCTATCTATCTATCTATCTATCTATCTATCTTTTTTTATCTCTTTCAGCAGAGAGGTTCTCAGGAATGGGGGTGAAATAGAAAATCCAAAACTCCTCTATCTATGGATGTAGCAAAGTTTAACTTGACTGTGATATCCTGATTTTTATCTGATCTTAGAGCACAACAAACGCCATGGAAAAGCATCAAAGAAGTTGATCTAACTTTATGTGTCATGATTGCAAGGTGCATTATCTGTCTGTTTATCTGTGCTATTTATCTATCTCATACATCTCTCTATCTGTCCATCTATAATTTAATATATATCTACTTATCTCATTTATTTTTTCTTGTTATTATATATAACTGAAATCAAAATATATTTTAGAGAGAATTGTAATAATCTATTTATCAATTTCTTAGTTATATCTGTTTCTTGGAAAAGTGGATATTGATGACAGCTCCAGTTGCTTCATCTATAGCCCCAGACACCCGACTTTCTCAGACTCCTGGATGGCACCAACTAGCACAACATGTGGAAATCTGAACATTTGTGTTTTTCATTACCTGTAGTTTGTTTTTGCACTAACACCATTTTATACTCATCAATGTAAAAGACTGACACATGAGGCCACTTGTATGAAAACTGCCTAGGTCTAAAACTCACTTTGTTGCCCATAGCAACAAATCAGAGCTCATAGCAACCAATCAGAGCGCCCCTCTCATTGTTCCAGAGCACTATATGAAATGAAAGGGGCACTCTGATTGGTTACTATGAGCTCTGATTGGTTGCTATGTGCAACAAAGTGAGTTTTAGACCTAGATAGTTTTTATACATGTGGCCCATGGTCATTTCATTGTTTTCTTGCAACATTATCACCAGGGTTAGAGTGTGCTGAACAGCGGACAGCAGAGGCTCAATAGTGCACAGCGAGTAATGAGGAGTTATAATTCCACATTGAATTACATGCAACATCTGCAGCTGTGTTGTGTTGTATATGGAAAATAAAGCACCATGCAAATGCCACCCAGATGCCCGGTGTGAACAATCTCACTAGCTATTGTGGAGTTATCATAATTAGAATCTCCTGGTTGATGGATATCATAATTTAATCTATGATATCTTATTTATCTATTTTCATCTATCTATCTATCTATCTATCTAATATCTATCTGTCTATTTATCCTCTATCTATCTATCTATCTGAATTATCTAAATTTAAATCCCGTTGATATATCCTTAATCTTTAAACTATGATATCTATCTATTTCCTATCCATCTATCTATCTATCTATCTATCTATCTATCTATTTTCCTATCTATCTATCTATCTATCTATCTATCTGTGTATCTAGCTTTTCAATCTATCTATCTATCTATCTATCTATCTATCTATCTATCTATCTATCTATCTATCTATCTGTCTATCTATCTATCTATCTCTATCTACCTGCCTGTCTGTCTATCTAGCTTTTTTCCATTTATCTATCTATCTATCTATCTATCTATCTATCTATCTATCTATCTATCTATCTATCTATCTATCTATCTATCTATCTATCTATCTATCCATAGTGATTATGCAGAAGTTTATCCTGCACAAGCAGCAAAAACTGTACACAGATTGCAGTTAATTGTAAAAATCATGTTCTTCATCTATACCTGTCCCAAAACTGCAGCAATTAGCAGTAAACCACATGCAGCTTTTGCTGCCCAGTTCTCAGCCATATGGCAGTGATTGTGGCACAATCCATATGTACATACAGAAGCAGCCTTATTCATCTATCTTTCTATTACATATCTATATCTATCTATTGCTCTGTCTCTTTTTTTCTATTATCCATTGTATTTTCCTTTCCTTTCCTCTATTTATCTCTCTCTTTCTTTCTATTATGTTTAACCATCAGTATATTTATACATTATCTAAGATGGGGAAAATAAGTATTTGATACATCGGCAATTTTGCAAGTTTTCCCACCCTACAAAGAGTGGAAAGGTCTGTAATTTTTACACTTCAACTGCGAGAGACAGAATCTATAAAAAAAAGAAAATAAAATTTTATGACTTTTAAATAATATTTAATTCAATAAAATGCCAATCAAAATATTTGATGCAATAGAAAAACAGAACTTAATATTTGGTACAGAAACCTTTGTTTGCAATTACAGAGGTCAGAAGTTTCCTGTAGTTTGTGACAAAGTTTGCCCACACTGCAGCAGGGATTTTGGCCCACTCCTCCATACAGATCTTTTCCAGCTCCTTCAAGTTTCAAGGCTGTGTCTGGGCTACATTTAGGGTCACATGTATGAAACTGTTTAGGTCTAAAACTCACTCTTTTTCCCATAGTAACCTATGGGTAAAAAAGTGAGTTTTAGGCCAAAACAGGTTCATACATGTGGCCCTTAGTTTCAGGTCCCTCCAAAGATATTTGGGTTGAGGTCGGGAGACTGGATAGACCGCTCCTGGACCTGAAAATGCTTCCTACGGAGCCTCTCCTTACTTGCCCTAGCTGTATGTTTCAGGTCATTATCCTGTTGGAAAACCCAGCCGCAGCCAATCTTTATTGCTCTTGATGAGGGAAGGAGGCTGTTGGCCAAAATCTCGCGATACAAGGTCCCATCTATCCTCTCTTCAATACGGTGACATTGGGGGTGCTTTACTGCAAAGGGAAATGGACTTGTTTCCCCCCAACTGCTTCATAGTTGGGACCGTGTTCTTGGGGTTGTACTCATCTTTCTTCTTCTTACAAATATGGCGACTGGAGTTTATACCAAAAAGTTCTATTTCGGTCTCATCTGGCCACAGCCTTCTCCTATGCCTCCTCTAAATCTTCCAAATGGTCGTTGGCAAACTTCAAACAGACCTGGACATGTGCTGGTTTGAATAGGAGGACCTGAGTGCCCTGCAGGACTTTAATCCATGACGGAGCAATGTGTTACTAACCATAATATTTGAGACTGTGGTCCCAGCTCTATTCAGGTCATTGACCAGGTCCTCCCCTATAGTTCTGGGCTGATGTCTGACCTTTCTCAGAATCATCGTTATCCCATGAGGCGAGATCTTGCATGGAGCCCCAGATTGAGGAAGATTGACAGTCACCTTGTGTTTCTTCCATTCTCTCATAATTTCCCTAACAGTTGTTGCCTTCTCACCAAGCTACTTGCCTATAGTCCTGTAGCCCATCCCAGCCTTGTGCAAGTCTACAATTTTGTCCCCGGTGTCCTTAGACAGCGCTTTAGTCTTGGCCATGGTGGAGAGGTTGCAGTGTGATTGAGTGTGTGGACAGGTGTCTTTTATACAGGTAGGGAGTTCAAACAAGTGCAATTAATACGGGTAATCAGTGCAGGGTAGGAGAGCTTCTTAAAAAAACAAAAAATCAGGTCTGTGAGAGCTAGAATTTGTGCTGCTTGGAAGGTGATCAAATACTTATTTCATGCAATAAAATTGATTATTTAAAAATCATACAATGGGATTTTCTGGATATTGTATTAGATTCTATGTCTCTTACAGTGGAAGTGTACCTACGATAAAAAAATTACAGACCTCTCCATTCTTTGTAGGTGGGAAAACTTGCAAAATCGTCAATGTATGAAATACCTATTTTCCTCACTGTATCTATCTATTTAATATTTATCTACCTTTCTTTTTATTTATACAATATATATATATAGCAACTTTATTTTACAGGTTTGGTTGCAGCAGGAGGTCTGCCGCATGTGGTCCATCGAGGGGCAGTGTAATGTCAGTAATGCTAGGTTACTGACATGTGTAGTAGCCGTTAGTATAGCTGTGATACAGTCAAGTATGGGCTGGCTTCCTTGGAACGGTTGCAGCATTGGGTGGGAGGCCATTCCCACATTCCAAGAGAGGCGCTTGGCAGGCAATTGCAGGCCTATTACTGCCCGGGTAATTCAGACACAAGGGGGTGTGGTGTTCCAGAAGTTGGAGCAACAGGTAGAGCTAAGGTAAAGAGGTTGTTTCACTACATTGATTTATCTTACCTCAGTCCTATTTACCTGGTTTCATTTTAAATTCAGGGGTGTGTTTACTGGCTTCTACTAGGCTGCACTAGAAGCCAGGTCTGTAGCTATAGCGACCAGTGCTGGCAGCCTATCATGAGAGATTGAACAGGTCTGTAGCTATAGCGACCTGAATAGCTGATGCAGCCCATAAAAGAGGAGATATCTAAGAATAGGTAGGACACTGTTAATGGACACATATTGCAAAGTGGATTGTTTTTTGCAAGATCTTTAACATAAAAAGCAATCCTTGTAGTAAGACAACCCCTTTAAGGCTCTTATCCCCAGGCTTGAGGGAACCCAGAAATAGCCAGTAGGAGACTAGCCATAGTGTATATTGGTGAAACTGACTAATAGGTCCAGACCACGGCAGAGAGCGACTCTACAGGTGTAGCTAGTGGCCAGTTTGTATTTTTATGCTTTATGTACTGACGTGTGCCTGAATGAAGCTGGCTGAGGCTAGTTTTGAAACTACTGCCTATTGGATGCCATAACTGTTCTACCAAAGGACGGCAATCCCAGAAGTGAGCTGAAAGATCATTGGGCCGATCCAAGATGGCGGCCGAAAAGTGAGCAAACATCACAATATACATGTATGTGTGTGTGTGTATATATATATATATATATACATACATATATGTACACATACACACATATTTTCTTTCCTTCCTTCTTTTTTTTATCCAGTTACATATTTATCCACTGGACTAATATAGATTCATTATTCTATTTTCTCTAACTTATCTTTTATCCACTTATTGTCTGGCTAATATTTTATCTAACCTGTCTATTTTCCATCTATCTATTTATATTATTATCTATCTATATTATGTTATCTATCTATATTGTTATCTATCTATCTATATTATGTTATCTATCTATATATCTATCTATCTTTCATACACTGTATACTTCCTTCTTGTTAGGCTTTGTTTACACTTGTCATGGTTTCCGTTTTATAATGGAAACCACAATGCATGGTCAGACATGTTTCACAATGGTTACCCTCGGTGCCCGATGTACCTTAATGACTTACAATAGGGTCCAGAGGTTTCTTTCCATGAAATCTGACTATCTGCAGCAGGGGCTCTGAGCAAAGCCTTGGATGCAGATCTAAATATACATTTTAGGTATTTAATGCCTGGAGCAATATCCATAGCTTTACCCCTTCTCACTGACACAAATGGACATACTTTACATAGCAGTCCTTACCTATTATATGTCACAGAGACTTCTCCCTGTTCAGACCACATGTCATTTTGTTGACAATTGATAAAATAGCAGCATAACATAAACTGTAAACTAAGGCACTGTTTTAATGATCTAGTCCCACATCTATTTCCGTTTTGCCAAAAGATGCTTTTCTCAAATTGTTGCACACAACCTGGTGTAGACATAACATTTATCTGTTTTCTACACTTTTGATTTGGTAACTTGATGGTTAAAACAATATTGCTATAGTGTACTATAGCAGCTCTGGAATCAAATTCAACTATTGTTTTCCTCTAGGCACCTTTCTTTCTTTTTACAGTCCCAAAATATTCAGGTACATTGAAGAGTTGAAAGGAAACAGAAAAAGGGTTTACCTTGTATAAAATAAATAAATAAAAAGCGCCACTCTTGAACATAGGTTGCATACGGTATTGCAACCCAGCTCCAAGAAAGTTCAGGTCTGAGGTCAGCTCATAGTTTGCTACGAGCTGACCTTGAGTGGACACTACAATTAAAATTTTTCTTTTCACAAATTGACAAGCAATATAAAACTATTAGGTGGATTCATTTTAATTGGGTATTTGTTTTGTATAGAATTGTTTAAAGTTCCGTTATGTACATGACTTTTTGGCTGTTGCCTCTGACTTCCCTTATGTGAGCTCTGATAGCACAGCAGTGAGGATTGCTTGATTAGCCTCTTCCAGGCCAACTATGGCTAGAGAGCTGTGTCATCAGCAGGACCTAATAAGTGTAACAAAAGCTGGAACCCCTATCCCTCAGTGCAGAAAAGATGAACCCTTTATCCTTTCATGGATTGCTCTTGTCATTGCCCTTTGGTCTAGTCACATCTCATCTATTCCTGCCCAGAGAACAATAGAGCGATCATGATGTCATTACCAACTATTTATAATGAGACTACATAGAGATAAGCAGCACTTACAGTAAAGTGAGATCAGTCTGCCCTGCCATTCAGGAGTTTTATCTCTTGACTAATCACAGCTAGAAAATGAAAAGATTTATATGTGATTTTTAATTGCACAGGATTGCAAAAAAATACACTGACAGAACTTCTAAAAACTGTTGTTTTTCAGGAATATTAGTTTTAACAAAAAGATTCCTTTCTGACGAAAGTGCCTCTTTAAGAATGAGGAGATGGCCGCACTTGCACAGTTATTCCCATTCATATCTATGTATGGTCAGCTATATTCTGAGTTGCCATAAAAGGAATAGATAGAAGTGTGTAAGTATGGCTGTCTCTCCTTATCCTGAGGCCGTCTCATAGTATGGGGTGAGCTAAGACATAGGGCCACATGTATGAACCTGTTTAGGTCTAAAACTCACACCTTTGCTCATAGGTTACTATGGGCAAAAAAGTGAGAGTTTTAGACCTAAACAGTGTGGCCCATAGTTGGGACAACCACTTTAAGGGAAGGGGTTATGTTGAGAAGACAGTGTTGGCAAGATGGCATAGAGTGTGTTTCCACATTCAGGTTCTTAGATGCAGATTTTGAAGCCAAAACCTGGAATGGATCGAATTTGGAGAACACATATTATGAAAAGACTGAGACTTCTTGCTCTAAATCCATTCTATGTTTTGGCTACATAAATTGCATCCAAAAACCTTAATGAGGGAGCACATCCTAAAGCCAGTCAAAGCCATGACCACACAATTTAGGACCCCATAGTAGCAACGGCACAATATAGGACCCTGAGAAAAACATGCCTATTAGTTAGCTCTCAAAGTTGTAAATAATGGAAATATGGACACAAGAGCAAATATGTTGCAATGGTTAATTTATAAATGTAATATTTGATCACAGTTAAATTGGTAAAATCAAAAAATATTTGAAAAAATTACATTGAGCTTATCATTATGCCTTTTTCCAGAGCTTTGCTGCAAAGGTGGAAGCCGGCGGGGTATGTGGATCCTTTGGGCCACTGCGATCAATAGTGTAGATCCAGACCATGTTAGGGAACGGAGTCTAATGAGCCCCCAGTCTTCACCGGATGGACTTGACTGCGAGAAGCCCCCAGGTCGTTACCCCTGAGGTTGCTACTCGCGGTGACAGCCGAAGTGCTGGACATAGGACATCGGGCACAGAGATGATGTGTCAGGGCAGGAGAAACTGTAGACTGTAGCACAGTCCCACACAGGTAGCATTCTGGGGTAGCGGCAGGTATCAGCAGTATCGGTAAATGTAGGGAACTCTGGAACCAGGACTTCAGTAACACAGGTAACAGGAACCAAAACAGCAAACAGAGGTCAGGAGCATTGTGGAGACATCAACAAACTGACCTAGAGCAGAGGAAGGGGTCAAAGGTCGTTGGCCAGGTAATGGCGTACTGTCTCTTTAAATTTTGGCACACTTGTGCTCACGGAACACCGACAGGAGCAAGGACCGGAGCAGGAACAAGGAAAGGGAAGTACACAGATGCAATGGGGACAGGGGACACAGGCAGGACATGTCCACGGTTCCGAGTGGGAACCCCAGCATTGATCGTGACATTTGCCCAACCCATCTGGGAAATTCCTAATTTTTAAAAATGCTGGGTAAATGGAAAGGAATATTTTTCCCCAGTCCACTTGTTGTTTCATATCAGATTACCATCGAGTCATCGCCAAACAATATTGTTACAAATGTTCACTCGTGGTCAGATGACTTACCACCCCTGACGACAGATTTTGCTTGGTCATTTAGAAGGCGAATGGAATGTTCTTTAAATCGGTTTAAAGGGAACGGAAAAGGTGATTACAACAGTTCCTTTTTTTTTCCACGCAGTCACAAAGACAAATATACAGTTCATCCTGTAAAGACAAAGTTTGACATTTGGATGATCAGTTCTATGTAAGTGTTGAGTGGGTTGTACGGAAGACATTGTTTGAGGTTAAGGAAACTTCTTCAAATTCTATTTTTCACTTCTTTCCAGTATTGATCTCCTACTTTCACTACGCAAGAGCCCAAGAGTAAACATAGTTCAACACAGTCCATAAACACGTGGGCATTGTGAGCCACATCAGCAGTACAGAATAGTGTATACCAAATATGTGGCATAAAAGGGGTTTTCCAATCTCAGACATATATGGCATATTGATAGGATATACCACAAATATCAGACAGGTGAACTACACCTTTGGGACCTATACCTACCTTCAGAAAGGGATCCTAAACTTCTCCATGTAGAACAGACAGCCGCCGTACATGTGCAGTTTCCTCCATTCATTTCCAATAGGAGTTCTGAGTACAGTCAAGCACACCCTCGGTTGGTCTGGCATTATTGGCACTCTCCATTCTCTTGTATGAAAGCTCCACGTACAGCTAAAAGTGTGTGCTTGGCTGTGCCCGGATCTACTATCGTGAATGAATGGAGAGAACTGCACATGTGCGACCACCTCTTTGTTCTGCATGGAGAAGTTCGGGTGCCCGTTCCCATGATAGGTGCTGGTTCCAGAGGTGAGACCTGCACCCATCAAACATTTATGACATATCCTATTGATATGCCATAAATGTCTGAGATGGAAAAAACATCACACTTGGGCAATGGAGTATATCCTCTGCTATCAGTTATACTTTACCATACATACAGTATTTTGATTGTAATCCCAAACATGATTGACAATAATGATACCAATTATCCATTAGCTCATTGACACTTGCTCAAATTTGGAATAAACCTCTGGTTCATAAAAGGAAATCATCTCCAATGGAAGGATTCTGTAAGGGATGCCCTAATCTCACCCTGACTTGTCCTTACTAGGCAGAGCACCTGCCCCGAGAGGGACGACCCCACACTTGACCTTCTTTCTATAATACACCCTAGTAAATGAGTGACAAAAAAACAGGAGATAAGCAGAAGACAAACGGGAAACAGACACAAACAGACAACAAATAGAGAATAGTCAGACGGGACAAGGTCAAGCCAGAAGCATGCGCAGTACTGAAGGATAAGACGAGAGAGTAATCAGGAAGACAAGCCAAAATTCAGAGAACCAGCGAGACAAAACAGCAGAGCAAAAACCAACAGCTAGGACACAAGAAGCAATCACCAGCAGGGCCAGGCTGACAGGAAGAGGTTTAAATACCCCGCTCAGCCAAGGATTGACTCAAGTGCTTAACCCCTCAAGCATCAAGCCACACCCTGGCTGAGGCTGCAACAAAAATGCTTAAAGGGGCAGTAGCACAGTCCTGACAGAGTCTAGAGTAAGGTGCATGCCTAAACCAGACTGCAACCAGTGTTACTGTATCCTAGGCCACTTTCTTCTGCCTTTAAGCACCTTGTAACCTCGATCTAAACTAGGAAATTTTGAGTGCACCTTCTGACTACAGAATGGGTTCGTGTCTAATGTCAATTTCGATATATAGATCCCACTGCTGTCCTGGTACTGAGAAGCCAATTATGAATGGTAAACCCTAGAGGTATGTGATCCACATTACTGCTCTTGTATAGGTGTGTTCACTGTTGTTGATTCTTAAGATCTAAGATCTGTAGATGGGTCACTTATCAATTTTCTATTGGGTGAGTCAAGTGTTTCAGACACAAGGTACACAAAGATTCGGACTATCACATGCCCAGTCTGACATTGCCTAACCCTGCAAACCAGAAGGCTGGAAGGGTTCATGGAACAGTGGCTCACCTCATTGTTACTTAAAGGGGTTTTGCCACCATGTAATGTTGAGGTGGGATCCTCCAAAATGGGTATTTAATTACTTTTCTAAATATATGTGATTACAAAAAGTGAAGACTCTGAGAGCTACAGCATTTCTCAATCCCCCTTAGTTACCTGAAAGCTTGCATTGGACATGACCAGAGGAGCTGACAGGCCGCGCTTGCGTGAAACACTTCTTATCTGATGACAGGGAAAATTAATGAGCTTCAAAGGGGCTGGAAAGAAAGTGCAGTGTATGAGCCTGTGTCTTGCTGTTTAGAGAATCAACTGTTGTAATGTTATTATTTCAGTTAAGTTTCGAGACGCTCGCTTATTCCTCACTCCTTGCTCACCCCCTCCATCTCACCCCTGCAGCATTCATGACTCAGCATGATTTGTTTATATTCTACTTTATGCTGATAAGGAGGTAAGTAACTCACATCCTGGCAAAACCCCTTTAAGGAGCCCCATATGTGCTTAGGCTGCTTCACAGGAATCCATCAGGGATCTAGACTCCTCAGGGCTCAAGAGTTGCTCCTCACAATCGGAGAGTCAGTGATTGCAGCTAGCGGAGAATATAATGTCCACACACAAACCTTGCGTTACCAGGAAAGATACCCATCAGTTACGGACAGGTAGGAATTGGGGTAAGTGCACTGAAGAGTTAGAAAGGTAAGTGCATTTAATATGTCATCTGTTCAGGGGCTCTTCTGCAGCTCAGGCTTTCAATCTAGTCCTCCATCTCTAATGCTCCTACAACCATGGTCCCTGGGCAAAGCAGTGCATTGGACTCTGCCCCATCACATGACATCAAATCAGGCCTCGCTTCTAACAACAATCAGATGTATCCATATAAAATTCTATGTATTATATAAATATACAATTTTCTATCTATGACACCTCTAAATAATGGTCATACAGTTACCGTTTATCAAGCCACTGAAAAATCAAGCCACTAAAAAAGGTCTGTGCTGTGATATCATAGTTTGTTTTCTGTCATATTTATCTTTGCTACGTCAGTAGATAGGCAGGACCCCAGCTGGGTAAGTGCAGGACACCGGATAAGTAGGAGCCTAGCTAGGCCAGGTGTCCATTCTTAATAGTGGCCCCTTCAATTGGCACAGAAGAAAATTAAATAAAACTCTTCCCGCCCATGGCAGCCTACAGTCTACAAGCTTAATTGGCAGAGCAGGAAACCAAGGGTATATAGAGGACATACCTCTGACCACCGAGGCCCTGGATGTTTTTGAAAAGTGGGGGAAACCGGAGAACCTGGGGGAAACCCAGGCAAACACATGGAGAAAATACAAACTCCTTAAAGATGTTGTCTTTGGTAGGATTTGAAGCCATGAGCCCAGCTAACCACTGAGCTACCCTGCCCCTGGGGTGTAGCTATAGGTGTATTTTTGCTTGGGGTGTAACTACAAGGATACAGCTGCTCTCAAACCCTGATGCTTAAGAGGCCAAAAAGGCATATATATACTACCGTTCAAAAGTTTGGGGTCACCCAGACAATTTTGTGTTTTCCCTGATACTGTTATTTATCAATGGAGTTGCAAAATGAATAGAAATCTCGTCCAGACATTGACAAGGTTAGAAATAATGATTTTTATTTGAAATAATAATTTTCTACTTCAAACTTTGCTTTCGTCAGAAAATGCTCCCTTTGCAGCAATTTCAGCATTGCAGACCTTTGGCGTTCTAGCTGTTAATTTGCTGAGGTAATCTGGAGAAATTTCACCCCATGCTTCCAGAAGCCCCTCCCACAAGTTGAATTGTCTTGATGGGCACTTTTTGCATACCATACAGTCAAGCCGCTCCCAAAACAGCTCAGTGGAGATCTGGTGACTGTGCTGGCCACTCCATTACAGAGATAATACCAGCTGCCTGATTCTTTCCAAAATAGTTCTTGCATAATTTGGAGGTGGCTTTGGGTCATTGTCCTGTTGCAGGATGAAATTGGCTCCAATCAAGCGCCGCCCACAGGGTATGGCATGGCGTTGCAAAATGGAGTGATAGCCTTCCTTATTCAAAATCCCTTTTACCTTGTAAAAATCTCCCACTTTACCAGCACCAAAGCCACCCAGACCATCACATGACCTCCACCAGCACCAAAGCAACCCCAGACCATCACATGACCTCCACCAGCACCAAAGCATCCCCAGACCATCACATGACCTCCAACATTTTTGACATATGGCGTCTGGCACTCTCCCAGCATCTTTTCTGTTGTTCTGTGTCTCACAAATGTTCTTCTGTGTGATCCAAACACCTCAAACTTTGATTTTTCTGTCCATAAGACTTTTTTCCAATCTTCCTCTGTGCAATGTCTGTGTTCTTTAGCTCATATTAATCTTTTCCTTTTATTAACCAGTCTCAGATATGGCTTTTTCTTTGCCACTCTGCCTTGAAGGCCAGCATCCCGGAGTCGCCTCTTCACTGTAGACGTTGACACTGGCGTTTTGCGGGTACTATTTAATGAAGCTGCCAGTTGTGGACCTGTGAGGCGTCTATTTTTTAAACTAGAGACTCTAATGTACTTGTCTTGTTGCTCAGTTGTGCAGCAGGGCCTCCCATTTCTCTTTCTACTCTGGTTAGAGCCTGTTTGTGCTCTCCTCTGAAGGGAGTAGTACACACCGTTGTAAGAAATCTCCAGTTTCTTGGCAATTTCTCGCATGGAATAGCCTTCATCTCTCAGTACAAGAATAGACTGTCAAGTTTCACATGAAAGTTCTCTTTTTCTGGCCATTTTGCAAGTTTAAACGAGCTAACAAATATAATGCTCCAGATTCTCAACTAGCTCAAAGGAAGGTCAGTTTTATAGCTTCTCTAATCAGAAAAACTGTTTTCAGCTGTGCTAACATACTTGCACAAGGGTTTTCAAGGGTGTTCAAAATATCCAATAGCCTTCTTACACAGTTCGCAAACACAATGTACCATTAGAACACTGGAGTGATGGTTGTTGGAAATGGGCCTCTATACACCTATGTAGATATCGCATTAACAACCAGACGTTTGCAGCTAGAATGGTCATTTACCACATTAAAAATGTATAGAGTACTTCTGATTCATTTAATGTTAGCTTTATTGAAAAAACTGTGCTTTTCTTTCAAAAATAAGGAAATTTCTAAGTGACCCCAAACTTTTGAACGGTACTGTGTGTGTGTGTGTGTGTGTGTGTGTGTGTGTATATATATACTGTATTAAGGGTTGCGCCTTAAAGGATTATAAAAGAAAGAGCAAAAACTCTACAAGCATGAGACCAGAACAAATATAGCGCCCAACTTATACCAAGTGCTAAGCCCTAGCATTGCAACTGTATAATGTCTTTATTTTTCCCTAAATCTATTTACTGATGTGTCATGGGAAATAAGACTTCTACACAGAGAGTTTCTGTCTCCTGTAACAAACCCTCCTCAAACAGCGGTCTCCATGTCATATGACCAGCTTAATCCTTTAACTTTCACAGGGACTTTTAACTAATATGGAGAACTTGGGTCCAAGTTGAATCAATGGCCTCCTTCTACTAAATATTAATTTGCTGGGATATATCGTCCCATGAAAAATGAATGACATCTGGCAAATCTGGGACCAGTATAGGAGGGGTGCAGTTATCAGCCCACGTTCACACGGCACAAATTCATGAACATTCCACAGCGAAATCCATATATTCTGCCCGGAATCTGTGTCCCATTAAATCTAATAGAAGTCTGCAATGTAGTTTATCCAGGGATAATTTTTTGAATGTGGAAAAAAAAATAGTAATTTGTCACTGAAATGGATTCCACACTGAAACTGCATTTGGTAGACAGGGTGCAGGATGTTATGGTGCATGGATTTTTCTTTTCTATAATTGCAGCATTTGGTATTATTTATTTTGTGTTTTGCTTTATTCTTTTTAGGTCTGGTTCACATCCGCGTAGGAGGTTCTTTTGGAGTTTTTGGCACAGAGCTGCAACCAGACCAGTTTATCTAAGAACCCCATTGACTATGATAGGGTACACTGGGTTGTGATGTGCTTGCGGTGTCCGTCCGTTGTAATTTGTGATGCCTGTGAACCTGGCCTTAGTCTCCAAGAGAACACATAGGGCCTCATGTATGAAAACTGTCTTGGTCTAAGATTTTCTTTGTTGGCAACCAATCAGAGCGCCCCTTTCACATCCTATATTGCTCTGAAAAAATGAAATGGGAACTCTGATTGGTTGCTATGGGCTCTGATTGGTTGCTATGGGCAACAAAGAAAGTCTAAGACCTAGACAGTTTTCATACATGTCCCCCATAATGCATGAATTCAATTGTGTCTGAAACATGGTGGCATCACCATCAGATAACCATGCCTCCCACTGTGTAAAATCTCAAGCCCTATCCAAATAACCCTACTACTTACTCTGTGACATCACTCTCCCTGCCAGATAACCATGCCCACCACTATGAAAAATATCAGGCACCACCCAGGTAACCCTGCTACTACTGTGTGGCATCACTTTCCCTACCAGACCACATGCCTCTCACTCTGTAAAATCACAAGCCCTACCCAGAAAACCTACCCTTCCCTCTGTGACATCACCATCCCTACTAGATAACCCCACCCCTCAATGGGTAAAGTCACTCGCTGCCAAATAACCCCACCCCTCAGTTTGTAAAATCACTATCTCTGCCAGATAACACCACACCTCAGTGGGTAAAGTCACTTGATGCCAGATAACCCCACCCCTCAGTGGGTAAAATGACGATCGCTGTCAGATAACCCCACCCCTCAGTGGATAAAGTCACTCGCTACCAGATAACCCCACCCCTCAGCGGGTAAAGTCACTCGCTACCAGATAACCCCACCCCTCAGTGGATAAAATCACTACGGTACCAGATAACACCACCCCTCAGTGGGTAAAGTCACTCGCTACCAGATAACACCACCCCTCAGTGGGTAAAATCACTATCGCTAACAGATAACCCCACCCGTCAGTTGGTAAACTCACTGGCTACCACATAACCCCACCCCTCAGTGGGTAAAATCACTATCGCTAACAGATAACCCCACCCCTCAGTGGGTAAAGTCACTCGCTACCAGATAACACCACCCCTCAGTGGGTAAAGTCACTATCGCTACCAGATAACCCCACCCCTCAGAGGGTAAAATCACTATCGCTACCAGATAACCCCACCCCTCAGCGGGTAAATTCACTCGCTACCAGATAACACCACCCCTCAGTGGTTAAAATCACTATCGCTACCAGATAACACCACCCCTCAGTGGGTAAAGTTACTTGCTACCAGATAACACCACCCCTCAGGGGGTAAAATCACTATCGCTAACAGATAACCCCACCCCTCAGTGGGTAAAATCACTATCGCTACCAGATAACCCCACCCCTCAGCGGGTAAAGTCACTCGCTACCAGATAACACCACCCCACAGTGGATAAAATCACTATCGCTACCATATAACCCCACCCCTCAGTGGGTAAAATCACTATCGCTACCAGATAACCCCACCCCTCAGCGGGTAAAGTCACAGGCTACCAGATAACCCCACCCCTCAGTGTGTAAAATCACTATCGCTACCAGATAACCCCACCCCTCAGTGGGTAAAGTCACTCGCTACCAGATAACACCACCCCTCAGTGTTTAAAGTCACTTGCTACCAGATAACACCACCCCTCAGTGGGTAAAGTCACTCGCTACCAGATAACACCACCCCTCAGTGGGTAAAATCACTGGCTAACAGATAACCCCACCCCTCAGTGGGTAAAATCACTGGCTACCAGATAACACCACCCCTCAGTGGGTAAAGTCACTCGCTGCCAAATAACCCCACCCCTCAGTGGGTAAAATCACTATCGCTAACAGATAACCCCACCCCTCAGTGGGTAAAGTCACTCGCTACCAGATAACCCCACCCCTCAGTGTGTAAAGTCACTTGCTACCAGATAACACCACCCCTCAGTGGGTAAAGTCACTCGCTACCAGATAACACCACCCCTCAGTGGGTAAAATCACTGGCTAACAGATAACCCCACCCCTCAGTGGGTAAAATCACTGGCTAACAGATAACCCCACCCCTCAGTGGGTAAAATCACTGGCTAACAGATACCCACACCTCCTCAGTAAAAATCAACTGGCTATCAGATAAACCCACCCCTCAGTGGGTAAAATCACTGGCTAACAGATAACACCACCCCTCAGTGGGTAAAATCACTGGCTAACAGATAACACCACCCCACAGTGGGTAAAGTCACTCGCTACCAGATAACCCCACCCCTCAGTGGGTAAAGTCACTCACTACCACATAACCCCACCCCTCAGAGGGTAAAGTCACTCACTACCACATAACCCCACCCCTCAGTGAGTAAAGTCACTCACTACCACATAACACTAGCCCTCACTCTATGACCTCACCATCCCTACCCACAAAACCATGCCCAACACTGGGGCATGGATACCGGTTCCTAAGCTATCAGCTTACAGGTTGTAAGGACCTGGCATCACATGTGGGATCAAGTACCACGCCAGCAGCAAAAAAGTGGGAGGGTCGGTTGCGCACACGCTTGTGGACTGGGGAAGGTTAGGGAGAACCCTTTTGCCCCGCCGCTCAAAAACCCTCCATGCTGACTGGCTTCATCCTGAGCAGCCTGTGTCCTGCAGCCCTGCGACATCCTACCAATAGGATAGGTGAAAATGTAGGGATGGGAGAATGCAGGAGGGAGGGGGTGCTGGAGAGCTCAGTGGTCTGCAAGGGAGGGCATGAGGTTTGTGTTACTGTATGCAATCACTGATTGCCATCTACCATGGTGTGCTGCAGGTGATCTGGTGTGTGACATTGGTTGCTGCTCTCTCTATATGTGTGTGTGTCTATATATCTCCATCCAGGGAACAGATCCGTAGATACATGTAACAATATTCATAACCTGTATAAAACATGTATGTATGACAGCGCTCAATCTAAACAGCGGAGTCACAGAGTATATAAAGCAAGAGCCCTGTTCTCATCAAGAAAGGTATAGAAATAGCTTTTCTCCGGGCTTTACCACTGCAGAAACATTGTGAGTGCTCCGTGTCCTTATCCACCGTTGGAGAATCGCTTTAGTTTTCATCCACTATGTCTCCACTGCACAGAAAAACGGGAGTTTTTTCAGCGTTTTTTGTTTTCTAAAAACACTGAAAAAACAACTGTAAAGATGTCCCATAAATTTAATAGTAAAAATGTTCTGTTGTCTCCACTGAACGTCTTTTTTCTGCTCATTTTATTTGCTTGTCATTTCTTTGAATCATGTTGCAAAAAACTACAGAGCAGGTCAGAAAATTTACTATTGGAGTGCATGTAAAGTGCCGGACGTTTTTTGGTGTGTTTTTTGGACGTTTTTGCAAGTTTTTTGCATAATTCCACAGCAATTATAATGCCGTGTATTCTTGCAAAAAAAGCACCAAAAAATGTGCAAAATAAGTCCCAAAAAATGCAAAAAGCATAAAAAAACCTGCCTTTTGAGCTGTTTTTGACATGAACTGGAGAAAAAACTCAGTTTTATGAACGGTTTTAGGATTTGGTTTTCATTTTGTCCAATGTAGTGTAGACCTAGCCTAACTCTCGTACTGTGCTGCTGCCCATCTAAGAGGAGTGTGACGAACCTGGGGAAGATGCCGGATGGTGCACTTGGGGTGGTAAGTGCTGCAGCCACATTTTTCAATAAAAACAACTTTTACACAGGACTAATATTTATATAAATCTAATAGTGGTGCAACTTCTACAGTGGAATACAGATGTACTTCACCCACCTTTGGTTGAACTTGATGGACACATGTCTTTTTTCAACCATACTAACTAACTATATATACAGAAAAAGTGCCACAGCTCTGGCATTCACCACACCAAGTGCACCATCCGTCACCTTCCCCCTGGTCGTCGCACTCCTCTTTGGTGGAGAGCAGCACAGTACCACTCCAAGTGAAGTCGCTAACAGTCATTAAGACGGTTGTTAGGGTGCTTTCACACAGTGCAGTTTTGATGCAGCTTTAACTGCACTCCAATTATCTGCCTTTATTACCAGCAAGCTTCTTTCACTTATCTAAACTGTCTGGAAAGTGAGTAATCAATCGATTAGTGCATTTGTAATCCACAAGACTTCAAACACAGTCATTGATTACTTACTTGAAACACCTTTCTGAACAATTTAGACAACAGAAAGAAGCTTGCTGGTAATAAAGGCAGTTTAATTGGAGCGCAGTTAAAACTGCACCAAAATGGCACTGTGTGAAAGCACCCTTAAGGCCTCAAGTCAATTCATAAGAGCTTAACAAGTGACCCCAGGAAACACTACCCACTGTGTGACATCACTGTCCCTATCAGATAACTGTGCCACCACTGTGTAAATTCACAGGCACTACCCAGAGAGCCCCGCTCGTCACTCAGTATACTGTCATTGCTACACTGCATTAGTGCAGATAAGTATCCCCCTTGATGTCCTCAATCCCCTATGAACATATAGCATTCAATTTCACTGTAGGCTGTAAAACGAGATGCTGCTTTCCTTACTGCCCGGAGTTTAACCTGTTTGCCCACTAGATGTCAGCACATTTGAAATCAACAATGGATGTACATAGAAATAAATTCGATTGTGAGCCCTGCTGGGGGCGATGAACAGCACAGGAATATTGTAAACTTAAAAAAGTGATGGAAAAGTACAAATCAGATACAAAAATAGGTCAGAAGGACTTTAAGAGGGATGTTCACACGGTGTTTTTTAGATGCGTGTTTGGATCTGTGATTCGGACCCTAAACAGGCCCAAACACGCATCTAACAATGAGCAGTGTGATTTACATTGCTCGCAATGTAAAACATGTATCGGCGTTCAGACGAGTGACCACCGATGCGTGTTTACTTGTGTCTTTCTGATGTGTCTTTTGGATCTGTTCCAAGAATTGCCGTGTAAATTCTTGATCCGTTTGACGCAGCAGACGCCGTGTTTAAAACTACTGGAGGCGACCCTGCTGCACAGAAAACGCATCCAACAGAAAACTTTAGGTACATGTTTGGATGCGTTTGACGTAGCATTTTTCAATCCATTTTTCGGACTGAAAACAGAGTGTGAACATACCCTAAGGCTATGTTCACACGTCTGATTCACGGCGTAATTGCGGGACGCATTTCGCCTGCAATTAGGCCGTGTGCTCGGCAGCGGAGGAGGGGGGGGAGGGAGGGAGGGAAGGCAGCTCTCCGGCCCCATAGACATTTATTATCCATGGCGTGTATCCCGCCGTGATAATTGACATGTCACTTTCTCCCCGCTCGCCGTATTTCGTGAGCGGGGAGAGGAGACGTAATCCATAGTTCTCTATGAGAACTGTGGATTACCGTAATGACTTGGACGGATTTCACCTGTAATTCATGCAGTACGGCGCGAAATACGGGCTGAAATCCGTCCCAAAATAAGCAGTGTGAACACAGCATAAGGCCTTGTCCCCACGACACGGGTTTTCACCCGGTTTTTCAGATGGTTTTCGGATGAAAACTTTTAAAACGGGCCCCTATGGAAAACCTGCGCAGCGGTCCCCACCGCACGGATTTTCCGCCCGGCGGTCCGAAACACGTTACGCATGTTCATTCTTCCAACCAGTTTTCGGACAGAATATGAACATGTCTATGTGAAGGGGGAGGGCTAATCGTGCAGAAAAGCCGCCCCCCTGTGGCCGTGTTCACGGCACGAAAACAGTGCAAATACCGGTCGGATAAACTGACCAGTATTTGTACTGTACCGTGTAAACGGCCCCTTAGGGGGAATGCATACAGGATAAACTTGAAATTTTACACCGCACACCCAGAGATAAATCTGCATGTAAAAACCTGACACAGATCATATGGATTTTGGTGCAGATTTTGGTGTAGATTTTATACTGAGCTCATGTAAAATGAATAATCGAAGTTAGTGTAGCGATATTAACTCACATCAGTCTTAAAGGGAACCTGTCAGGTGGTTTATGCCCTATCTGAGAGTAGGATGTGATTGAGGGAGAGAAGCTGAGCTCTGTGATATATAGAGTTATATGATAGAGGAGAGAAGCTGAGCTCTGTGATATATAGAGTTATATGATAGAGGAGAATAGCTCTGTGATATATAGTGTTATAGGATAGAGGAGAGGAGCTGAGCTCTGTGATATATAGATTTATATGATAGAGGAGAGATGCTGAGCTCTGTGATATATAGGGTTATATGACAGAGGAGAGGAGCTGAGTTCTGTGATATATAGGGTTATATGATAGAGGAGCTGAGCTCTGTGATCAGCTTCTCTCCCTCTATCATATAACCCTATATATCACAGAACTCAGCTTCTTTCCTCTGTCATATAACGCTATAGATCACAGAACTCAGCTTCTCTGTTCTATCATATAACCCTATATATCACAGAGCTCAGCTTTTCTCCTCTATCATATAACCCTATATATCACAGAGCTCAGCTTTTCTCCTCTATCATATAACCCTATATATATCCATCCACAAGGGTTAACCTAGTATAGGATCTTCACAGCGCTTATAAATCCAATATTATCCCTTTCGTTTCCGAACGAGATGCAAACAAGCCTTATTGGCCAAGGCTAAAATTTATTTAAAAAAAGAACTTTTTTAAAAGAACTTTAAAAACGTATACATATAAACCTCTCATAACACTCTCTCTACGCGTGTCGCACGACCCTATCGTGCTTCATCACGACTCCTGATGAAGCACGATAGGGTCGTGCGAAACGCGTAGAGAGAGTTTTATGAGAGGTTTATATGTATATGTTTTTAAAGTTCTTTTAAAAAAGTTCTTTTTTAAATAAATTTTAGCCTTGGCCAATAAGGCTTGTTTGCATCTCGTTCGGAAACGAAAGGGATAATATTGGATCTATAAGCGCTGTGGGGATCCTATACAAGGTTAACCCTTGTGGATGGATGTATGCTTTTCCTCAAATACTTTCCTTTGTGCGAAAGAAGAGTGTAAATTGGATCATACAGCAGCTGTAAACGAGGATCTGAGCCTTCTAAGTGTGTTGTACCATCTAGTACAACTTGCACAGGTGAGCAAATTATTCACCTAGGATAAATTATAGCATAATAACATACTACACGATTGGAGTGCGCCTTTTTGTCCTCCCTACCCTTCTTTTTGTCTTGCGAGGTTAAGAAGAAGTGCACAAATCTTTCGAATTATATAACCCTATATATCACAGAGCTCAGCTCCTCTCCTCTATCATATAACCCTATATATCACAGAGCTCAGCTCCTCTCCTCTATCATATAACCCTATATATCACAGAGCTCAGCTTCTCTCCTCTATCGTATAACCCTGTACATCACAGATCTCAGCTTCTCTCCCTCTGTCACATCCTGCTCTCAGATAAGGCAGCATAAACCCCTTGACAGGTTCCCTTCAAGCACCGCTTGTTTTTTATTTTTTTTTATTTAACGTAGTTTACATTTTTAATGATGGCTTATGGCTCATCTCTACATACCCAGATTCTCCAGCACAACAGGGGTTAACGGAGGTACTTCATTTCCTGCCATTTCCGTTCTAACACCTCTCTATATAACAGGAAAGATGGGCTTGTCCGTGTATGTCGGCACAGATTCACTGGGACTGTGGTGTTAAATTCTCCTAGTAAGAAATTGCTCGCTGCAATTGCCTCCCTCTTGTTTCCTATAAACAGCACCCACCAGAAACCAATTCCTTTTCCAGGCCCACATGCTTCTAAATGAAAGCCATCTGCTTCAAATATGCAGTTTTCCTTCGCTTCTTAATGTTCCTCTCCATCTTAAACACCGTTGTATTTAAAACCAAGGATAAACTGGAAACGTCTTAGCAACGATGGGGGTAATTATCCAACGATTCCCATTGTGAATACTGACTATAAAGACACCATCTGTCCCTGATTTTAAGGACAGTCCTGTTTTTAAATATACAGCAGCTGCAGGGATACAGTGCTGTTGTTTTAGTAAAAAGATAATAGTTAATAATAATAATAATAATAATAATAATAATAATAATAATAATATGGGGTTGTTCACACTGCGTTTTTGGATCCGAAAATTGCATCCAAAAAAGCAGTGGCGATTGGTTTCTAAACAGATCCAACATGCATCTGAGTGTTTGGATGCAGCAGGATCGCACCCTATAGTTTATTATAGGGCTCCTGCTGCGTCTTTAGGACCAAGAATTGACATGACAATTCTTGGAATGGATCCGAAAGACGCAATGAGACAACGGCAATCACTCGTCTGAACGCTGATACGTGTTTTACATTACGAGCAGTGTGAGGCTATGTTCACACGGCATAATTGCGGGGCGTAATTGTATAATTGCCGATTGCGCAAGCTCCCTAGGGGTGGGGGGACGGCAGCCCGCAGGCCCCATAGACATTCATTACAAGCGGCGCGTATTCACCTCTAGTAATTGACATGTCACTTATCTCTGCCCGCAGCATATAGTCCGAGCGGGGAGAGGAGGCGTAATCCATGGTTCTCTATGAGAACTGTGGATTACTGTAATGACTGGGGCGCATTTGGCCCGTATTTGAGCTCAGTACGGCGCGAAATACGGACCGAAATGCGCCCCATTTTAACCCGTGTGAACATAGCCTAAGGGTATGTTCACACAGCTTAAAATTAATATTTCGGCACGCATTTTGAAGCATATTGCACATTATACGTGGTGAAATGCGCGCTGCAATTACGGTGATTCATAGCTCCCATAGAGAGCTATTGATTATGTTTCGTCTCCCCGTGCATACAATACAATCATATTGTACGTGCGAGGGGAGAATTGACATGTCAATTGTTAGCGGCGAATACGCACCACTGAAAATGCATGTCTATGGGGAAGGTAACCCGGCCAGCCCCCCCGTGCTTCTGAAATACCCGACATATTGCAGCGCGTACTATACATGCCGCAACAAGCTGTGTGAACATACTACATAAAACATACTGCTCATTTTTAGCTCCGTGTTTGGCTCTATCTAAACGGACCGAAACACGCATCTAAGGATGTATGTACACACGGACCCAACACACCGTGTGAATATACTCTAACTATAATATATACACTGATCAGCCATAACAATAAAACCCACTAAGAACTGAAGTGAATACAATTGGACAACTTGAGGTAATGGTGTCTGTCAATGGCTGAGATATATACAAAACTATGTGAACAGTCAGCTCTTGAAAATGATGTGTTAGAAGCAGGAAAAATCTGAACGATCTTGACAAAAAACAAAAATTGGGTAGGAAAATGTCCTAAACAGCAGGTCTTCTAGAGTGTTTCTAATATGCAGTGGTTAGTACCTACCATCAGCAGTCCAAGGAAGGTTACCCAGTAAATCAGAAATAGGATGTCAGTATGCATTTACCTGTTCAGCTTCCAGCATCTAGGAAGCAATGCTCTGCACCTGCTGGAGATCCTTTGATTGACATGTCTCCAGCTACGGGGGCGGTGTTTGGGCACTCCATTTACATCTGCTGAGACCTCCAGGCTTTGCCTGTGATATTTCCTGGCCGTGTTTCCTTACCTCGGCATGTTTCCTGACTTTGGCTTGCTTCCTGATTTGGTACCTTGCTCCCAACCGTGTTCTGACCCTTTGGCGCGTTTTTCATTTATTCTCTTGGTTTCTGATTTGTGGCCTGACGTACCCCGTTCTGTTGCTGACCCGAACTATTTCTTCTACCTGACGACCCCAGCACTTAGTAGCGCAGGGACTGTCGCCCAGTTGGGGTCTGCCATCTAGGGCAGCTCGTCAAGTAAGCAGGGACAGTGAGCTGTGTTCCAGTTAGTGCTCACTGCACCTCCCTTGACGTGACATAGAATCATAGGTGGTCATTCTTATGGATGAGCATGGGGAGTGAAGACTGTCCAATCTGGTCTAAATCCCCAGAAGAACAACTGTAGCACAGATTGCTAATTTTTTTTTAAATTCCTGGCTATGATAGAAAGGAGTCAGAACGCACAGGGCAACGTGGCTTGCTATTTATTGGGTTGTGTAGCCACTGACCAGTCAGAGTCCCCCTATTGACACTTTTTCAAGTACCTACAATGAGTATGTGAGCATCAGAAATGAACCATGGAAGAAAGGGGCCTGGTCTGATAAACATTTTTTTTCTTTTACATCATGTGGACAACCAGGTACATTTGTGTCACTAACCTGGGGAACAGATTGCACCAGGATATACTATGGGAAGAGGACAAACTTGCCCTCCAGGCCTGGGGCATGTGGCCATGCTGCCTGGTCTGGGCCCTATGGAGAACAGTAGTCCTCAGTCCGCAAGAAGGGGCGGCTCTGCCAGCAATTTTTCCGATGGTACGGCAGGTCATCCTGGCAATGTGCTGGTTAGGGAACCTGCCAGAGGTTGATGTGCAGTTGATCTTTTTCTCCCAAAGCCTGCACATCCGTTAGCCAGAGCAAGGGCAATCATTAAGAGAGCGTCAATCTCTCCTTCGACTGTGGTGCTACCCCCTGTGCTGCCAGCATCTATCGTGGTCGGCTCACCATGCCTATTTGGATCCTGAGCATGAGGATTCTGGTCCCTTAGAAGTGAGATTCGATCGGTACGGAAGGGGTGACAACGGTCTTGGATATGGAACGGCAACTGTCAGGATTACAGCTCCTGTGCACTCTGGTTTGAACGAGTCTATGTGTTGTCCATTTTCCTCTGTTGTTACCTCTTCAGGGTGGTTAGTGTCCCCGATACCATCAGGTCAAGCTACAGGTGGGGAGATTCCCATTTGGCAGGAGTTGGCTGGGAGTTTCATGGAGATATTGGTACATTTTCAACAGAGTTCTGTGCCATGTGGGACTCCGTCCTTGGCTTTGACTTGGGGGCGGGCTAAGCCCCCTGTTAGTGGATTGGAGCCAGTTGCAGGGATTAAGGCTATGTTCACACGGCGTAATTGCGGTGCGTACAGTACGTGCTGCAATACGCCGGGTGATTTGGAACCAGCGCGTATTCCTGAAGCATGGGGTGGCCGGCAGCCCGCCAGCGCCATAGACATGCATTACTCGCAGCGCGTAGTCGCCACGAGTAATTGACATGTCACTTATCTCTATGCGCGTATAATAAGATTGCATTGTATGCGCGGGGGGACGAGGTGTAATTCATAGTTCTCGCCGTGTATTAAGCGCAAAATACGCGGCGAAATGCGCGCCGAAATTACGCTGTGTGAACATACCCTAACAACTGTTCCTGTTCAGTTTCCCAGAACTGAGAGTTAGGGGTGACAGTATCGGTACAAACTGATAAAGAACAGGGTGATGGCATTCTTTTGGATGATAGGGCCAAGGGCGAAGTGTATGTTTGTTTTGTGGGGCCTTTGGGGGCTCATTTAAAGAAAGAAGTTAAGGAGAAGATTTTGCAAAACAAGTATGTTGAGATTTTTTATCCCTCTTGAGACGTTTTATTTGGATAAAGGTAGAAAGGACGAAGGCAGACAAAAAGCGGAGGTGGCGGTTTATTCCACAACTCTTCACAAATTGGTTGCTAGCGTTTGCGATTTTGGTAAGCGTTTTAGGTGAAAAAGTGCCATTATTCTGCTATTTAGATGCGATTGGGGAGGCTCAGCATGTGTACGGTGGTCAGGATTGGTTGTGGTTTGAACAGTTTCGTCAGAGGAAAGCGTTCAGAGCAACTATTTGGTGGGATCATACGGACAAGCCCTGATGGGTTTCAAACAAGGGAAAGGTTCTGTTGATAGACATTGACCAGTAGTTTCCCAGCTGCTGGAAAGGATCGGAGGGGAATTGATGTGGGTGTCTATCTCTGGTTTTGAAGCTTCTCTGTTTCGTTAAGCTTTTTTGTTGGCCTTTGTTGGGGATCTGCGAGTCAGGGACTTGGTTTGTCCAAGCAAGGTTAGATGTAGGTGTTTGTTCTTGGAAGACATGTTGGACAACGGAAACAGTTTAGAATTTTGGATTCCTAAATCCCAAACTGGTAAGTTGGTTAAGGACTGGTAAGTTGGGTAAGGTTGTGTTGGGTGCGGTCCTCGGTTCTCTGATGTGTCCATTGACATGTTTTAGTGCTTATCGAGCGGGTCAGCCATGGACCACTTCTGAGACATGCGGATGGTGTATACCTTTCATGCTATCAGTTTACAGCAGTATTTCGGCAATGTTTGGTTGTGTTGGGTTTGAATTCTTTGCGGAGGATTTTTGGTGGATATGTAGATGGGAATCCAAGCTATTTTGCCTTTACAGTCATCCACACTTGGTTCAGGGTTCTATTTTGGTTTAGGTCCAGTTTTATAAGAAGGCAAAGGAATGAGGGGTGGGGCTGGTGCAGAGGATATTGGGTAGGAGGGAACAGGGATTCCAGGGCAGTATGTGTTGTCATTTATTTGTGACAAGTTGTGCTGCTTGTTACCTGTTTTCCTTCCGCTCTTCCCTTCTTGCCCCCCCTTTTTTTTTTCTCCAGTGCGAGTCCAGTGTCTTGTGTAGATCTCCAGTCTTTACATTGTGCATTGGGGGGCTGAACATGCTGACTTGCGGACAGACAGCTTGGTCTGTCGTGTGAAGTCACTGTGGTCTGGTGGTGGGGGCATGAGAGGGTTGGTGTGGAGTTGTGTGCTGCCCGAACTTCACCACTTTATGAGTTGGGATTGACCCCCTAATATTCTGGTCCTTCATGTGGCGGGTAATGAGCTGGGTTTACACCCCCTACGTGAGTTGATAAGGGATATCTGATTTGATTTGCTGCGTTTGTGGTCTTTCTTCCTGGGGATGATCTTTATCTGGTCTGATATTGTTCTGAGAAGAACATAACGTTATGAGGTTTTGGTTGAGAGCTTTACTAGGGCTCATATAAAGGTTATTGGGCTATCTCTGCATTTGTGGCCAGGAACAGGGGTGGAGTCGGGGGAAGAGAACTTTTGGAGGACTGATGCTCTGCAGTTGAATGTGGTAGGGCTTGATTTATGGGCCCTAGGCATCCAAGAAGGTGGAGAGAGCTTTGGGGCTGTGGTGTGCATCACATGTATGAAGGGTCATGACATGTTCGCCGTGGCGGTGAGGGGTCCTTGAATTGGTGAGAAATTGGGGGGTGGAGTCATAACCAATTATGGCTCCTCAATGTTATGGTACATTATGGCTTGGTCTGGCAAAGATGGGGCTCTACAGGGTGGTGTCCCTGGGAGCCGGGTAATAGGTGGTAGCCATCATAGGGGACTTGTGGTGCCCCTGAGTCGGGGGTGATGGCTGAGGAAAATTGCAAGGATAAAGGATTGTCACGAATTCGGTTGATCTTTGTATCTCCAAGGACCTCAGCCCCATTGTATTTCTCTTCATGGGTGTATGTAGTTGGGGGTAATTTTATGAGTACAGTTATTTATAGTTTGTACATTATTTTGTTAATAAAACAGCTGCTGTGGCCAATTTATCCAACCTTTTGCCGGTGTCATCATTTATAATTTAAGGAGTGATAATTTAGGTGGGATTGGGGGGTATTTAGTAAGAAAAAGTTCAAAAAACTACCCTGTAAATCATGTAGAATAGAAAAAAAAGACACATAAAATATATACAGTTGAGTCACATTATTATGACTAGTGATGAGCGATTGCGTCAACTATCGTCATCGGATCGATAGTCGATATCGTCAATTATCATGACGATTTCCGATAGTCAATAATAGATTATCGCCGATGACGATTAAAGTCTATGAGAGAGGAACAACACCTTCATTCTTACACCCAAACAGGGCTGGAGAAGCTGGAATTAACATCCACAACAGTAAACTGGATGCGTGCTACATCTTAGGCAACAGACTTAGGTTATAAAAGCCACAGAAAAAAAGTCACAGACCATTCACTATCACTGTCTTGTACCACAGCATGACCCTTAAACCTGCATGACCCAAAGATTAAAAAGTGCCAGAAGGCAGTATGATTTGAACCACCATTTTACTTGAACTGGACATTGAATATCCCTGTCCTGGAACGCAGCATGACCCTTAAACCTGTCTGACTCACAGAATAAAAAGTGCCGGAAAAAGGAGTCTTTCAACCACCATTTTAGTTGAACTGGACATTGACTATACCTGTCCTGGACCGCATTATGACCATTAAACCTGACGGTCCTGGAACCGACGATCCGCTGTCTTGCGTGTTGTCGCCAGCACTGGAAGGAGCACCTTCTCTCGTACCTCTACCTCCATGTCCTACACCCCTCTTTGCTCGCTTACCACCTGCATTTTGCTCCATGTTCAGAAAGATAAAAATTTAAGAAGGTATGGAAGAGTTTTTGACAGTCTCTTGAAAGACGGCAAATCACAGCTACAGTATTCTTAAATCCCTCTAATTTCCTACAGCCAACTAGGATTAGAAACTGAAAAGTTTCTAGCGAATACCTGTGAAATGCGGCCTGGTGGAAGAACCGTAAGACAAAATCAACAGTGTTCTTCTTTCAGTCCCAGGGATTTACAACTGCCCAGTAGGACTAGGAATTGATAGTTTTCAACAAAATATCACACAAGTGCGCTATCTTCGCCAAACTGAGATTCAACGAGCCCAATAAAACTATTCAGAAGTTACACGGATGAGACATTGCGTTTTTTGCAGCAATGACAAACGAGAACAGTTACTAGAGAATTTTTCTATCAGAATTGTCGTACGATGTGGCTATTTGAAAAAAACTAGGGCCGCACCACGTGCAATACAGCTATTTAAAAGTTGTACGGATAACAAACAGTGGTTTTTGCACCAATGAAATACACCAAGAGTAACTAAGAAATTTCTGTATCCAAATTTAAGTAAAAGGTGGCTTTTTGAAAAAAACTGGGGCAAACCAAAGGGCAATACAGCTATTTAAATGTTATATGAATAATAAAAGGTGGTTTTTGCACCAATGAAATACAACAGCAGTTACTAGAAAATTTCTGTATCCTAATGTAAGTACAAGGTGGCTCTTTGAACAAAACTGTGCTGCACCAAAGTGAAAAACACGTAATTAAATTGTGTACGGATAATGAAAGGTGGTTTTTGCACCTATGAAATACAACAGCAATTACTAGCAAATTTTTGTATGGTAATATAAGTATAAGATGCGTCTTTGAAAAAAAAATGGCCTGCGCCAAAGTGAAAAACACGTAATTAAATTGTGTACGGATAATAAAAGGTGGTTTTTGCACCTATGAAATACAACAGCAGTTACTAGATCGGGCTGCAAAAAATAAAAGGTACTATTTCACCTCAGGTGCGAGGTGTGCTGGCCAACAACTGGCAAATAAAAGCCATTTCAATGCAGGTTCAAAGCTGAGTCTGGGCTGCACAATACACACTCTCCTTTCAAAAGCTTGCCAGTCTGTCTGTCTGTGTTCGCCCGCACCGCCCCCGCGGTTGTACAGCACTAGATGCTTCTTTAACAGTCTCAGCCTAACTAACTCAAAACTGAAATTCTCTAATCTACCACAGTTCTAATGTTCACAGCTAAAAGCATAGTTGTCTGTATGAACAAAGAGAACTATGTCGCTGAGCTGTATTGAGGCGAGATCTATCACATGTCCTGCTCTTATGAGACACACTGACACACTGATGCTGAACAGGAAGGGCTGTTCTATGTAAAACGAGGTCATGTGATTTTTCCAGCCAATGACAACCATACACATCACAGTCATGACGTCGCACACCCAACTCACCCTGCTCTATTCTCTAAGCTGATTTGCTGGCCGCCAAAATGACAGGAAGCGCCAAAAATGGCGCGATAGTAATAGATTATCTACAGATTGTCACATAAAATATCGCGTGATCGGAAATTTCCGATCAGCCTAAAAATCGTGCCGATTTCAACTTTGTCGATTATAATCGCTCATCCCTAATTATGACCACTTCCTACTTTCCACATTGAAGTTCATGAAGGAAGTCATGTGTGGTGAGCTGGATTGGTGGGTATATAAGGTGTGTGATAGACTGTCTTCACCCATATCCCACAATGCTGTCATGGGTTAAAAGGGAGATCACAAAGTTAGAATGTCAGAGGAGGCTTTAATTTTTATGGTATTATCAAAATTGGACCTCAGCTGATTGGGAAAGGGTTGACTTCTCAAATGGAAAATATTAAATGCTTCATACAACAGCTGAATTTTGCTGTGTCAGGTGAGAACATCAAAGAGTAAATGTCCTGCAACCATTGCTGGAAGAACACAAGCTGGTGGTTGAAATAAGGGTATGTTCACATGGCGTGTTGAGTCTGTGTGAACATATGCTTTTAGATATGTGTTTGGATCCATCTGTCGGACCCTAAACAGACCCAAACACGCATGTAATAATGCACAATGTGATTTTACATTGCTTTTACTTTGAAACACATATCGGTGTTCAGACGAGTGATCACCAATGCGTGTCTCATTGTGTCTTTCGGATCCGTTCCAAGAATTAACATGTCAATTCTTGTTCCAAAAGACGCAGCAGGGGCCCTATTTTAAACTATATGGTGCGATTCTGCTGTATACGTGTCGGATCCGTTGAGGATCCGATCGCCGCTGCATTTTTGGATGCGATTTTTGGATCCAAAAACACAGTGTAAACAACCCCTTATGGTCTCGGGAATGTATGTGTGGCATTCTCTGGGCCACTCATCCATGTGGATGGCACTCCCAGCTGATCTGGGTATGCATCCATCCTTGCAGATCACGTACACCCATACATGCTGATTGTCCAGGAAGACACTGTGATGTGTCACGCGGCTAGAAATGTCCGACATTGGTTGTAAGCTCATGACCAAGACTTCCAAGTACTACCCTGTCCCCTATTGCCCAGACATGAAAAAAGTTGAGCATCTGTTATATTGCTTTGATTATTATGTTGGCTCTATGGATCATAGGCTCCTATGCTGACTGAGTGGAGAGAGGAAATTACCCCATCCAGAGCAATCCCACAAGTAATATGTCTGATTATGCAGATTGGGCATATACGTTTATTCTTTGCATAGTCATACTATCAAATTGTACACGTTTTATTTGACTATTCCATATTCACATGTTCCTTGAAATGAAACCTCAGACATCCTTCCCATTACACACATACACTCACATCCATACACACAGCTCTTCCCACATGTAATTATTCCCCTGCGACCACTCCGACCTCCAGCCTCCCGCCCACACCATCAGAGAGTCAGCTGTGGTGTCTCCCAAGCTTAGCGTATCCTAGCAACAGATGGAGCTTTAAATGACTGTCCCTCAGGTATACATCCGCACCGGGTACACTGACTAACACAACTCCCACAGCAGGTCATTAATCCTCGCTGTACCATCTACATGAACCATGGATAATTATTATTATTTCATTATGCTAACTCTCAATTAAAAATGCTGTGTTAGTATATTATTATTATTATTATTATTATTATTATTATTATTATTAAATTTTTTTTTCCAATAACTAATATTAATATTTTATATATTTTTTAATTTTTGTGTATTTTATTATCTTGTGTAGTTTGCAATTTTTTGTTAGTATTTTATTTGTCGTTTTATTACAAATTAATATTTTTCTGTGCTGGTATTTTTTATTATTATTATTATTATTATTATTACTACTGTTATTTCAAATAATTATATTTTCTTCTTATTATTATTTTATATAATTATTATTTTTTGTGCTAGTATTTTCTTAATCTATATTTAGAAAGCAAGGCTTACAATAACATTAAAATACAAATCATCCTTCACAAACTATTATTGATATCTCAGGGAAATAGATTTTGAGACACCTCCACTTTATAATGATCAAAAAGCAAATTATAAGGGAGTCTTTGTATAAGTAATCTCACTGTTTCGGGATAAAGGCAGTGGAGCTTGGACAATGTTTAATATCAGAAGAGTTCTAAACATTTTGGGTGACATATCTCAATACGCAAGCGCTGTTTTTTTGGTCTATTTTGCGCCAAAAATACTCTTGACACCATATTTTCAATATAAATAAACTGTAATACACCAAAACTAGACGCATTATACGCCGGGCACAACACATTGTGATACGCCTAAAAAGGTGCATTAAATATAGTAGTGATGATATGCTGTGCACCTCCATAACGCAATGCACCTATCGAGGCGCATTACATACACTAGCACTGATACGCCACGATTCTGCAGTGCACCTTTTTAGCCGCATTAAGTTTACTTTGCAAGGTATACCAGACGACAGATTTTTTAAAAGTATTATACTTTCAGGCGCACTTTACATTAAATGCAACTAAAATCCACCGCCAGTTTTTGGACATGTTGCCCTTCATGAAAGTCATTAGGTATTAAGTATTTGCTATCACCATCCTCTAACAGAGGAGAAAGCACAACACAGAATTATAAGAGAAGATGTTCCAGAATAATTATTATTATGTACTAAAGCAGACATGTCGGGAAATGTCACAGGTCTTCTTCACGGTGGAAGTGGCTCCATTGCCTACTGAACCCTTTTGCTGCTGTACAGGTTGAACATATTGTATAACTACCCCTGGGTGAAAGGTAATGTCAGATACCCAGCTGGCTCTGGGTCTTCTCTGCTGGGTGACAGAGCAGTAATGTAGCCTGGTTGTAAGATTTGCTTCCAGGAGAAATCTGGTAAATGTTAGCAATATGGGTCCTTACATTAGACAGAACTATCTATGGGCCATGCTCTTCCAGCCCGGCAGAAGCTTGATCTGCACACACCTCCTGGCAGATTGGCTACAGATGACATTTTAGACTCTCTGAATAGTGCTAGACAGGGACATTTTAAGGGTTGACTGGAAATGTGCCCTAGTTGCTGGGTATCGGGGCAACAGTAACTAGCAGAATGGCTTTGGTCAGGATCATGGGTATAACTATAGCCATAGCAACCATAGTGACTGATTTGGGGCCCAAAGGTTTAGGGAGCCCTCTTAGGTACAAGAATATTGTTCCTTTTTGTAGGTAACAAGTAATTGGTGGCTTTTTGCTCTCCAGCACTGCTATGTGGGTTCCCTGATACATGGCGGTATTATTTATACCATTAATTATTACTTATTCTACTGTTTTAGTTTATACAGGCACTCCCCGACTTACACCGTTCCGACTTACATCTGTCCCCTAGTTACAAACAGACTTATGGGGCATGCTGGCACTTGTAGTTCCATGTTCCACAGCAAATAGTAGCTGTGGAACGACAAGTTCCAGCATGCCACAGCAGCACATGAGGTGAAATCTTCTTAACAGGGGCACAGACAGCAAAACAAATGTAAAAACCCTTCCCTGCACTATCCAAAAAAAACAAAAAACTTTTGTCCTGGAGTTACATTTACTATTCCGATTTACGTACAAATTCAACTTAAGAACAAACCAACAGTCCCTATCCCGTTCATAACCCGGGGACTGCCTACATTCATTAGGCAGTGGGTCCCATCTCATTTTGCTATGAGGCCCTGTGAATACTAGTTACGCCCATGGTCAAGATATTTAGATAAAGGACTGAGCAGAAAACTGAATAATTTCTCCAGATGAAGGAAAGCCTAGCTACGACTAATAGGGACACTGTGGCTGACTATAGGGGCCCCTGTTTGCTGTTGTTACTATAGAGGCATTGTGGCTGGCTCTAAAGGCATACAGGATCCTAAATGACCGGCTGTATATACCAACGTTACTGCCCTATGTTACATTTTCCATACACATAAGCAGGGATCTTAAAGGAGAACTCTGACAAGTAACCTATCTGAATAATATAAAAACATACAGATGCAGCAAAGATTACCTTGACAGATAACGCACCATGATATGAAGGCATGATATGAGTTTTTTCAATGCTTTCTAATGGCCTTTGTTTAAATATAAGCGCAGATAACACAGAAAGCCATGATATGACGGTTAGGTAGAATTCTGCTAAATGCGTATTTAATAACTCCCAACCAGGGTGAAAGGCTTATGTATTTCTGTTGACGATCCATCTATTTTAGCCAACAAGACACAATATGAATCTACATTTATT